>NIJG01000021.1:734583-780106 GCA_002201625.1 Euglossa dilemma | reverse complement strand
CTACCATCGAACCGACGACCGAACCAACGACCGGCTAGCTAGCTAGCTAGCTAGCTAGCTGACGGCCGACAAAATAATAAACGATCCGGCGCTCGCAGCCCCGGAAACCCCGGCCAATTCGCAGCCCCGTCGGTTTTTACATTTTAATGGAAAAATTAATTTCGGAGCGTCGCTGTGCCCGCGCCTCCCTTAGCTCGCGGTCTTCGCTCCGGTCCCCGTGCACGCGGCCAAAGTTTTTCAATTTTCGTGAAAGCCCAAGCCCGGCCGGCGAGTTTCGTTAACCGACGAATCAAACGTATTGTACCGGAACCGGTCGCGGTTCCGATCCGACCCGGAGAAAGAAAGACCGGCTCGCCGTGTCCGACGGTTATTCCACCGGTTATTCCACGGTTATTCCACGACATTTAATTACGCCGCGTGGAATGACCCGTTTTTTCGAGCAACACGAGCAGCCGGGCACGGGTCGCAGGGGTGTTATATCGAGTGGAGCGAAGGGTGGGTCAGGGTTTTCATAAAACCGTGCCACGAAAAGGAAGTCGAAGTTTGCCGCCAAGTCGACGGCCGTGCTTCTTCCCTTCGCTCTGTCTTCCACCTTTATTTTCTCCGTCGCTGGAAACTTCTCTTTCAAAGCGGCCACCACCCCTCGCGCTCGCCCTCCTATTCTCTTTCTCTCTCTCTCTCTCTCTTCAGCTCCGGTTTCTCTTTAGGCCTCGCCAGGCTACCCTCAGGATCCAGTCCCTCGTTAACTTCGGATGTCCTCATTTACGCCTAATCGACTCGAATCGCCTGGCCGCCGCTAAATTATCGAACTTAACACATGGAAGGACAGCGAGCCGCCGTGGTGTGAACGCGCGTGAAACACGTTTTCAGGGCAAGCACCGCGCCGGGGATTCGCTATCATGGCCACCCCCTTCGGGGCTTTCTTTCTCGCTGCCACCGAAGGGGGGATCCATCGATTCTGCGAACGCGATCGTTCTTCGATCCCGCTCAGAGATTGAAATTAAATATACACCGTTTTAATTCCGCCCTTTCTTCTTCCCTGCCCCGTGTTTTCAGAGCAAAGCGCGATACCGATGAATTTTTTATTCCGCCGAGGGGGAGGGGAAACGTCGATAAAAAATTGCACACAAAGCTTGAAATATTGCGTTTTCGTTCAATCACGCCGGTATACATTTGATTAACCTGTATTAAAAGTTTGATGCACGTGGCACCGTTTCAACTTCGAGTCCGGACTTCGGGACCGATCGGTTTTTCCTCGGACCGACCCTCGTCCGCTTCGCACGTTCGATTTTCCGACTGTTTCGAATCAGATCACGGCTACCCTCCGCATTCGCGATACCGATTTTATTTCTTCTTCCAACGCGCCGTCTAACGTGCCATCCGAACGGTCCTTTCATCTTCGTTGCTCTTAACCCCTTCGAGGCTCGCGACAAGAAAATCTAGAGACGCGGTTAATTTTCTCGGAGACGTTTTACCGTCTCGAACGGCGAGTTATTCTTCGACTCGGACGAAACTAAGAAACGAGGGTCGAATCCGTTTCGAACACGCGACGATCGCATGCACGGGGATGCCCCGTGTCTCGTTTCTTTGTGTTCCTTTTTTTCCTCCAAGTTGTCTTAGATTGGAAAAGTACAGAGTCTTCCGAAAGGAACATGGACCGCGTTAAGATGGACATCCGCGCGGAGTCTAAATCGAATTCGATAAACTTGCGCGTCCCCGAAGTTTCGAAAGGTCGGCGAACCTTGCGGGGCAGAAGCACGCGATCGTTACTTCCACTTGGCGAATTCTTTCCGTTTTCTTTCTTTTTTTACTACTTTTTCTTCTTCCCCCGGTCGCGGAGAGCAACGAAGACGCTTTAACCGAGGCGGACGTTAGCGTTTGCGGGAGGAAAAAAACGGGAGTATAGAAGGGAAGAGGGACCGCGATAGCACGGCAACTGTCTCGGGGCTAGGCGAAGAAGGCGTAGGTTCGCGCGAATGCGAGTGAAAGCCGCGCGTCGTAAATCCCGCCGACTATACCGGCGATCAACGTTGCACAAGCCCTCTAAGCGTTGTCGTTGCCTTTTGGTGAAAAGACGTGTGGCATGAGCACAACACGCAGAAGATGGTGGCAGGGGACAACACGGTCGCGCTGGTGTCGCCCCTAAAACCGGCGACCTCCTACCACTTTCGGGTGCTTGCGGAAAATCACCTTGGAACATCAGCGCCAAGCGACATCCTTCATGTCAGTATCAAACATTTCAGCATGCCTCAAAAAAAAAAGAATGCTCAAAAAAAGAAAATAAAACAGTAAAAGACTTGTCATTGTATCACGTATTCATCTAATCGTTCGNAATGAAAAACCAAAAAAAAAAAAAAAAAAATAATCAACACGGCGACAACCACCAACGGCAACAGGCCCAAACCGACGGCGAAATTCCCGGTGGACCACCCAGGCACGTGATCGCGGAGCCCTTGGGACCGCAGCAAGTGAAGGTCACCTGGCAACCACCGGATCGATCCCTCTGGAATGGTGAACTTCTCGGATACACCATCAGCTACGCCAATCTCGGGTATCGTTATCCGCTTACGGCTGTTTAGAATAGTTTCTAGCACACTTCGGGATGGTAGAATGTAACGACGGGGGTAGAGGGGACTGGCTCTCGTCGAGGGCCTCGAATCTTCCCCGATTATCGCGGCCGATTCCCTCGACAGATTCCCTCGACAATGGCCAGACGATCGGCTCGGCTCGCGTTTCCGCCGCCGCGGATAATCGCCGCGCTTTGTTCTCCCGAGCCTCGCCACCGGCGTGTTTCGCGAGGATTCGTTGCTTCCCCGTTTCCGCCTCGCCTCGACTCGACTCGACTCGACTCGACTCGCGTTCATCGCGTCCATCGCGACCGCGATCCTCGCAATCGGGTTACCGACCGTGCTCCATTCGCCGCGTAACCAATCCCGGTAAAGAATCTTTATCCCTCTCTTTCCGGCAACTCTTGCGGAAGTTTAATAATCTCCGTGGCGGAAGAACGGCAGACGCGTCTGATTGAAATTCGCCGTTAACCGTGCGATTCCGAAACGACGGAATCTCGCAAAGTCTCGGATTCCCGGGATTCCTCGCGGTAATTCGCGAAAATTCGCGTCGGTTCGTTAAGCAACGCGATGACGGAAACGCGATTCGCTCCGGTAAGGTTCTCCCTCGAGTGGCGGTGCATCCAGTTTGCGGTATCGGCGTCGACCGAATCGCCGGACTATTTTTCGCCCCAGTTTCCACGGGATGGCTTTAAGTGCCGACGAGTTCCGCGCGCGTTCCTTCTCGCGCTTTATCTTTCCGCCCGGAGGCACATCGACTGTGGCTTTATTTCAGAGGGAATGATCAATCGGTGAACATCACCAGAGTGGGAATCACGGGGAACGGGGACGGCTCGTACGATTATAGGCTAACCGGCCTCCGGAAGTACAGCCAGTACAGCGTGGTGGTGAAGGCGTTCAATAATAAAGGCGACGGCCCAGGATCCGACCCGGTCACCGTCCAGACTCTCGAAGACGGTGAGTGAACGATATCCAGGTTACTTCTCTTCTCTTTCTTCGACTTCCTCCAGCCCTTTTCGCCTAATTTAACCTTCTTCTTCGTCCGTCAACCTCGTCGCGATCCTGCTACACTTATCTCGGTCTCAGCGTACCCTTAACCGTATCGCTTTAAGGCTGGAATCTCGCTTAACGAGCTTAGGTTATCGTAAGCGCCAGCCACACCGTTAACGACCCCGTCTTCTCCTAACCCGACGAAACGCCACTACTCTCTCTCTACTCGTAAACTCCAAGTCCAAGCGCGTGTCTTTTCCGTCGAGGAACAACCGCGATACGTTTCGGAGAGGAACGATCGGGAAACTGCGGCGTTGCAGGGATTAACGTAAAACGAGACAAGCGACATCCTCCGTAGCCGACGAGGCCAGAGATTCTCGCGCGGAGCCACGAAACGGCGAGATTAATTTCCGCGCCGGCGGTTCGCTCCCGGATAGCCGCAATAACGCGGGGTCGGGCGTAAAAAATTTCCTCGCGTCTCGCCAGGCGAGATCATTAACTTTCGCCCCGGTTTTTTACCCGAATGACCTGTTGTTCTAACTTGTTGAGCCTCACCGGCGACGAATCCGCGCTGAGCGAAGATCGTCCGGTTCGAAGCTATCGCGTCGGTGACGCGGCGAGCGTCGGGGCGCGCTGGGATCTCGAGGAAACTTCCGCGGGAACGTTTGTTGACGTTTCGCGATGCCGACCGGGGAGCATCTCGAGGAAACTTGTAGCTTCGGCTCGTACCGGAAAGTATGGAAACTCGCGCGTGTGGTCCACCCTCCTCGAGCGTCGAATTCGACGGAGTAACGGGAGATTAAATTTTTAAGAGGGAATTTTTCAGCCAACTTGGCCACCGCGGACGCCCGTTTCCGCTTCCGTTCGGAAGCATTCTGCCAAACGCCGAGTCGAACTTCCACGCGAGCCGAAGTTTACCGCCGCTCGGCTCCGCGATGCGTGAAATCCGTCCAACACTCGCGCGCGATTTCCGCGGTCCGTTCCGCTCGAAACAATGGCGTCGCTTAATTGCGCGGTTTCCTTTGCCAACACTCGAGGAAACGGTAGCGCAGCGTTTTCCAACAAAGACGTCGCTCGGCGATAATCCTGGAACTTTGTTCCGGAAGGAAACTCGAAGGAAATCTGCAACGGCGTATCCGGACAGACGGATTTCGAGGAGCAGGAGGAGGATGGCATTTGCGCGCGACGCGCGGCTCTCTCTCGAGAGAGAGACCGGAACCGCTCCGCGGCCGCGCTCCATTTTCCCTTCCGTTTTAAACCCGCGCCGGAGAATCCGAGACGCCCGAGCGTCGAACGAGCTTCCTCGGAAGAGGAAGAGAGAGAGAGAGAGGGAGAGAGAGAGTAGGCGGTCGGGCGTTCCGCGGAAACCGCGGCGCGAGTGGATCCCTTTGTGTCGGATGCACGCGCGTGCCACGCGCGCCCGTGGCGCTTTTCCGCGTTTGACACTTGACCCAGTGGAAAAAGATGGCGAGCCGCGGCCTCACGCGCTGTTAACGAGACAGACTCGCTCTCCTCTCCTCTTTGCCCTCGCGCCGCGCCGCGCGCCGTCGCGCGTTACGCTCTCGCGTAACGAGCTTCGCGGGGGCGCGAGGATCGATCGTTCCGCTCGGAGAAGTTGCCGTTGGCGGAATCCAAGCCGTCCAATCAGCAGCGTAAAAACAATCCACTCGACGCCAGTTTACCTCTCCTCTGTCCTCGAATTTCCTCTCGAAACTGAAAACTCCTAGTCACGCCATTTGCCGCGCGGGTAACCGGACCCGAGCCTTCCGAACTCCGCTTCCGCTCGAGTTTCCACAGACAAGGCGGCTACGATCCGTCCGCGCCAGTCCGCTCCGTTTCCCGTCTCCTTCGACCCGTCCCGCCCCGAGGGTTAATCCTCTCCTAATCGCGCCAGACCGCGCCGGGCCGCGCCGGACCGCGCAGCTGGTCGACGCGTACTCATTGTTACGATTTGACGCAGTTCCCAGCGCCCCGCCGCAGAACGTGGCCTGCGCCGCGCTAACAGGCCAGAACATCCAGGTGACCTGGAAACCACCGCCTTCCGACAAAGTTCACGGGGTCGTGCAGGGCTACAAGTTGCTGTACGAGGCGGCCAGCGCGGTTCTCGAGCAGCAGGCCGGCAGGGAGACCAAGATCAGCCATGCTCTCAGCACCGTGCTCCACGGCCTCAGCCCGTACACCAATTACACCGTGCAGGTGCTCGCGTACACCAGGGCAGGCGAGGGTGTATCCAGCAGTCCGGTCTCCTGCACCACCGAGGAAACCGGTAACGTCGTTTCCCCTTTTTTCAGCTCTCTCGAATTCGAAGAATCGGCAGAATCGCTTGGACGGTTTTCGCTAGGAGATGGAGGATCGGAGTAGTAACTCGGTCGCGTCGAGAGAGCGGATCGCGTGGACGTAAGTCGACTAGAACCGGGATGATAGGATTATCGAAACGTTAATGGGTCGTCAACGCTATCCGCGTGGTATCGATAAGTCGGGGGTAATGAAATTATCGAGCTACTCGGATTTATCGCTCGAGATCGAAGCAACGGGACATCGCGACCGGCGATCGCGAGAATCCGGAGAAGCATTTTTCGAGAACCGGTTAAACATCCGGCTGGACGGTTAACGAATTTTCTTAATTGGCCAGGCGCGCTCTCTGGCCTAAATTGAAACGCCTTTCGAGCTCTCCCTATGGTATTTCGAACTGCCGCCGCTTTGAAGCGAAATTGAGACAGGTTCCCCTTTGTCGCGAATTATTCGTTTCGATTTTGATTTTCGCCTCGCAAAGGGTAGGCGATATTTCAGGTTCGTTTAACCGTCCCTCGGCTCCTTGCGCGACTAGGGACGGAAAAGCGGGGAAAACGGAGCGTGGGGAAATTTCTCAATTATTCCCGGCGGTTCTCGGAGAGGCGCGTGCACCGGTTGACAGCGGAAGCGGTGTGACGGCCACTCGCAGTCGCGAATATATCCGACAATCGGGCCGGGCTGCCGTTTAACGAGGCCGGAGGAACGGGGACCGAAAGAGTCAATGACAGAAACTTTAACGCGCCTTTGAAGTAACGCTATACCCGCGGCTCGCGCCGCTGCTCGTGGAAACTCGACGGTTTTCCATTAAACGCAGCTGCACACGCCCCGGTCCCTCGAAATTCCGCGAAATGGGTCGCGAATAATTGTATCGCGTTATCGCGAAACTCGTAATAACGCGCGGCGCGCCTCGTCGAAGCGAAACGCCGCGCGGGGCATAATCGAAATTTCGTGTATCACAAAGAAAACAGTCTGTCCGACAGAGTTTATCAATAGCAGAAACTCGCTCGAACGAATCCCGCGGCCCTTTGCGAGCGGCCGTTGTTAGTCGAACGGCCGATTCGTTTCGCGCTCGCGTGCAGCGGACAGCCTCGAGCCGATTTCTCATTCCGCTACGTCCAGGCCACCGCCATCGGCCATTCGAGTCCGCGTAACGCGTTTTTCGGCTTTATAATTCGCCGAAGAGCGGTGGTTCGCGATCCCGATGCGTCGTCAGACTCTGGCGAATTCCGCGCGCGATTTCAAAGAGAACGGTATTCGTCAAAGGATTCGCACGCAGAACGCGCAAACCTCTCTCTGGTTGTCTTCGTCGCTGCGAATTCTAAATTCCGCTCGACGAAACCCGATGCGAAAGCCGCCGGTATCGCCAGGGTTCCGCGAAACGGCTTTTATCGATGATTCGCTGGAAACTCGAAATGCGAAATGCGAAATTTCGAGTGTAATCGGAGAGACAGACGAGGACGGAAGGCAAGGAGGAAACGTTGGATCCGATCAGAGGCGGAAGCGACGTTTCCTCCTGGCCCGTCCGCTTTTTTCCGCTCCACGTCCGGGGCGGCTATCGAGGCAGCTTCTTCTTCTCTGCGCCCAGTTCCGGACGCGCCGGAGCGCGTGAAGGCCGTGACCAGTAACGAGGACGCGGTGGTGATATCTTGGCTGCCGCCGCGACGGCCGAACGGCATCCTCGCCCAGTACACCGTTTATATCCGCGTGTTGGACCAGGGCCAGGAGGTGAAGATCACCAAGAGTTCGTTGCCTCCGCAGAATCTGCACCACGAGGTGACTGGCTTGAAGTTGCGCGAGTCCTACGAGGCCTGGGTTACCGCCTCGACCAAAATGGGGCAAGGACCTAGCACCCCGGTCATCAAACTTCAGTTGAGCAATACCGGTAAGCCATCGCGCGTTAAACGCGAAACTTTCCTTCCCGGGCAAGAAACCCTCCACCTCGCTCTCCTCCTTCTCGCCCTCCTTCGCTTCCCCTTTTCTCCCGGGGGAATTGATTCCGGCTCGATTCGCGAGCGATCGCTCGCAAGAGAACGCGCGCGGAAATTGGGCCAATGAACGTGGAAGTTTTATGAAAAATTCGCCAGACGAGTCCCTCGAGGAACACACCTCGCAATCGCGGTTTCGTACTTTCCTCCCCTTTTCCCGGTCTCTCCTGTTTTTCCTCTCTCCCTCTCTCTCTCTCTCTTTCTCTCTCCGCCGCTGTTTCTCCTTTCGCGATTTTTCGCGAGACGAGTTGCCCGGCCCAGGCGCTTGCTCGTTCCGTATGCATGGGATGTTTAATCGACGCTGCTCTCGCCGCGATTCTTCGCGTTTAAGTTGAAGGCGGTTCGAACCGAGGCGAGGGTGGAAGTCGATCGCGGCGCCGCGTCGCGGCCTGTGCCAACAGCGGCGCACGGCGACTTCCGGCGAATTATGCATTTTAATCGGGCCCGGCTCGGGTTTCCGAGCACGGGGGCGGCTCGTCGTCGATAATTGAAATCGTCTTTGCTGAAATCGCCGCGAGAGTTTCGTTTCGTCGAAGCGGACTCGCTAAAAATTCCTCTCTGCCGCTCGCGGAGAGCGCAGCGGCGAGGGGCAGGAAAGCGCGGGAGGGTGGAACGAACGAGGGAAGTTTCGAAAGTGAACTCAAACACGGATCATAGCTGGAGGAAGTTTAACGAAGAGCAAGGATAACCGGGACTTTTAATTAGTTCCAGCAGCTATAATATCGTTCGGAGTGCCGCTCGTGGTGCCGTGGAGGGTGGACGTCAATATGGCCTGTCTCGCCGTGGGTAATCCGCGTCCGACGGTGGAATGGCGTCGCAGCGACACCAAGTTGCAGCAGAAGTAAGTGCGAGAACGTTCGGGCCGAGAGAGAGAGAGAGAGAGAGAAGGAGAGAATGGCGAACGTTGATGGTGTGACTTTGCAACGACAGGTCGGACATCGGGCCGGACAACCGGCTGACGCTGAGGAACGTGCAGAGGACGCACGAGGGCAACTATTCCTGCCACGTGAAGAATCCCCTCGGCTCCGACGAGATCGCGTACACGCTGCAGGTACAAGGTACGTGGAACGAGTCACTCGAGACCGACGAGGATCTCCTTCTTCGGAGCTCGCCGGATTCCTTATCTTTTAACCCAGGCATTCGCCTCTAATCGCGTTCACCTCGACGCTATAATTCGGTCAGCTAAGGGCAACTAACCTCTCGTCGAATTCCTTCCGTCGAACCAACGTTGCCGCGCGAGAATTCCGCTTCCGTTAACTCGTCGGTTTTTAAATTCCTCCGCGCGAACGGACGGTTCACCGCGACGTAACTCGCAACGTAACTCGCGACGTTGTCGCCCGAGCGGCGAATAATTCCGAGCGGGTAACCGCGACGGGGAAACGAATCGGGTCAACGGGCCACGTCCGCGTCGGGACGCGACAGCGGGATCGACGTCGCGACGCGTCGGCTTTCGTCCGTCCGTCCGTCTCGCGAGCGTCGCGCGTATTATCGCGGCAATGACGGGAATGGGTCACCCAGTGCGCGGTGAAAAAGCTCTCTCTCTCTCTCTGTGTCTCTCGGCGTCGGGATGCAGAGGGTTCGTTAAAAGTTACATCGAACTGTTTTCCGTGCCGATGGCCGCGCAATTATTCGCCGTGGAACAATTGGAACGGGCTGGCGAAGGAAGGTCGGCGGACGCGTTTGCCGGAGACACTTGGTTAGGTGGCACGTCACGCGGATAGACGCGACCGCGAAACGCCACCGCGACGACGGTACAATTTCGACGTCCGCGTCGCTCCGATCCGCGTCGCGACGGACTTTGCGGAAAAGTCGAGGAATTTTCCACGGTTAACGCGACCGGAACGAAATCGAATTGCGGAAGAGAGAGGGATTCGAGTGTTTATTTTTGCCGGTCGCATACGGGTGAATCGGATTTTTCCAAGGGGTGCGGGGGTGTCCCGGGGACACGGTAAATATTCTTTGATCCCCTTAACAGCTCGCCCTTTACGAGCTCGAGATAGTTTACACGAGGACAATGGCCCGTGCATCGAGGCAATTAGTCTCTTGTCTGTATAATCGACCATCGCGCGACGCCTTCCCTGTCTTTTCGTTGCCCACGACTCGACCGTCGTTTCCCGGAGCCGCGGCAGCCAATGCTTCCATTTCCTGCAGAATCTACGGTTTTCGATGAGAATAGATCGGAACGCTCGCGAGACGTGGCACACCCGGGATTCCGAGAGTTTAACGGAGTTTAAAAGCGGGTCCAACGGGAAACACTCGAAGAAACTATCAGAGACTTTCGCGTAAGACTCTATGGAACGTTCCATCGCGGATCTCAACCACCCCCGAAGCCTATCGACTCCACCGAGATTACATTTCGCTGCGCCCACGTTATCTCGGAAATACCGCGGGTCGGGATATACGAATAACGCGGTATTTGCATATAGCGTTTGAACAAAAGCGAACAAAGAAACCCCGGTCGCTCGAACGCCACGACTCTAATTCGCGAACTATTCCTCGTCTCGCTTTCTCTTTTACGGTCCTCTTCCGTTTAGGGTTCTCGAGTAAAATTGGATACGTATTCTATGATCATCCGAATACTCCAACTAATTTCTCGCTGGGACTCAAAATACCCGGTACGAATCCGGGCAAGGATAGTTCGCGTTCGGGTTAAATTTCGACCTCCGATGTTATACGACGGGATCTTAACGAGTTATAAATCGGACACGGTTTCTTCCCGAGAGACCGAGCGAGAATACGTCGCGCAGCGGGTTCGCCGAGTATTTACGAGCCCGCGGATCGCCGGGAAATTCCGCGACAGTTTCGTTTATCGCCTCGGTAACCTCTCGGTTTTCTTCCCATCCATTCGGCATTCGCGATTGTTCGCAACACCGCGCGATTAATCCTCGGGGCGAGGCGGGTTCTCGAGCGATCAAACCGCCTTGTTAATCGGGCAACTTTGTCGCAGTGCCGCCAACCCCGCCGACTTTGCTCGCCACCGGGACCACCACGGACGCGGTGCAGCTGCAGTGGAAACAGGGCGACAACGGCGGCGCCCCGATCAAGGGCTTCCTCCTGGCGTATCGTCGCGAGTTCTCCGAGTGGGAGGAGATGATGCTGGACAGGAAGGCGAACACGCACCTCCTCGAGGGGTTGCAGTGCGGGACCAAGTATCAGTTCACCCTGGCGGCGTTCAACAGGATCGGCAGCGGCAGCGCCAGCAAAATCGAGACCGCCAAGACCAACGGGACCAAGCCTATCCCGCCTACCAAGTATCAGCTCATCAAGTCCAACCAGACCTTCGTTACCTTGGAGCTCAACTCCTGGCAGGACGGCGGCTGCCCTTTGATGTACTTCGTGGTCGAGTACCGGAGACTGCCCGGGGACTGGTTGCTCGGTAAGATCGATGGTCCCTCCATGTCTCGGTGCAAATGGAAATTGGTCGCGGGACTGTTCCTTCTCGCGAGCGAAAGACACGTGCATCTGCTTTTTAACAAATTAACGCTTGCTCCGGTCGGAATAGAACTGCAATCGGTATATGTACTCGAGTCGTTGAAAAATTACCATCGTTGGTACGTTCAAGAGTCGGAGGAAGCTAGAGCTCCTTTTTAAATTTATCTCGCGAAAGAATAAACGCGACAACGTCTCGTTCGTCGCTGGAATCGAGTTTTACCCGAATGTCGCGCACCGAGTCGTTTCGAAGGGCCGGTGGCCAATTTCCAAGACACCGTGGCGATATCGAAGGGGGCGAGGAATATAAATAAAAGGACGTAATCGCCGCTGCCGTGGCCGGCTGGCCGTGAGAAACGAATTGGCGTAGAAGCGCAGGTCGGAGGATATATAGGGGCGGGAAAATGGCGTTGGCGCTGATGCGGCGTTCACGTGCGCGTATTTATATTTCCTGCCAGCTCTCTCCGAACGAAGCACGGATTGGAAATTCGGTCTGGAAACGAACTCGCCCGTCGCGGTCTGTTTCACGCGACGACCCTAATTCCGTTGCAGTGTCGAATAACGTGCCGCCGCAATCGAGATTCTCCATAGTGGACTTGGAAAGCGGGACCAAATACGAGCTCCGTGTCACCGCGTACAACAACGCTGGTTCGACGCAGGCCGAATACCTGTTCACCACTCTCTCGCCGACCGGCAGTAATCGAATACACGACGAGCATCCGCCGGAAACCGAGGAGACCTCGCTGTTTTTCGACGCCCACGTCCTGGCGCCTAGCGTGATCTCTCTTCTGGCGGTGTTCCTAGCGGTGGCCGGCGTTTGCTTTTGCCTGAAAACACGTAAGTGCACAGTCGCGCAGAGAGGAGAGACCTGTCCGAACGGAGAGCTTTTAGGACTATTGCCACGGACAGCGTCGCGTCGACGCTCGGGACGCGAGCTGCGAATCCATTCCGACGTCGTCTACGCGTAATTAGACACGGGATATACGAGCGGCGCCAAGGAGCATCGGCCGCCGCTTTTTCCCCGAACGTTCGCCCCGACCACGGGCTAATTCCCGATTGGCTCGAAAATTCAACTACGTTTCCCCGCGTTACCGTTATCGCCGGCGCGCTCAAATAACCGTGCGTATAATTAAAACCGCCCGGGGACGTGTACATCGTTGCGTCGAAACAAGCGGTAGCAAACAAAGAAGCATCGAATCGATGTTCGGATAACGATCCTAGTTGCGTCAATGCACGGTTAAACGTATAACGGGCGCGGACTCGCCCACCGGAACCCCCGGTACCCGTCACTCACCGATGCCGCCTCTTCTTCCGATTGCTTTACGACTTATTCACCGACAGCGCGATTATCCCATCGAATACTCGCGTCTCGAAGGTTTAGAAACGTGTCTTGCAACGTCGCGATCCTTTTCTTCGTGTCGCGCGTCCTATCGCACCGACACCAGGATCCTCCGTAGCCGAGCGACACGATCGTTGCCCTCCGACAGATCGGTTAGTCGGTAACCCTTGCGAAATTCACCCCGATACGGTCCTATTTGCGTGTCCAAAGGCATCCCTTCCGTCCCTATCCGAGCGGATCGCTAAGCAACGACTAGGACCAGCCGATAGCCAGATATCCAGCCCGGTTCATCGACTACCCCTAACTTAGCCGGTGGAACTCGGCTATAAAATGCTACGACGTTCGAAACGCGATAGCGCGACCGATCGATCGACTGGTCCATGGACCGTGGAGTATTCACGGTCGATGAATCGACCCGGGATGGGAACTCCTCGGAGGGGTGAAGGAAGGGTGTCGGATCGAAGGGCGGGAATCGATGGCGGGGCGGTTGGATAGGATTTCAGCGGTGGCGGTAATTTGCATTAAGCCAGAAGGGCGTGCTGGCGCCACACTCGTGCCACTCGTCGTTATCGAGTAGCTAAACGTCGCAGGATTGTGCTCCAATTACTATACCCGTCGCGGGTGCACCCTCGAGGGGTGGCGAGCCACGAGATATCGCCGTCTAACCCGCGAAAATTGATTCCTCCTTTTCCTTCGCCTCCTCCTCTCTCGGTCGACCCTCGCGGAACGAGGATCCCGCGCGCGTTTTTATTCCGCCGACCACTTACCACCGCAGTGTCAACATCGCGGGAATGGTGCCTTCCCTCGCAGCGATTCGATTAATTGAAACACGAGCGAGCCTCCAGCGTTTCGTGCAATTACACCCGCCGTTGTTGACGTCCGCGCAAATATTCGAATATCAATTTTTCCCGTTCAGTCGTGCTTCGAATGTCTTCCGGAGTAATTCCAGCATCTGTTTCGTTCGAGAGAAAACTCTGGTTTTCGAAAAATATTTTATTTCCGTCCTTCTAGCGCGTAAGAATCTCTGGGTATATTTCTTCTCGCGTGAATTTAACGGAAACGAAGATTTTCCTTTTTCTTTCCCCTTTTTTTCTCGCAAAGTTCGCGTTGTCTGCGCGATTCTTGGGACACCTTCTCGAGCAAGCCGGCGTTTAGGCGTACCCGTGAGTCTCGGTGCGATTACAAGTTTAATCGATGGGCTCCTTTGTTCGGGGAAAGTTGGGTAGCAGATCGTCAAGCTCGAGCTCTGTGTTGAAATTCTCCGCGACAGCGTGGCAGAGGCGCGTCAAGGCTTTGGCACGTGTAAACGGAGTCCGAGGCGGCGTCGAGACGCGATCGGTGACGCTGTCGCGCGTTTAAAAGAGGTTACCTCAGCCTCCTCTGTAACTAGCTCGCTTGTTGCGCCGTTATCTTCTTGCTCGGTCATCTTCCTTATCGATTTTCATTGAAAAACACGACTAAAATCGAGGTAATGGAATGTCTTATATTCGACGCGTGTTCGTCACGATCCGTCGTTGATAATTCGTAAGTACGGAATGTGCTAACTATTTAAAGGAATTTTGTAATTTTATTCCGGTTTCATCCCAATAACAACTTTATTTAAACCCTCTCGCTCGGACTTTCCAGACTCTCTCCGGACTCGCTCGAAACTGACAACTGGCAACTGTCCTTACGCGGTCATACACCCTCTCTCTCTCTCTCTCTCTCTCTCTCTCTCTGCCATAAATATTCCTTCCACTGGATCCTCTTGAACACGGTGACTCGCGAACGCGAACGTTCTCCGGCGTTCCGTTTCCGTTTCTCCCTTAGACTCTTCGTTTCCTGTTATATCACCGTTTGAACGAGGGTAGAAAATCGTCGCGAAAAAGCACCCGAGCCTCGACGACTTACCTACGATTTATCCATCGGCTGATTAACGATTTCCGCTTGCACGAGTGAATGGGAATTGCAGATGCGGAACGATCGGGGCGAGCGAACGACCCGAACTCGCAAACGCAGGCGGCGCTGGAGAACAAGCACAACATGGAGCAGAGGGAACAGTACTACGCGACCGTGAGGAAACCCGGCCAGCAGTCACCCTGTCGCGAGGTGAGCGCGCTGGAAAGAATACCCGAATATTCCGAAGACATTTATCCGTACGCCACCTTCAATCTGCCCGAGCAGGAAAACCTGTCGGTGAACCCGATGCGACAGGCGTTCTACTACGAACGCAGCGAAACGATGCTGCAAGGCAATCAGGTACGAGTACCCATCATAAATAACCGAGGACAGTTCGATAAAGAAGCATCCGCGACGGCGGATCCTTTGAAACCGGCACGGTATCTCCCCGGTCCTCCTCCGGAGTAATTTAATCGATCGAAACCGGGGCTGTCTTTGCCTGTGCGCGTCTTTCACCCCTTGCCGCGTGTTCGCGGCAAAGAAATGTATCTTCATCGAGTGGCTCTCCCGATATCTCTGTCCCCGTGTATACACCAGCCGGGGAGAGAGATCAGCCCGATGATATATCGCTTGTGTACACGTAGCCGGATATCCCGAGAGATCAAAGTAACGCGCACTCGATCTCGCGTATAAATGTAAGGCGACTTCCATTGATGTATCGCGTGCCCCGAGCTTACGTCGGATCCGGCCAGACTTTCCTCGGTCGAGTCTGGGAAAGCTCGTTACCGAGCCGGGGCAACCTCTGTCAGAGGATCCGCTTGTGGAAACCGGCGAAAGCGTCCTCGATACGCCGTTGGTCGATATCCCGACGCGTTCGAGCCGATGCGTAGTAGCGCAGTAGGTGGTTCGACGACTGAGAGAGAGCCAAAGGACCTGGGTAACTTTTACACGTTGCAGTGCGACATGGAGCAGTACACGAAGGTGCGAGGAAGAGCGAGTCGGAAGTCGAAGTCGTTCAAGTCGGAGTCCGAGGAGTACGACACCCTGGGCTCGGACAGCGACACGGAGGTCGGTACCAGCAGTCGCACCGAGTCCTCGAACCATCTCGACGACTCCGGGCCGGCGTCGATAATGACGCGGTCACCGGGCCCGAACTCGATCGGGCAGAGGGAGCAGCGACTAGCCCTGGTCCCGAGGCCGGTTCATCATAGTAAGTTAGTATTCGATTTTCTGTGTCGACGCCGGCAACAGCCTTAAACAGCATCCAAGTCGCCACTAACGTCTCACGTTTCTCGCATCAACGTGTCTCGCGTGCACCTTCCAGATGTGCTGTACCACACGCACGAATCAAGTACATCAACCGAGCCGTCACCAATTTCTGAGAGGAAGACCTTCCCGAGGCTCGAGAAGCAAAGGTACGCATATCGCTCCTCTGTTCTCCTTGCTCTCTCTCTCTCTTTGAATCTTCTCGCGGTCTCCGACTCGCGATAAACTAGCGATAAACTCGCGATAAACTCGCGATAAACGCGCGATTGTGTAATCGGAGCGACAAGAGAGAGAAAGAGAGAGAGAGAGAGGGAGGAGGAAGAGGGTGGTGGAGGTTAATTCGGTGGAAAGCGGGGTTGCACGGTTAGCGAGTCGATATCGATAAGGGTGGTACCCAGTGTTGTACCAGGCGGATTCTCGTAAACTTGCAGGAATCAAGGAGCAACGCCCGATATGGGGATGGACGGTCGCGTACCGGGGATTCTGCGCCCCGTAATGAAGCTCTCGGAATCCGGGATGCATTCGTATTCGAGGGGAGCATCGCCGAGTCAGCCGTCAAGGCCTGGATCCTGCGACCGACTAGGGAAAGATCCGAGCCCGAGGAAGTCCGTAGAGTCGTTGTGCCAGTTGGAGGAACCCGGATCGTCCAGAATGGCAAGGAGGGAAGAGGACTGGGGCAGCGAGCTGTCTACGTTGGAACTGAAGCCGCCGACAGGTTTCACGGACGCGCACGAGACCAGCGAGGCCGAGTGCGACATCGACATGAAGCTGAAGCTCCACAGGAAGAGGACGGGTTTTCCTTCTAACTCCCTCTCCAAATCACCTAAAGACTTCACTATCACTGTCTAAGTGTGTTAATCAAATATTCGAAGAAAAAAAAAGAGAAAAGAAAAAAAAATATGAATCGCAAACGCTAACGAAACGGATAAGAAAAAAAAAAAAAACGGTATATCGCATAAGGGACACGTATACATACACACATACGCGCGCATACGTACAAAACGCAGACACACACACACACACACACACACGCACAGACAGACACGCACACGTAAAATAATAAAGATGCCAAAGCATGATGAGTGTTAATTCAAAAAAGCAAAAATGTAAAAAAAATATGAAACGCAAAAAAGAAAATTTCCTCGCCGTTGAGATTGTCGGGATCCCCCAACGCTTCTCTGTGGATGGATGACTGTCTTTCCGTGTAACTACCGTCGACGATCCATTTACAATAAAGAGGTATTTTTGTAAGAAAAACCGGAGAAAAAGCTAGCCCCGAGTGACTTGTTTCGCTTACCTGGTCCCCTGCGGCGTTCGAGGTTCAGCAACTTCCGTTTCGTTTTATTTTTCCTAAACGTTCACGAAGTTCTTCGACGTCGAATCCTATATTCGTCGACGATCGATCGGATAGCTTCGAAGCGGTTTCCAAACCGACCGGTTGTTTTTTCATCCCGATCAGGACAGTGATTCGTTGAAAGGACTTTTCGTGTCCGTAAACGCGGTCGCAAACGAGACGTCGATCAGCTTAATTACCGACGTTTATCAGTGGCGCGTGACAGTCGCGGTTTCCAGGGGATAGAAATCCGATTTCGTAACGAATCTCGAGACGCGATCGCTACATTCGCGTCTCCGATTGATAAATCACGCTTTCCAGCGTGTTTTAGAGATTCCTCATCGCTTGCGCCGATCAGTGTGTATCCTGTTTTTATAAAATCTGTGCGTTGGTAACTTACCGACACGAACTTTCTAATCGATGTAGCAGGTCGTAATCAACTGTCGATAAAATACGAATCATCGACGCTGTTTTACCTTCGCGGAGTATCCAAAGCACTCGAAGCTTTGCCGTTGCGACATCGAAAATGGATGGCGCTAGTGAAACTGTACGCGTTTACCTTTCCTCGACGAATTTTGAACATTTTTCGTATTTTTGTTCGAAGAATGGTGGAATTCGAAATTGATATTCGTCAATGAATAAAAAAGAAGAACAAAAAAAATAATGAAGGAAAAAAAAGATCTTCGAAAGACGTAAATAAAAGTACCAGTTACGAATGCAACAGGTTTCCGTTTCGTAACTTTCCATCTACCCAAATAATTTCGTTTAAGTTGGAAAGGATAATAGTCGGTCGAACATCATGCACGATCGATGCAATGAAAAACTCAGGATATTTTTTTCGATAGTAAGAAGTGTATATTACTACAACATACTTGTGGGATATCGATTGCAACAATGATCGCATCAGAGAAGGGGGTGGGGAGCTGGAGCGGGGGTTCGCTACTCTTCTACACGGCGGATACGTATACAACAAAGAAAAAATACACACATATTAGCTGTGACAATAGTTTGTTCGCGTATCAATACGTGTCGTGTAGTCGCATTATTTCTCCTTTCGCCTTTTCTTTTTTTTTTGTTTTTTCGTTTTCTTTTTTCTTCTCCCTTTTAACCAGGATAAATTACAAGAAAGTTCGCATTTAGAAAAAACGAAAACTACTTCATTCGAATCGTGGTAGATCGTATCGAACGCGGAGCGGGGCCCGGATCGTTGGGCCCGGCCCGTTTTCTCGTCTATAAAATTATCGTAAAATATGTATATGGCAGTCAAACAATGTTTCGTTTCGTTGATCGTCTAAAAAAAGGGGCATGGAATGTGTCTCTTAACGTTTCTTCGTTTTCCTTTGTGTTTTTTTTTTTCGTTTTTTCCTTTTTCCCTTTTCCGTTTTGCTCCGTTCGTTTCTTCGCGTTTCTTTTTGTTCTTTTCACTACTTTTTTTCGTTTTTTTTCGTTTTCCCTTTTCTCGTTCTCGTCGATCGTTAAAAAAACTCGCGTAAACGATTGGCAGACAGTCGTTGGCAATGTTTCGTTTTGCGCAAATGGAAGAAAGAAAATCGTGAGGTTCACACGAGCGAGGACAGTCGTCAAGAAACTCTGAACGAGCATCAGTTCGACACTTAACATTGAGTATTACGCAGGTAACTGGTTAACATTTATCTCAGTGTGTATACATCCATGCTAGCTTAGTATTTAATTGGTCAAGATACTGTTTACGGTGAAAGGACATACGCGTATCTTTTTTCTTGTTTCTTCGCTGCGTTTTCTTTTTTTTTCTCCTTTTTCCTTTTTCGATTTTTCTCGCGCCTTTCTCGCATTCGGGACCTGTGCTCGACGACGACAACAACCGGAACATCCGGTACGATCGCTAAGGGTGGAACGAACGGCGTCGCACAGTTCGATCGTTCGAGCTAGCCGGTTCTTCTCTAATTTGTCTATGCGTTTTCATCGTCGAGTTCTCGCAACTCTGCGAATGTTTTGTACTATGTCGAATTGAAACGTCGCCAAATGCTAATCGTAATGCAACTGCAGCGCGACCCCTGTTGGCGAACGCGGAGGAAACCTTTCATTCGCGCTCGCGTTTCCTTGCGAATCGATCCTCGAGGGTGAAAATCAGTCGGAAGATTAGAAAACCGCGGAGTATTCGCCAACGAGCTACCATTCGCGGAAAATAATCGCGCGTTCGATCGAATCGTTAAGTTACACGCGCGATATTCGTTGGAATCCACGACGAACAGAAAATAACATTTCCACGTAAATCCGTCTCCTTTCTCTCTCTCTCTCTCTCTCTTTCTCTCGTAGTCTCCATTAGCGTTGTTTTCTTTCCCTCGTGCAGTTCCATTACGACGTTGCCGTGCTAGCGGAAGTAGCGTGCGATGAGAAATTTCAAGGCTCGAGGAACGAAAGGTGAAAGAGACGGTAGGATCGGTCGATTAGGCCAATTGCAGGTGTGAAACGCGAGTAAAAAGTCGTTCCGCCATTTCGATAGCTGGCAAAAGTTTCTCGGGCGTTGCCGTCCGCCCGTTTTTTTTCTTTCTTTCTCTAGAGCGCTACGCGTGTCGTCCGATCGTCGGTTAGCTTGAATGACAGTTAATGCATGTTTATTTAGTGTACACGTGAAACATCATGGATACGTATATAAAGAGTTCTCTTATCGTAGGCCTGTGCGAATACTTGCATTTAAATGTCGCGCGTCGATCGACTCGATGCCGCGGAAACTAACGCCGGAAGGAAACGTATAATAATCGTGATACAGTATAATAATCGTAAAAAACACCGTGTCTCGTCGGTCGCGATCTTTTTTACATTTTTCCCTTTTTTTCTCAGTTCTCTCTGTTAATTCGTTTGTTTGTCGCGTTGCAGTCTTACGGTGGCGTGACGTCGTACGTTCCCCGCGCGCGGATTCTCGAATTCGAATAACGTAGCAGCATCGTTCGAGCCGGAATTGATCTGTAAACGGCTAGAACCGATTCGTCGATGATGATAATTTCTCTAATGACTTTTGGTCGACTGTACGATCAAGCGTTGGACTTTCCTCTCGGCCGGATCTCGCGCGCGAACGTCTGTTCGCGGTTTCCAAACGACTACTCGGTTCGTTTAGGCCCTCGATACATCGTCGTTCACATGCTCGAACGCTTATCTTCTATCGGACAATTGGATGGCTGCGTCTGCAGTCCGTTCATCGCTGCAGCTCGACAAGATCGATCGCGATCCACGGTCGTTCGCTGGCGAACGATCCGTCGAAGCAACGGCTCTCACACTCTCTCTCTCTCTCTCTTTCTCTCTCTCTCTCTTTCTCGTGCGACGACGTCTCGGAAAAGGGATTGTCACCGTGGACGATGCGAAGAGAAACGATGGCTAGGAGGGTAGAGGAAAGACCGGAGGATAAGAGGAAGAAAGAGGGAGGAGAACGGAAACGACAATTAACTACGAACGTCACACTGTGGTTTTCTTTTTGTTAGTCCGCGCCGCGCCAACGCACCCCCCTGCCCCAAAACCCACCGAGCAAACGAACAGCCGTAAACGCAGCCACGCGTTCATTACAACTCGTCCCTGTCTATGTGTGTGTGTGGAAAACCCGAACGCATCGAGTACAGAGAAACAACGATGGGAACGATATGAATAACGCGTTCTCCCGTGACAACGTAAGAACGGAAACGAAATGAAGAAGAAAAACGTGTGCGTCGTCGATTACGATTGTGTTATGCTGACTAGAGTCTAAATTATCCTTCTATACACACCTATCTCGTTATCCTCCGAATTAATTATGTATAATATTTATATATGTATAAACGATGCCGCCGGTCGTCCGGAGATCGACCGGTCCACACGCATCCCTCGTTGCACGTCTATCACACGCACACACTCTTTCTCTCTCGCTCTCTCTCTCTCTCTCATATCTCTCGCGCGTCGTTCTCTTGTAACCGTTATAGGTACACTCAGAATTTACGGTGCTTATCGTAAAATACAGTACAGATTCGTGTTCGGCGCGCCGTTGGACGAGGTACCGTGGCATGATGTGCGCACGTCAGGAAAACCGATCGGCGAATTTTCTTCCCCTCGGTTTTCCCGCGTGTTCCGCGTCGATAGGAGGGACTTGGAGCGACGGTGTCCACGCGAGTTGCCCATCGAACTATCACACGGCCGAATTCACGAGAACACCCGCGAGAACGTGAAGAAATGGTATATGCTTGGTCACGGTATCCCGTATGGCGGCTCGAAACGCGACGTTACAGCGTAACGTTACAGTGTAGTTCTCGCTCATATCATAAATATCTGAATATAATATATATATTTATCTTTATCTTTGCATTTATATTTATATATTTATATATATATTTATATTTATATATATATATTTATATTTATATACCTTTTTTTTCTCTGTTTATGTATACGATGCGTTTTCTCGTGTGAATCCTGTCTTGCTCGTTTTAAGCAGCTAAACAACAGTCGGTTCGTTCGGTGGTGTCTTTTCGCTATGTTTACAGCTAAAACAGCCTACAAGGGTGCTCGTCGTCGTCCTCGATCCTTTGCTGAATCGCTGCGACCGGTATTACAGTGCGCGCATCCGTGTGGCTTTGTGTACATGTGCATAATCTGTATGTATATACGGTGTGTGTTAGTTGGCGTCCAGACACGTCTTTGCAACAACATTCTCGCGTTCTAATTAATCCCTAATTACAGCGGAACCGATATTACATATAATATATCGCATTATGGTACAGACATCTTTAGCTCTTTCTCGTCGTAGGGAGGGATTCGCTGGCTCAATCGGTCCAGAGGAATTATCTACTTTCGCGATGCCTTCCCTTCCTATGCTCACGAGGAGGAAGACATCGTGTTGTTTCTGTCCAGCTCGAGCTACTCGCGCGTCCTGTTGCGTCTATCGGGAGATACGAGACCCTTACACACCGACGTTCCTTCCCTCTCCGCCGAACTCTCTGGATCATCGCCTGTTTCGCAGAGAAAATCTCCGCGGAGATTTGGCGACGAATTCGCGATCAGCCGGGTAAGAGAGGGAATCGAAACGGGCCCCCGGGGTCCTACGTACCCGCGAACGCTGCGTTGCTCGAGGCTGGACGTCGGCTCGGTTTCTCTGATTCGTCAGAAGCCTTCCATCGTCGTAAGGCTCCGAAGCGGTCACGCTCGCTTAGTTACTGAATCATCATCGACCAACGTTCCTTCGCCTGTCGAGGAGCGCGTCGGTCGTGCGTCGATGAAAGACACGAACGTGCGTGTGTCTACGAATTCGCCTAACCAAAGTGTGTGTGTACACGTTCCGGTGGAACAGAGGGCAAGAAAGCCGAAGATCGAGAAATCGAATGCCGCCAATCTGTCGTGCGTCTCTTTTCTTCCCTTTTCTCTTTTCTTTTCTTCTCTTTCTTTTTTTTTTTTACTTTTTCTTATATTCTTTTTTTCCGTTTTTCGGCGTCTCCTTCGCCCCCTCCCTCTCTTCTTCGCTTCGTTATCGCGTTTCTTAGCTTCGCCGACGTGTCCGAAAGTTAGCAAGAAATACAGCTCTGCCGATCCTCCTCCGCCGACCCAACGAAACCGCAACAACTTCGCCTGGGTATTTGCCCTCTATCTTTCCGACACGCGAACTACACCTAAGTCTTAGAATCTTCCTTCGGGATCCTTAACGAACTGCTTTCGAAACGCCCTGATCAACGTTTGGACTTTTCTTTTGTTTTTTTTTTTTTTTTTTATTCCCCTCCCCGATAAAGGTGTGCCGAGTATCGTCGAATGTTAAAAACGATGATAAGAACGATAATGATTGATTCGCCGCGAAACGACCTTGGTTCCTCGTTCCATCGCGTCGATCAGCCCGAAGGAAGAGGCATACGGTTCTTTTTTTTTTTTTTTCTTTTTCGTTTTTCGTTTTACGTTTAAGTAGGCTACATCGACATCGAGTTTAAAAACCGATAACGAGTTTAAAAGGTCGTTCAGTCGTGGATTACGGTTACATACGTCTTATTAACACGGACACGGTTACATACATGCACACACATATATTTTATTTTTTTTTTTTGTTCTTTTTTCGCTTTTTTGTCTTTTCTTTTTTTGAGATTTTTTTCGTGTCTTTTTCGCTTTTTTCCTCGTGAATCTTCCGCGTCGTCGATCGTTGATCGGTAGTAAAAGGGTAAAAACGAGTAGACGATCGATGGTTCGTCGGCGATTTAGTCGCAACGTATACAAGATGGTAGAAAAACACGTATAGAGGATGGCTCGAAGGTGTCGCGGTTCACAGGCAGTTTTCGTTTCTCGCGTTGCGTAAAGTATACAGACTTATCGTACGTACAAGTGTATATAAGAATCTTAGATGAGAGAACAGTCTTCCGGATGGTAGATTCGATAGAAAAATGATTGCGCGGCAAAGGAACTAGAATAAACGGTGCAACGGTGTCGAATTGCGTTCCCCTCCCTTTTTTTTTTTCCTTTTCTTTTTCTCGTCTTGTCTTTTTTTTTACCTTTTTTTGCGTTTTTCCTTTTATATCACAATAAAAGTCTCGTTGGATCACATTCTGAAGAGCGTTATTCTATAAGCCGCTTTATCGTTGATATACACCGATCAAGGTTATCCTTGATAATCACCGAGCGCAGGTTCTGCGATTGGGAATTAACTTCGTTAGTTATCGAACGCCTGGGATTGTCGTCGCCGTAGCTTTCTCCATGTCATGGCGGAAATCACGTGGGACAACGAAAGCTCGTGGCTCGTGATCGCGAGAAGAAAATCCTAGTTACGCGTTGGACAGTTTCCGCGTTTCGCTTATTAATTCGAATCTTACACGTTAGAAATGGATCACGACATTGATTAATTAGATCAGGAGGTTAGATAGACCGCGTTTGCTCGCAATTTCTCTCTCTCTCTCTCGCTTTCTCTGACTCGCGCGCGCGCGCGCGCAATGGCGGGCTAGTTACGTTCCGGCGTGTTAATTTACAGCGATCGAGTCGCGATTCCTCGCGGTTTATCGGCATTCTCATCGATCACGATCAATCCTCGAGTATCCTCGTCCGCGCCACTTCGATCGCGTCCTATTCGCGCGATTCTCGCGTAATCCCCTTTCCCGTTCGTGAAATACCGTCCCTTGCGTTCCGCTGCGTACTTTGCTCGAACAACTTCGAAAGAATCGAATTGGACGCACGATGACGCGTTTACGAACAACGTTTGGATCCTCAATTCCTTGTGGCATTGCATGCTCGCTGCGGCGAAAAGAGACAGAGGGACGAACAGAGGTCGGAGAAAGTTCTTCGTGAACCGAATATGTCGAATTTCATCGGCGCGATGTTCCTCTAATCGTACGTCGTCGAAAGACGGTATATATATATATACACACGTCCTTGACCAGAACGCGTGCACGACGTTGCGAATTCGATTGGTCGGTCTTGAGCTGAACGATAAAACCATGGAAAGAAGGGACTTAAAACGAAACGAGAACGAATATAAACGATTCTTTGGTAAAGAAGTGGTCGAGTGATCCAACTTAAAGGTACTACACGTACATACCCATATACGTGCGCGTGTGTGTGTGTAAATGTATGGTCATAAACGAGGTGCGTGTACGTGTGTGTACGAGAGTGAGGTTATGTAATGCGTGTCTCGATGCGTGTATATACAAAAAAACGAGGAGTGTACACTTACACGATGAACAACGTGAAACGAAGGTCCACGGTGGCGTGCGTTAACAAGTGGTTTTTGGCACTCAGCAACACCGGAAACCGGACCCTCGTTTTTCTTTCTTTTTTTTTTTTTTTTTCCTATACCGCGCGTGTACGCATACCCTCGGTGTTCCCGAGAGCCGTATGCGTACACGCGCGCAAACTAACGCGACTAATTATTTACACTAAAGATGCTCGAGAGTCCTCTTTAGGCTGATCCTAGGATCGAATCGCCGTTCTTCCGTTTGTGCGAAGACGTGTCCAATCTGGAACTCCTTGCGCTGTGGCCTGCGTATGGGGTCAGAAAAAAAAAGAGGACCTTTGTAAACACGTCCGTCAACTCTTCTGTCCACCTGTACTCTCTCTCTCTCTCTCTAACCACGTTGTATACATTTCTTGCAGCTAAATCTACTGTTCTTTAGCCCACGGACACGGTACTCGAGGTACGTTTACGTTCGGAAGGACACGTTAGGCGAGCAGGTTGTTTGTAAGTCTTCGAAGCGGTCCCATGTGCGTGTGTGTCTAACTGATGATTATCGAAGAGATATTTACAGGGTTACTCCGGAGAAAGGGGAAAAGCTGGGAAAAGTTACTCACAGAATCAGGATTACACTTCGGGCAGTGAGGAGCTCGATCGGTTACAGCGGCTCAGACCGGCTCGAGGAAACACTGCAACCGAAGATCGGCAGGCATCATTGAGGCAACATCTTGCAGCTCGACTCCATGCCCTCGGGTCTCATACGCATGCTGCCGTTCGTCACGTAACCGTTCGCGTCGACGATAACAGAGACGCTGCCCGGATGATTGTGATAGCTTACGTTCCGATGGGTCATCACGATGTTCTTCTCGTGCTCGTTCCCCGCGTGAGTGAACATGCAGCTCTCGCTGCTCCTGCTACTGCACGGCTCCATCGGATGGTCCACTCGGATCGAGATGGAATAGTCGGACATGGAGTTCACTTCCACCGTCGCGTATTCCCGGATCATCGATGGCTTCGGAGAGTAGTCCATCTGCATGTGCTGCATCGACGACGTCGCCTCGTCCGCGGGATCCGTTATCGTCGACACGTGACCGTTTGCCATCGAATAGAGATCCGGTTCGTCGTGACTCTTCGACGACAGCATCGTTTCCAAGCATTGGTATAGCAGTGCGTAATCCTCCTGGCAGGTAAACGGATCGTATTATTACCGTTATTACAACGTCTAAAGGAATTTCAGGCGAAGAACAAAATTTTATTGTTTGCAAGACGTACCTTTGATCGGAAGACTCCGGGTCGCTTCATGTACAGCAATTTCGCGAACATGTAGATATCGGCACTCTTCTCGAACTCCAGCTGCTTGTTCAGCGTTGTAAGTAGAATAAAGATCGCAGCCTCGACGCCGCCAAACCTGACACGAACAGCGATCAACGTTATTTCTATGCTCGTCACGAGTCGAAACGGTAGAATCTGCAGAAGATTACCTGTCCATCACGACGATTGGGCCGTTTTGGTAGTCCCGATGCAAGTCGTGGATCAAGGTGACGAGGGGTCGCGGGTTGGTGTTGTGTGGCCAAAAGCCAGGCTGAGATCGCGGTCCTTGCACGATTTTGGCACTTAATTCGTAATCGTCTTGCAGAGATCGGACCGCGACTTCGCGTAAGATCATTCCGCTCGCGGTTTCCTTGATCCCGCAAGATCGTACACGGAACGTCTCCGACTCTAGATCTTTTCCCTCGGTAGGCCAAAATTCCGGATATTCCTGCGAATCGATAGAACGTTATGCGTTGTCGCGTTTCGCTGTTTAATCCCTCGGACGAGGAACATCGAGCAAAGAACTTGATTTACCTCGTCGCATTCGGTCAGCATGACTACAGTTTGTGCATTGTAATCCCACATCATCTGCCAGAACTCCATGATAGTGTTTTCCATTGGATGTTGCGTGATGATGAACTCGCGATTGCGATGGAAGCCTGGAAACGAAGGAAATTGGATTTGTCTCGCGTTTTCACGTTTTTCCACGAAGAATTTCGAACGTTCGTTTACCAGCAATCCACGTAGCGTTGATATAGTCGCTGCCATCGATTCCGGGCTTCGGCGTCAAGTGAACGCGAGCTGTTTCGATCGAGATGACATCTTGGTTACGATTCTTGTGCAGATTGCACGGTTTGATCGCGGACACGAGGTTGAACTCTTTCGGTTTCCATGAGGTGACCAGCTGAAGGTACAATTTGTAAAATTAGTGCCACGTAGAATACTTAGAATACCGTACTTATCCTATTACACGAATAGCAGTACCTTGTACTGAGCCTCAAGGTTGTTCCACGCATCGGTATTGGTATTATTGGGATTCAACATGTCCTGAACATACTCTAATAGGCTGTTTGCCTCGATGTTGGTTTCGCCGCTTTCGATGGCCTCTTGCAGAGCATGGTGAATGAACACGTATTGCTCCTCGGTCTGAACTAAGAAGTTTCGCTGTGTGCGGATGTGCTTTAAGAATCCAAAGACGTTTACCTCGTTCTTGCACTTGGCCTGCTTCAACATGGCGTCAATGACAATGTAGGTACCTGTACGCCCGACGCCAGCGCTGAAAAGGTAGCAATTTCAATTAGTAATTTAACTCGAGCGTTCGGATTTCTCGATATTAATAATTATCGTTCGTTTTAGGTCATCCCGATTGCGTTTACCTGCAGTGGACAACGATAGGTCCCGCATCCGGAGGATTGGCATTGGAAGATTTCCGGATAAAGCTCAGAACCGGCAACGGATGTTCCGGTACTCCATGATCGGGCCATCCGGTGTAATGGTACTGCCAAATTATACGTTCTCCCATGTTGACACCGTTCTTCCTTTTCTTCACCTACGCATATCACCGTGATTTAGACGACAGAATCGAGTCGGTATTACCAGAAATGATGGATAATGTTCTTTCTCACAAATGTATCAACCTTGATGTGACGGATTTGAAGAGTACGAATGGTGTACGTAGCCATAACATCCTCTCTTAACAGAGTCACTTGAATATAGCCATAGGTCTCGGATCCTTTCTTAGGCCAGTACATATCACATTTTTTCTGCAGGTGGAAAGAACGGAAAGCGTATTACGTATACGAAAGCGGTTGGAATGTGCAGGAAACATCGTTGCGATACTTACACGACCACGTTCAACGAGATTGGTGATCATGACAACGATCGATACCCTTTGTTCCCACACCATACGCCAGAATCCATCGAAAGTCGGCGGCAATGGGCCCTGTGTGCCGATGTACGCCCGCGAACGTTGCCAACCGTCGATGTAATTTGCGTTCACGTAATCGTGACCCTTCTTCGGTGGTCCTCCGCCGCACGATAACAATTGCACTCGTGTATGGTCGTCTGTGAACAGAGATATTCCACTGAATCTTCGGATCAACCACCCGGCAGAGCTCGCTGAAACCTCGACTCGAAGAAATCGTGATATTTCAACCAACGCGAACCGATTCGAGCCCGTAATTCTACGTTTCTCCAAGCTCCCTCTCCACGGTTAAACGTTCCATTACCGGTTCCATTTTCCCGTTCAGAGCGTTCAATTAGATTCGGAAAGCGCCGTGATCCGACGTCGCGAATCGTCCAGGTGATCACCTCTCCTCTTTCCCTTTCTCTCTTACCCACCGCCATTGATAGGCATTAACGAGCTGTGCCGTGAAACATCTGTGACCTCATTGTCGAGTGCTGCCGGTCACTCGCATTAAAAGCGAACGAGAGCAGCTCGTTAATCCGATAACATTGCGAACGACCGGGACGAGTGCTCGCAGCATCGCGAATTTCGACACGTCGAATCGTCGGCGATTCCATTTGAACCCGTGGCCGTCGTTCCTCTTATCTCGGTAGAAAACCGATACGTTATCGGCGTGAAATCGCGAAAGATTTTCATTCCGGACTTTTCCTGATATACTCGCAAATCTTATCGCGATAGAAGAACATCGCTCGAATTGTCTGCTCGAACCGGCACGATTGTCGCGAACAACGAACGAAGGTTGAATCTTAATTTAACGCTCGCTCGATGCGCTTGTTTTCAATGGAACGTTAATAGACGACCTTCCCTCCAGCGCGAGATAACGATCGATCGATTTTCGAAAATAGTAGGATTGCTATGGGCGGAAGAGCAAGGTAACGAGGGCTAATAGATAGACGAAGGAAGCGCGAGGTTGTCCCCTCTGATCGATGTCAACCAGACGGCGAGACGTAACGCGCCGGTGGTAACGAGAGCTAAACGCAGGGAGAATTTCGCGAATGAAACGAAAGTCGTCCGGTTTGGAATAGAAAGCGAGCCGGAGCGGAATTTCAGCTCTATTGGAGGCCAGTTGCACGCGAGGCCGAGCGACGCTGCGACGATTACGGACTTCCGATACGCGCGATTACAATTGTCGCGTTGCGAGTCTCTAGTCGCGACACGCGTGGAACCTTCGTCGACTTGCCCGATGACGAACCGCGGAAAGAACGCACCGGGAAAGAGAAGAAGGGAACCTTGAGGAAACGGAAACGTGCCATTGCCGCGCGTTGATCGATTAACCGGAGCGGCCGCGATCGCCGCCGCGTGACAGATAACGCCAAGCAAATACGAGTAGAACCGAAATTAAACCTCGCGGTATATCGCGAGGATGAAAGGGAAAGCCGGTTAAAAATAGAAGCTCGACGCCGGTGGGCCGGGATAAGAAAAACAGGAGCCGCGTGGACCTGTCGAAACCGTGCGCGCCTCGATGGAAATAAAGCTTTCCGCGAAGGGGGGCCGCCCCGGTCGATCTGGAAATGGAAAGAAATGGGAAGAAACGGCGCGTAAGGCTACTCACAGGCCAGTATGTTCAGGTATCGATTCTTCGCCTTGTTCTCCACGCATTGGGAATTTTCCGCGGTGAATTTGCCGCTCTCCGATTGAATGAACTCGTACTCCTTGCTGAACCCGATGTCCCCGTCGGCGTGCAGGCTGGCAACGTGCTGTACAAACTTCTGAATGGCCACCGCGGTGCGTTCCCCGTCCTGCTCGCTGTTCTCCCATTCCTGAAGGGTGGGCACATTGCGGGGCGGATAGTCGAGGAAGTAGTAGGCGGTGTGGAAGCATTTCCTGAAAATTGGCCTCAGGCAAGGCCTAATGAGTTTCGTCATAAGCATGCATTCCAAACGAAAACGTAAAACAAACGCGAAGGAGGAAAGGAGAACGATGGAGAGTCGGTAGAGGCAAAAGTTTGAGACGGTTTATCGGGGCAAGAAAGCGACACGGCGTTTATTCGCCGAACGGTGCGTGCCGTTATCGAAGTAGCCTCGGAAATGCAATTGAACGCAATAAGAGATACGAGGCGTTCGTCGCCCGTCGTTTCGTCGTTCGATCGTCGTTCACGATCGACGAAACGCGCGGGAAATCTCTCCCGTAAAACGAGAAATATTCTCGAACAGGGCAGACGCTTTCTCTTTCTTTCCTCTCTTTTCTTCCGAACTCACAGTTCGAGGAACTTCTTCATCCCGTCGGCGAGCTTCTCTTACTATCCATTCTACGGTTGTGCAGGAAATCTCGACGATCGGTAGAGCAAGGAGGAATGGAGGTGAACGTTCCTCGAATAGACGACGGGAGCGGGCAACGCACAGGCAGAGGCCGAAGCACGCCGTCCGTGACCCAGAAACTGTTCCTCCTTTACGAATCGCTCCTCGGAGAGTCGCACAGTATCGCCGATGAATCGACGTCCTTGAGCATCTTCAGCGATGCCGATCGACCAGCGAAAATAAGAGAGACTGCACGCGGCGACACGTGCTTTGGCACACGACTGCTCGAGGAGAGCGCCCTCCTGGCCAGATCCACTGCTGGCCAAACCAGCGAAACGAGCGAAACTTAACGATTCGCTCGACGAAACGCCGCGTTACGACTGGCAGGCCTTACTTCGTCCGTGTTACTGCTCGTTATCGCGAACGATAAGGGGTCAGCCGACGATTAGAGAAGGAGAAAGATTGGCCCGAGCCGCGGAGAGGCGCGGTGGGGCTAGGGGATCGGCGAATCCGAGAAAATACCTAGAACCGAATGTTCACCGTACGTAGAATTGTTTTCCTGTACCATTAGCGATGATGGCGCGCGCGCGCGAGCGTCTAAATACCACGAGACCAGCCGGTAAACTGAACGCTCGCCGAGCGGACTAATCGCGCACCGCGCACCGACTGCGTGCCATTTAATACTGCGTGACTGCATCGTGGATCGTTGGTAATTGCACGATGACGACCGAATGCCTATTATCGTATGATGGGGCAGAGGTATTGCATTTGCAAAGTTGAATGAGTGAACGAGACTGTGGGCGGCGATCACGTGACTCTCGGGGCTCGGGAAGAGTACCGCAGCGATTCCAGAAATTCTCTGCTCCGATGCCGATGGTCGGTCGTGGAAACGACCGGGTTTGCATGGAAGGAGGAAGAGGAAAAGGAGGAAATGGCGTCGTGCAAAACGAAAAGGTTGGCGAAAAGGTAAAACGGCTAGGCAAAACGGATTTTGATCCTCACTTCCATAGGACGAAGGAGGTGATCATGAGCATGACGGCTAGACAAGCGCAGATCACCCCGGCGATCACTCCGCTGCTGAACCATATGGTGCTGTGCGGCAATAACGGCGGTGCTCTGTTGCAATCGCGAATTCCGCGCACCTTCTGCGGAGCGGAGTCTTCTCCGCGTATCACCACCCGCTTGTCGATTGCGCTCCGCGTGCCTCCGCACACCACGATCTCGTACACGCTGTTCATCGTCAGGTTCGGTATGATCATCTGCGAATAAACAACGTTCGTCCAAGTTAATCGCGAGCGTAAAACGCGCCTGAGTCACGGCGAAATTTCGATTTGGAATCCGACGCGATAAGGAAGCTTCGTCCGTCCCGTGCATTTCCGGCACGTCTGCAGCCGATAGCCGAGCAACGTTCTATTCGTTGGAGGATGTTTTCGGCTCGGCTGACCGTGTCCGCTCCGAAACGACCGAGGTTCGAACCGGAGGATTTTATCTGGAATACCGGGGAATCGGATAAGCCGGGAAAAATGCTTATCCACGGTCGGGGAAACATTCGATCGGCGGAGAAAACGAAAGGCGGCCGAGTTCCGGTCCAGTAATCGTCAGAAGTCGGTTGTTTCTTTCCTCGCACAGCATCGCGTGAAATAAGCCGGGCAATCGCGAGTGAAAACGCGAGCAACGAAGAAAGTGGAAAGACCGTCTTCTCGGAGGCGAAGTGAAAATTACCGCGCTCTCGAGGTGATTCTTCTCCGTCATCACTTCGATCTCCTCGAAGCGCTTGTCGTTCTCGATCCGGTAATTGATGAAGTAGTAGTCGATCGAGCCCCAGAAGATGTTCGGCCTGGCCCATTGGATGTAGACGGAATCGTGGGTCGGGCAGGTAACGTTCAAGATCAACGGCGCGCTGGGCCCTGAAATGTCTGTCCGGCGAATGATGTGATCCGAGGGCTCGCCCTCGTTCTTCCACGTGTAAGCCTTTACCCATATCTTGTACTCGATGTACGGTTCTGAAAGAGGAACGTCCGTTTCGTGAAAAACCATATCTAAACCTGTCGAGAGAATTAAGATATCGACTCGATTCGGATCGTTAAGCTGCGCGTCCCGGAATATCGTCCGTGGATGATGGTTCGTGCATGGCCGACCTATCTATCGGATAGATCTGTGGTATGCGCGTATAGGTGAGACGACTTTAAACTTGGCCAATTATTCCGCGAATTCTCTCCATGACTGGAAATGTATTCTTTCAGCGATATTCCCGTCACATAGCGCATTCTACGAGATCTCCGCGTTACTTGGAATCGATCCGATCCGGGCATCGCGCCGCAACGAATGCAGGGTTTATCCCACGGGCAGGATCGAATTTGTGCTTCATTGCACGAACCCCAGATTCCGGCGTGTTATCTAACAATGCATTCACCTGCAGTCATCGAGCACGAACGCGTAACTCAGCGGGACGATAAGAGTTCCGGCTTATCGCCGAGCTACGCACACCGACGGCTCTTGTTCGTTTGCTCGAACGACAATTCTCGAAATAGATATTACCGCGGTTATTTGCTCGATTCTGGCTTAGCCCCTTAACGACCGCGAGAGAGATAGAGAGAGAAAGAGAGAGAGCGGCCCCATTTCCGGCCGGGATACTCACCCAGTTCCTTTAAAACGAACTCGATGGTCGGCCCGTCGTACTCGCCGGTCCTGTACATTTGCACGTCTGTGTAATTGGAATGCATGTAGTAAATGCGATAACCGGAAATGATCCCATTGGCGTAGTCCGGCTCGGCCCATGACAATTCGATGGTGCTGGAGGTGATGCCGTGCGACGACAGGTTCAATGGTTTCGTTGGCACTGTGGAAAGGACAAGGCGAGAATTAAGAATCGGCGAGAACGCTTGGGCGACTTTTTCCCGCGTTTCGCGAAAGAAAAGCGTAGAACGCGCGTGCACGCGCGCGCGATCGTCGGGAACGAGGAGGATTTTGTCATACTCGAGGTGAAGCACCGCTCGAAAACGCGCGGCTGCGTAAACTATTTTTCGGTCGATGCACTCGTCGGCGGTGTCGGTTTCTCCTTCTTTTTCGTCGGCCGCTCATCATCTTCCAAGGTGGCTTTCCAATTTTCCGCGTACAAAGACAAGAGCGAGCTTGCGACGGCCAAAGTCTGAATAATTAATTTCGCCTCGAGTGTCTTCTCAGACCCCTCGCGCCGCGACGAGTAACTCTATAGACACCATTCACTTTCCCGGAGCGGAGAGACCGCAGAGGCTCCGAGATCGAGTCGCTTCTTCTTCGCCACTCGCCGCGGCTACAACCCCGGAGGAGAAGAGTCTAGGATAACCGGTGCAGGCGAAACAATTCCACCGGATCGAGTTTTATCGCGTCGCTTTCGTCGCTTCGATTCTCCTCGGCCGGCCGAGAAACATCTGCTCGCATTTTGGGGGAGAAGACGAAACGGAATACATACGAAACGATCTATGGCCGATGGTACGGCTTCGCGATTGAGTTTCCTCGAGTTTCGGCCGAGAAGAAGAGGGTGCGAAGCTTGGCGCGCGCGTTTCCATCGCTATTCGAAACGAATGCAACTCGAGACCAGGGAGATACGTAGTAAATAGACGGAGAAACAGCCGACTAAGGGTATTTCTTCATCGAAATTCCCAGTCGCTGTAACGCCATCTGCTCGCCTATAGATTCGATTTCAAACGATACACACCGGACAGGCAAGCTGATATCGCGCGCGTACCAAACGGAGTTCGATAATGACAGCTACACCCTCCAGTGCTTCTCTGTAACGCGATACTCTTACGCGTTAGCGTTGCTCGCGCGAACGTTAAGCGCCATTCGCGGCGAATTCGAGCGGCGCGCGATTTCAACGGATGATTGGAGCCGTCCGGTATAGCAGGAATTCCTTCGCGGCCGAGTATCGCGAGACGATTCCGTTTCAACGAGATATCCTCGAGGAATCGTTGGCGGCGAACGGCTCTGGGAACGAGGCGAAATTCGCGCGGCGACCGATCTCGCGGATACGCGAGGACAAACCGGACCAGACGCAGGAGAAACGCCTGCAACTATCGACATGGTCCATTAAATAACCGCGTCTTATCGCGATCCATTCCGGAGCGTTTTTCACCGAGCCAGTCGGATAGATCTCTCGCGACTCCGATCCGATAACCCTCCGAATCGAACGTTAATGCAGAAGCAAACCAAGATCGCCGCCGTTTGCCACCCTTCCTGGTTCCGAGGAAACGCGAAAGCTCCGCGATAATACGCGCGGGTGGCACGTGTCGCGTTCCGCGCCCACCCTCCCGCGGATCCGCGCGTTTCCGCGCAGTCGGCAATTTTTCCGTGACGTTTCGTCGTAAAAGCGTCTCGCGACGCGACGCGTTTCACGCGCCACCCTCCACCCCCGACTCGGCTTTTCTTCGCCGCTGAAAAACCAAGCCCAGAACAGACCCCTTCTTCTCATTCGCGATTCACGTCGCGTTCGCGAGGGGAGGAGGACCACGACGGGCGCGACAATCGGTCGCGAAAACCTTTAGAATTCGCAGCCGAATCGCGTCGGATCGCGCGACACGCGCGCCTGCTGAAAAATCAGCGCGATCGCGCGCGGTAAATTGGCAAGGTCGAAGCCGCGACTGGCGAATAGGCGAAAAGCGACTAGGAGAAAGGAATCGATCGCCTCGATTACGTCGAGGACTCGCGCCTTTTCGCCCGCCGCTTTTCCGGGTTCCATGGGAAAACGTTTTCTCCCGCGTTTCCCGCCCAATCTAAAGCCCGCTCTTGCCGAGTCAATACCCTGTTTTTCATCCACAGCCTTTCCAACCGGCGGTTACGCGAGGTTACCTTATAAAATGTAACCCGGCGAATATACGCGGTCCAGTTTTCTTACGGTACAGTTTAGCAACGACTTTCTTTCCAATGCAACCGACTGGTCCGGTCACTCTCGGGAAACGTGCAAGAAAATTCTTATATAACGCACGCGTCTGGATTGGTGGGTTCCTCGGTAACGACTCGAACAACCATTCGCTCCGAATCGTCCTCGTACCGAGACCCTCGCCAACCTCGGCTTGCAAATCGACGGATTTTCTTACGATCATCGAAATCGAAGGATCTTCTTCGTTTTTACCGATTTTTCCTCCGGATTTCGATCGAGAGGCGTTGGATAAATAGTCGACGTAAAGATAATTCGTGGTTGTTTGGCGATTGATAAAGTATAGCGTCTAGAATCGAGAATTCTTCGGCGTATCGGCCGATTTTTCGTTGCCCGAAGCGGGTTCCTCGGGCGAGATACCGAGTAAATAGTCGAGGCGGGGATAGATCCGCGCGATTTCGCGATGCAGAGAGGAGAGGCAGAGGCGAAAGTAGCTTTATTAGGATCGGTTGGCAATAAGTAACGGTGCTCCAGTGAAAGGAACGGTTGATAAGAAAAACGGCGTTGCTCGGCTACCTGTTTCGCGTTGCGTGGCTTTCTCGTTTCCTGGGCGGCAAGTTTATGAACTTGAAACGCATTCGACGCTGCCTTCCTCCCGATCGGCGGCGTTACACGAGCCTGCACCGTTGCGATTTCGTCCTCGAACCGGTGCCGCGGCAAAAACGCTCGGCGTCTTAACGCGTTTCACGTTGGGTGACTCACGGCACTCCTCGGAGCCCGGCATTCTTCTCGAAGGATACCAGAGAGTTCTGGCCAACGTTTCAGCCGCCGCGGAATGTGGGAATTACGGTTCGGATCTTTCCGTTTTACGATTCCATTTCGGAGAGTTCACGCTCGATAACAGATTCGTGCCGTGCTCTCGAACGAGACACGGTACGATGGACGCTAGACGAGCCAGGCGTCGTCGGTGAGTCACTTAACGAAACGTCTCGTACGAGCGCGATCGCGTAACCGTTCGCGGCGTTTCCGCGAAAATCTCGCGTCGCGCCATCGATCATCAAGCGTCGAACCGCGTCGCTCTACGACCGCGTCGGGACGTGGCGAGAGAGGCCGTTGAGAGGCCATTAATTCAAGATTCGCGTCCTCCGCGATTTGCAAACGAGCGGAAACCCGGCTAAACATTTTCGGGCATGCGAATTAGAGTGCGCGACCTTGAGGTGCTCCTCTTCCCTCCTCGAGCGTAAAAATAGACCGCCGAATGGCTGAGTGTACGCGGGCTAACGTGCCTGGACTCGGAAAGAAAGCGAAAAGCCGAAAAGGAGGGAAAAAAGCGAGCCTAGGACGCGGCTGGATTTCCATAATCTGATATACCTGGCCGGCGCCGTAAGGTCAGGCCGGAGCGGCTGTTGCAACGGCGCGGAGAGGAAATCGGCGCGCGCGTTTGCACGCGGATCACGCCTGTCGCGAATGACGATCCGTGAAAGGCGGTTGCGAAACTGGACCGAAACGGCCGGGCAAAAAACGCGTGGAAAAGGAAGGCGGAGCGGAAACGCGACTCGCTTCCTGGCGGAGGGAGCGCACAGGATCGAGTAACGATTTCTCGGCGCCGCTTCCTCCCGCCGCGAGAACTAGTTCCGCGTACGACGCCGCAACCTGATCGTCACCGGTGCAAACGCAACGCAACGCGCTGTTTTCATGCCTTTATGACAACGTACACGCCCGCGAATCCGCGCTCGGCCGCTTACGTAACGCGCCGCGGCAAGGTGCGTTTCAGGAGAACCAGACTGCGAGGAGAGGAGGCGGGACCGAGAGGGAGATAACGCGGACCTGTGCCGCGGTGCACAGCTTAGCTGGACAGCCAGAGGTGGATTCCACCGGAGAAATGTAATACACGCGCGCTGCTGCACCTTGTTCCCCGGAATCGAGACGGAAAAGGAAACGAGCGGCGAGTGCACGCGACGGGAAAATCTTTCCCGCGGCGAACGCCGCGCCGCCATTCTCCGCCGACCACCCCGCGACTCGCTTCCACGCCTGTCCCGACGCGAGCGCGAATCGCCAATCGAGCCTTCGTTTCCTCGCGTTTTCTAGGGTCAGCCGCGGATTCGGGGAAGAACCGCGAGATAACCGGCGACATCTGTCGGACGGACGTTACGATTACGATTACACCGGGGAAGAACGTATTCGTGGATGAATCGCGCGGTAGGCGCGTCCGTAAATTTTCTTCCGCTACGGAGCAGCAGGTCGAAAAGAGAGAGGGGATAGTCGGTTAAAAAGTCTCGGATAATAAAACATCGTGGCATTTTCTTCGCAGGAATATTACTCTGTCGCGGTTTATTTATCGTCGGTAGGAAATCGCCGCAGGATCACCGGTGCCTGCGATTAATCGAAGAAATTACCGCTCTTGCGCCTCGGTCTATCTGCTACTTTCTTTCGATACTTCCGATTTCGCGATGCCCGTTTAACGGGGTACCCCTCCGTTCCGCTGTTAACCGCAGAGAAAAACGCGCGACTCGGAATCCATCTCGCGGAGAGATCGGGTATTCGTCGTTTTCTATTTACCCAGCGAATACGTCGCGGTAACGGAGAATACCGGATACTCCGGTATCCGCTTTCGGAGTATGATCTCGCGGAATGGAATAATACCGATTTACCTCGATAAACGTCGCTGTCGTTCTCCGTGGAGGAGACGGGGACCGTGTAGGTGGTCTGCTCGTACGTCAGCTCGTCCGTGTACGCGATTGGATCGGCGGACGCGCTCGTTTCACCCTCAGGACGGCACTCGGCGCGGACACGCGCACCAACCACAGGAACAACACGCGACAGGACGGTCCGCCGTACGAATCCAGTCTCCGCGAAAGTTCATCGCTGTTTTCCGCTCGGGTTCGCAACGGCCGCCGCGTTAAAACGCGGGCCCGTGGTCCACGGGGAAGAAGCACGGTTTGCGTCGTCTCATCGCACCCTGCGACTCTCCGTGGAACCAGCTCGATCCGGATCGGAACCGAAGGGGATGAATCTCTGTCTCACCGGTGAACCGTCGTCGTCATTTTCCGAACGCGATTTCACCGAGCGACTCCTTCGGCGAGGGCGTGCGGCGATAGGAGGAAAGCGATCGGACGGATTGATCGGCTAGCCTGTCCCTCGGTCGCCTGAAGGAATAGGAAATTGTCGAGGCGTATCGGACAGCAAGGATCGAAGCTAACGAAGCGGTGATTGGGTTCGCGCTGCATCCTGGCCGGCCGATATACCTCCGCGCGCCGCGTACACGTCCGTGCAACGTGACCGGAATATCAACGTGGCTCGAGATCGAACTGGCTAGCCCAATTTGGATTCTCTCCTGTCGGACTCGTTTCCTTGCCTTTTTTTTCCCCTCCTTTGTTTATCGGTCGCGCGAAACACGTGTGGGAATCGCGACGGGCCGGCAGAGGGGGAAAGGGGGGAAAAAATAAATTCGATCGTCGCCGGTTCTCGGCTCGCGCGTTGTCCTAATTGCGTCGTCGAGTGCCTCAATTAGTCGGAATTATGACCTCGATTGTTTCTCGTCGAGCTGCACACCGAGAGGCAGCAACAGCGCCGGTAGCAACAGCGGAGACGGCCGGCGGCAGCAACCAGCGCATCGCTCGCCGGTCGCGCAGCAATAATTACACCGCCTCTCTGCAACGTTTTAAAGCGGCTTCCCCTTATATTTTTAGTGCGTCAAGATCGAGGGGACACGCAACGGGTCGAACGCATCTGCGGCCTGTCGAGAATCCACCGACGTTTCTCTCACGCTCTCCATAAAAACGCTCCTCGAAAGCTTCCACACTTCCGTCCGGCGATCGTTCCCGGTGTAACACCTTTGACTCTGTCTTCGTTAGTCCACGGCGCGGTTCCATCTCGCGTGGAGATCGGGAATTAATCCGCGCGGAGAGCCGAGGTACAGTTTCGTGCGAAAAGGTCGGCGAAAAGGAGGTTGATCGTACGCGAAGTTGCGCGGTGCTGGAAAGAACGTCGGGCTGGGAACAAAAGGAATTGTTTACGTTCGATTTAGGATATACGGGCGCGAGCAAACGGAGGACTCGCGATTATGACTCAACGATTGCGATATTAACCGCAAGTTAACCGAGAACCGGCCGCAGCGGCGCTGCACGCGTGCACGAGCACCGCGAGCCTTGACATTTATACGTCACGGAGAAACTCCGCGTCCTACGTGCATCATCCTAGTTGCGCGAAAAGCTAGACGAAAAGAAACCACCGCGACGACCATCTCGCGCGGCGGGGATATAAACGCGGAAAAACGCTTCCGCCGAGCTCGGATGAAAATTCAAGTTCCGCAATAAAGGATGACTCACTGGCATGCGACGCCTCGCCGCGTGCACCTACATAGGGTGTATCGTAATGTGCGAGTACCGGTTCAAGGGTAGACTCGGCTCGTTAAAATAATAATAAAAAAAGGAACGCAAATATGACCGAACGCTGTCGCGTTTGACCCGAGCTCGAATTACGCGTAATTTCCACGCGGTGTTTTTGTCTCTAGCTTTCGATAAACGAACGGAAGTAGCTATCTTACGTGTCCGCGTAAGTAGAAGAGGAGCGTGATTCACGAGAGGTTGTAAAATAGAATCCGTAAATTACCTTTAAATCGGTACATCGAGCTTCGATTAAGCTTAAAGTCGTTCGCAAGGTATATACGCGTATGCAAATGCGTCGCGTTAAGGTAACGCGTACGACGATCAAAGTATTAGCAATCGCTTTAGTGGAAACGATTCGTCGAAACGATTTCCATATGTTCCGATAGACTGCTCGCGGCGCTATTAAAAGAACGCCGCGCGAACGTTTTTCTCGTGGAACGATCGGCGACCTATCGCCGATTTCCTGCCTACTTCCGTTTCGCGAGAAAGACGTTAGACCCCGGCAGAGGTTGAGGCAGACGATCGCTGCTTCCGATTCCAATATCCCCCGCGACGAGAAATATCAAACTCCGCGACGAATCGCCGGAAAACGTGGAAATTCGGGCGAACGCGAATCGACCGGTATTATGCAACGATGCATGCATTTGCATAGGTCGCTCGCACCGGTGGCATCGTGTCGCGTGGGATCACGCCGATCGACCGGCAGAAGACCGATCGATCCGTTTCACGCCAGACGTAGGCTTTTTAAACAGACGGATCCGAGGGCGAAGGGTGTTGCCTTTTGTCCTCGATGGCACTCGTTATGCCTGACACCGCACCGGCGGTCCCTCCCGATTTTCGCTGCCGAATTTCCCAAAGCTCTCGAGAGAAACCGTCGGCGAGGTTGTATACTCGATTGCACACCGGCGAAGGTCGATCAAACTGGACTACACGGCGAATATGCTATATTCGCGGATACCCGGAGAGAATAAATTATCAAAGCGGATGACATTGACATGTATTCGGTGTAGCGCTATGTAGGTGAAAAGTTATTTCTTATTTGCATGCCGATTATACACCGACGACGGTCTACCAGCGACGGAAGTACGCGTATGCCTTTATTACGCGTGTTCGGACGAAACGGTGTCGACGTACTTTAGAAAAACATCGGGGAAAGAATTTGCGCGAGGAACGGTGACGGCGCTGTGCCAGCGGCAACAACGGACCCGGAGAAACGACACCGACGAGAAAGAATCGGGGAGAGAGATTCGCGTGGTCGATCGAATCCACCGATCCAGCGTCATTTCGGCACCGTGCGAAGAACCCTTCACGCCATATCTATCGACCCTTCAACCTCGAGCCACGATTCCGCCCATGTCGAACTCGCACCCGGACGTATCGGTCCGATCATTACCACGCGATTTCGTGCAGTTTCCTGCGTGGCCGCGGTGTGCTCTAGCCAGCAGGAGATATAACCGGCAGCGAACGATAGTACGATGGTACGGCGAATCACTGGAAACTTTCTCACACTAGGCGTCACTGGCACTACCGGAGGAGAGGCGTCGTTTGCGCGGCGAATCAAACGCCATTTCAAACATCGGACCGCACCAAGTATTCACGGATAACCTCAGAAAAGGACGAGTCCGGCCGCGGGAGAAGCTGCGAGAGATTGCCCGTTGGACGACTCGGGACGGGTAATGGAGCACCGTTGCGATCCTGCGAGAGTGACAAAACGCACTGCTCTCGAGCGAGGAACACGAACGCTGGCACGCACACCACTGGCTCCCACCATCACCGACGTGCAACGTTCTCGCGCGTACGGTAAACCGTGACTCCGGCTCTCTACACTCGCTTCTCCGAGTCGCTTCCAGTCGAGAAGAAAACAGACAGGCAGGCACAGAGAGGGAGAGAAACTCAGGCCGCGAACACAGGCTCGAGCCCCGACCAGCCGCTCTGCGGCAGCGTGTACGTGCAAGGGGGATGAAGCGAGAGGGAGAACGTAGAAGGGCACACGCGCGCGCGCGTCTATCGTACGCGCACACCACNGCGTGTACGTGCAAGGGGGATGAAGCGAGAGGGAGAACGTAGAAGGGCACACGCGCGCGCGTCTATCGTACGCGCACACCACTGCTAACAAGCCGGTATACACGTGCGCTGGGAATGTGCGTGAGAGAAAGAAAGGCGCCAAGAGGAAGGGAGAATGAGCGAGAGAGGGGACGTGGAGAACACGTTACACGGTCGTGTGCGAGAAGAAGGCGCGACTGTGATACGTTATACGCCTGTGTCTGTCGCAGCGTCGTGTTTGTAACGCGTTTCCTTCGGCTGTTCCCGCTTATCGCGTCTTCTTCACGCCGAGACGAGAGGCGACTTTGTCGTGTCGCGTTCACCACGTACCCCGATACTCTTCTCAAGGAGGCACCGCACACTGGAGTGAAAAATCGTGGAAAATCGATCGTGGAACGAAGAGGCGCGCCGGTGGCGACGACCGAAACGGCGTGGCAATCCCCTCTTCCCTCGCCGTGCTCTCTCTCTTTCTTCCTCTTCGCTCCCTCCTCCGCTCTTCTTTCCCTCTTTCTTCCTTTCCCACCCTGTTTATCTCTCGCCCTCTCTCTCTCTCTCCCTCTATCACCGCTCGTCCTCTCTTTCTCTTTATTTTTCTGCCGGCTGTCTCCCCTCCGCGAGGCACGGGCCTTCTTTCTCTCGCTCGCAGCCTGTCCGTTCTTGTTTCTCCTCGCTGTCTCTTCGATCCTCGTCGCACCGGCGATTCTCCGCGCGCTGTCTCCGTCCTCACGGTCCCTGCCCTGTGCCAACGTGTATGGATTTTCAGAGAATCCGCCGAGCGAAAATTCGTCAAACCGATCCGCGATCGCGGCGAACCAACGGCCAAGGAGAATCGGCGCTGACGACGAGGTGTATGACTCATGAAAGAACGATGGCGACGCCAACGACAACGACGACGACGACGGCGACGACGACGACGACGACAACGACGACGACGACGACGACGACAACGACGACGACGACAGGTCACTGAAAAACGCACGGACGGCCATGAAAATCCCGACCATGCCCTCTCTCGAGAGAGCGAAGCGCCGACAACGACACACAATGACGGTTACTCATGGACGAGGAGAAGAGCAGCTGGAAACCTGCTGGCGACTGGGCTTTCAGGGACGTAAAATTCGATCTTCGTACCACGTGGCTTGAACTGTCATTGTCGAGAACGTGATTCGTGTACCGAGTATCCCCTCGTGATCTTTCGGCCACCGATAACGATCTTTAGCGCCGTTTCGTGACGTATCGTTAGAGCACCATCCGCGCCGCGATCGTCGTATCGATTTTCGACCAGATGTCGCCTCGATTCCGACCAATTTTTACCAACGATCACCTTTGCCGAACGGAAGGATAGTCGTAGAGAACGTCGAACGAGAATTTCAAATCACCCGATGTACTCGCTCAATGTCAGCCATGTGTGTAGCAGGAAACAGCGAAGACAAAGCCAATTTACAAATCGTTGCGATTCCGATAACGCTTAATCCGTTGGATAATTACGTTTCGTCGCAGATACCATGGTTATTGGATTTCGATAAGGTTTGTTAAATGTTTCCTTTTCACCGCGTAAAATTGCGAATTTTTTTAATCGCTGTTTTTAACGGTATATCGCAATATAACAGACACTGGAAGGAGAAAGAAAGAGAGAGAGAGAGAGAAAGACGGAACAGGAGAGAGGGAAGGAAGAAAAAGAAACGTGCCTAGTGGTGAATTCATCGGTATTACTACCTAGGAAATCCGTACTTTAAGCGGAGGGACAATGGAGTCAGGTCAGGGGACGTACTCGTAGGTATTGGACGGTTTAGACAACTTCTGCGAATGGTATTCTAGCGTGATGGCTCGGATGGCGATTGTAGGAGGGTCGCCGCATGGTAAAATGTTCCAAGACCTAAAATTCAGCGAGAGCAAACGCGGCCTGTGACAGCCACGAGGAAGAGGGGCAAAATTGAAGACTGTACGGAAATCAGGGACGTAGTTAGAAACGAACGAACCATCGGGAAAGTGGCGCGAAGATAGGATCGTGACCGAAATAGCCGGCGATTTGCATAAAAGTTTTCGAAACGCGGCGTCCATGCCTCGGGAGAGAACGACCGATAGCGAATTCAAATGATACTAACCGAGTGAGTAACAGAAAGATTGTATGCTATCTCGCGAATGCTATGCTAACGAGCGTTATCTGTCACCCGCATAATCGTTATACTCGACCGATAGGAACGACTCGAAGAAATGCACTGGCTTAAAACGCGTAATTAAATTATTCCGTTCTCCAGCGAGTAGTTACAGTAGTTACGGTGCGTCGTTAAATCCTACGACACCTTTTCGACGCTTTACGTAATGTATCTTCTTTACGCGATAAAGATAAAGAAGTTACAATCTCGATATCAAGGTTCGTAAACCAAGAGCGGGAGTTTATCGAGTTCTTATCGCTCGATAGTAAGACGAAACCTCGACGACATCTACCGAAAGATGCAATCAAATACAGCTTTTTACTAACGCTTTTAAGCTTTCAATTCCGTTTCGTCCTACGCTGTTGATTATCAGCATTCCGCCAACTCGGTACGCTACCTTTTCGACCTCGGGTATTTCAGATTTTCCTCGGTTTGTACCGTCGTTGGTAAAAGTGCGCTATTACAGCAAGCTTCCTCGACAAATTCGGTTAAAGTAGGTATCTCTAGACCCACGCTTATCGACCGAAGATACCAACAAAACGTTCTGTTTTATCGATAGCCGTAATTCTGCCGCGGCAAATTACGAACGCGGGTAATCACCGAGTTTCTTTCTTTCCGCGTGGATTTCGAGTTGCGAGAGGTAACAGAGATTTACAGTCTCACCTCCTTCGTCGGTCATTACGGAAATGGTGCTTGCTGGGCCGTGTCCCTCCGGATTGAATACTTGTAACGACACCAGGTATTGAGTGTACGTCTGCAGATTGCGGATCGTGTGATTCTGTAATGAAAGAATAAAAGCGAGATATATTTCCGGGTAAAATGGCGTCGTAATACGGAATTACAGCGACGAGAAGAAACGAGAGAAATTTGTGGGGTGGTTTTTAGGCAACTTACGTCAATGGCTGGGTTTCGTATGTATACTTCTTTTTCCTCCATGTACGGCTTGTCCCGAGGTTTATAACCGATCCGATAGCCAAGGAATTCGCCGTGAATGGTGTCAAGACTGGGCGCTTTCCACGTCAAATAAATGGACGTGGCAGACGTGTTGTGGGCATTGGTAATCGTAGGCTTTCCCGTCGGCACTGGAACGAAAAAATCGGACACATACAAGCTCGGCACGTTTCGCGCAAACACGTCGAACGGGATATGCTTTCGAGATCGTATCGACGTTTCAGCGAGTATCATGAAAACATCCTCCTTGATGGGATGTTTACCGTTCGACGATTTTCATTAATACATATTTTTGCGAATTCGTTTGTTTGCCTGATCCGTACAAACTGCTTCTTTCGCTTCGCTCTTCTCCCTCTGTTAAATATAAAAATAAAAAAACAGGGGAAAAAATTAAAAATTGAAACAGCACACGGGAAAAATACCGGGTTTTTTCGTGGAATTTTTAAACGACTTGGATAACCGAGAACCGGAACAGGCGGCTGAATTTCTCCATCGACCCCGATGGTCCCGTTCTATCCGATTCATCTGTCTTTATCAGCAGAGTTACACGTTAGGGAAATACCTGGACCGGAAGGAGGGAAAATCGATGGGAAAGGGCTGTGTTTTCATATTGCGGCGATTACATACGCGATGAGAAAGGACCGCTGGTTTCGAATGTACTAACTCGCGAGGGATAGCAGAGGGGCAGGAAACATTGAAACGGACGGATCAACACGAGTGCCATCGAAGTTTCATTTCTATCGGATAAAAACATATTTGCGATGATTGTTTGACGATCGGCTCGCAATAAATATCGAGTCGATCGCATTTATTTTCCACCCTTGGCCGTCCTCGCGGAATAAAATTCGAACAAGCACGTTTAATCGTATTTCCCATTATTCCAGCCTCCGCTCCGCCCCCGGCC
>NIJG01000021.1:713740-734522 GCA_002201625.1 Euglossa dilemma | reverse complement strand
CCTAGCAACCCCTGGCCGGCGATCCAGGTACACGCATTTCAATGGACCCTCTCACACCCCCGCCGTAATATTTTCAGCAATTGATAGCTTTCGACCCGTTTAAAATTCGTGCCCGTGTAATTTAATACTTTTCGCATAATCGAATTCTCCCGGCTGATCGAAACGCACCGTCGTTGCATTCGAAAATAATAGCAATTACCCCTGAAGAAATACGATACGATCGAGCTTATTTCATCTCGTTCCCTCTATTTGTCACGAGTGTCCCGAAGAATTTATCGACCGATCCCGTCCGCGGCAACTCCCAATGAAATGGAATAGAATTTCCATCCTATCGCCCCGGCCTCTTTCTCCGTCCGAACCCGCCGCGAGTTCCGCGCGTCCTCCTCGTCGTGCCGCGCGGTTCCGTGCATCAGTCGTTTCGTTACTTTCCTCTTGGCAAGGGTGCGCATCGACCGATAGCCGAGTTACCCTGTAATAACGACGTAGATCCCGGTCAATGATTGCGAGCAATGATCTCGAGCACGATGAAGCAACGAGAAACGCGACTCGACCAACAGCGAATTAGCGGAGATCGCGCGAGGACTCACTAGCGCCATCCGCGTTACCTCGTTTCAGAAAAAAAAACGTGGATAAAATAATAATAATTCGGGCATACAGTCGAAATTTAACCTACGGCGGTTCGAGTGCAGTTATAGCTTATAAAAAATATATAAATTGTCGAATTTGTTATTGATAATAAATAAAAATTGTCGGTGACAAATTGTTGGGAATATAGATTTATAACACGAGTGAAAAATTTGTAAGTTATTGCCTATTACTAGAACTGAAAGCGTACGTGTGTTAAAATGTACCTATAACTTGTTTCAAATTTGTAAATTATTACACTGATTTTTAATCACACATTGTTTACGATGTACACGCGTAATTGAAGGGAAAAAACCAATGAATTGTTGGCTACAACTGCGGAAAAGTAATAATTAATGGAATTGGTAAAGTTCGGGAATTTTCGGGGATGTTCGGACGAGAACTATATAAAGGACATCGCGGCGCTGTTTGCGTCATTTGTTGGTTCGACTTCGCAAGTGGCACGTTAAATATTTCCGAGCGAGCGTATTATGGGTGGGACGAAGAGTGGATGGGGTTACCACCCCGCCTACACTCCACCCCTCTTAAACAATTTAATAATAATTTTTCCTCCCAGGTCCAATTAATTTTTTCAAGCTTTAATATTTTTTTTTCTCTTCAGCTTTTAATTATTTTTCTTTTTCTAGATTTTATATTTTTCGCCTCTATTTTTATTCGAGAATTCGGATGTTTCGTGTAATATTCGTTGAGTTGTTCCTTTCATTTGGTTTACTTTTGTAATTCATGTTCGTTTCGCTTTTATGTCGTTTTCTTTTACTAATTCGTTTCATTTCGAGTTTATGTATTTCCTTTTTCAGGTTTTCGTGGTTTTCACGACATCGCATCACACGAGATGCGTGAGTTTAAGTGAAAATGGATATAAGTAGTCGCGAGATAGATTTTTAGGCCAAATTTCATCTGTGCGATATCTGTACAAAGGTAAGCTACCTAATTTGGAGCCATTAGGGCGTATACGTGTATGGGTCTCGATGCGTAGCCACCTCCACGTGGTGAGACCTGGTAATTGGTATCGTTTTACAAGGAAAAATCTTTGGAAAATTGATTTTTCTTTGGGAAACGATACCAAGCTGAGAGCTACGCACAAAGTTCAAGATATTTTCTATCTCTTGTAAATTTCCAATGTTCTGTTTGAACGTTGAAAATAAAGAGTGGACAATATCTATTAAAATTATACGCAAATTCAGAAGAATCAAGACAAGTAGAGAAAAGAAGGTAAGTAAGGAAATGAAGGTAAGTGAGGTAAGAAAGGTAAGTAAAGAAAGGTAAGTAAAGAAAGAAGGTAAGCAAAGACAGGAAAGTGATTAAAATGTGACGCAAAAGCAGCAAAAGTATTGTCCGAGACAATTCCTGGAACTGGCGACCTTCTATTATGTTATGTTCTCCTGATACAAAATGAGTCAAAAATATCGGGCAGAGACCGCAAAAGTATTGCCCCGAGAATTCTTGGAAATGACGTCATTTCTTGGAACTGGCGACCTCCTGTAATGTTATATTCTCCTGATACAAAATGGGTCCAAAATTTCAGGCAGAGACCGCAAAAGTATTGTCCAGAGAATTCTTGGAAATGACGTCATTTCTTCGAACTGGCGACCTCCTATTATGTTATGTTATCCTGATACAAAATCGCAAAAATGGCCAAAAATTTCACGTCGAGGCTGCAATAGAATTGTCCCGAGAATTCCTAGAAATGACGTCATTTCTCGGAAGTGACGACCTCCTGTCATGTTATGTTCTCCTGATACAAAATGGGTCAAAAATATCGGGCAGAGACCGCAAAAGTATTGTCCCGAGAATTCCTGGAACTGACGTCATTTCCTGGAACTGGCGACCTCCTATTATGTTATGTTCTCCTGATACAAAATGAGTCAAAAATATCGGGCAGAGACCGCAAAAGTATTGCCCCGAGAATTCTTGGAAATGACGTCATTTCTTGGAACTGGCGACCTCCTGTAATGTTATATTCTCCTGATACAAAATGGGTCCAAAATTTCAGACAGAGGCCGCAAAAGTATTGTCCAGGGAATTCTTGGAAATGACGTCATTTCTTCGAACTGGCGACCTCCTATTATGTTATGTTATCCTGATACAAAATCGCAAAAATGGCCAAAAATTTTACGCCGAGGCCGCAAAAGTATTGTCCCGAGAATTCCTGGACATGACGTCATTTGTCAGAAGTGACGACCTCCTGTCATGTTATGTTCTCCTGATACAAAGTTACAAAAGTGGCCAAAAATTTTACGTCGAGGCTGCAATAGAATTGTCCCGAGAATTCCTAGAAATGACGTCATCTCTCAGAAGTGGCGACCTCCTGTCATGTTATGTTCTCCTAGTACAAAGTCGCAAAATCGGCCAAAAATTTTACGTCGGGGCTGCAAAAGCATTGACCGGAGACTTTCAGGAAATGACGTCATTTCTTGGAACTGGCGACCTCCTATAATGTTATATTCTCCTGATACAAAGTCGATCGAAAATTTCTTGTCGATACTGCAAAACTATTGTCCAAATATATCGACTTTGTACCAGGAATACATAACATGCAAGGAGGTAATACATGGTCAATAATTATGCCGCGAACTTGGACAAAACTTTCCCAACTGTGTGGTCAATAATTATGCCGCCGATGTGGACAAAACATTCCCGGTTGCCTGGTCAATACTTTCTACGATACTGCGAAAGTTTTGTCCATAGACCTCCTTTCGTCTTATGTTCTCCTAATACAAAATCGCAAAGTTGGCCGAAAATGTAAAGGGACTGCGAAAGTTTTGTCAATAGACCTCCTTTCGTCTTATGTTCGCCTAATATAAAATCGCAAAGTTGGCCGAAAATGTAAAGGGACTGCGAAAGTTTTGTCAATAGACCTCCTTTCGTCTTATGTTCGCCTAATACAAAATCGCAAAGTTGGCCGAAAATGTAAAGGGACTGCGAAAGTTTTGTCAATAGACTTCCTTTCGTCTTATGTTCGCCTAATACAAAATCGTAAAATTGTTCAAAGGATACTTACCCAAACTGCGAAAGTTTTTTTCAATACACCACCTTTCGTCTTATATTCCTTTAATATATACGATACATACAATACTATTCGATAATTAATACTGCGAAAAATAATGCTGCACCCATAATGCAACGCGTTATACCGCGTTATTACTTTCAATGCGATAGACAAGGATAGAAAATCTAACTAAATTCGGTCAGCGCCATCTATGATTTTGGACTGCAAGCTCGAGAAAATCACGCGACAGACAAGGACAGAATACGGTTAGAAAGAGACAGAGTTGCTTCGTCGTTGAAAATTAACCAATTACTCGATATCTGCGAGTGATTTATCAACTTTCATAGCTGCATCGCAAAGCTAGAGCTTTGAACAACATTCGTATGCAATTTTCATGCATAATTTAGTGCTGCCTTGGTTGTTATTAATAATTATCACATAGCGTGTACGAAATGTTGCCGAAAATCCTAATGGTTTATCATTAATAACTACCGTTTATGCGATTAATTCATAAAGAGCATGCACTTATTACAAAAACGATACTCTTGCGCATCTTGTTGTATCATTTTTGATAACATTTTACTTCTAATTTCAACTATAATTGAATATTTTGTCGAACAATCATGCTCCTCGTTATTATCAAATTATGCACGCCTGCAAATAATTATTAATAACACTCAAATTAGCATTAAATTATGTACGAAAATTGCATAAGAATGTTCTTCAACGCTCCAGCGTTGTGATGCAGCTATGAAAATTCATAAATTACTCGCAGATATCGAGTAATTTGATAATTTTCATTACTGAAGCTTTTCTATCCTTTTTCGACCGCTGACTGATCTTGTCTGTCACGTGACAATTCTGCGTTCCTGTTACATTGCCGAGCTTCCGGTCCAAAATCACAGATGGCGCGGATCGAAGTCGCTTTGACTTCTATCCTTGTCCTATCTTATCGAAGGTATTAGCGCGGTATAACCGGTTGCCTCTATTAAGGGCATACTGAGTTTACTTTTCGAATAGAGTAATTACAGGTTTTCCCTTACGTTTACGTAGCGGTATGTTAAAGATGATACAAAATAAATTTGACGTAACATCACCAAAGAAGGGTGTATTGTTTGTTGGCGGGTATATCTCACCTTTCCAACAGTTTTCTATCTTTACAATAACGTAAAATAAACAATATTCACTGTTAACATTTTATCTTCACTGGTAATACCTTTATTGCTAATTAATTTACGTAGAAAATTGCTATATCACTGCTCCATTGCGCTTGGTACTCTTATTACGCGTGACTACGGTACTGTCGGGTCTAGAGAAGCTACGAAATCCCGCAAACCCGTTCCTTACGTATATTTTCTCCATTTGTCCGAGTTGAAAATCGAAAAGTCGCGTAGTTAGGTCGGTAACATCCAATCCTTTTGATCCTTCCACTTGCTTTTTACCGTTAGTCTCATTTAGCTCGTAATAAACGTTAACTACGCAACATCGCTTCCTCTTTCATCGCGTCAATCGAATATATCCCTACAGATGTGTACTCACGCTCTGCCCTGGTACCAACGGGGCGTCCACCCACAGGGTCTTAATCCCGCGAGCATTAGAAGATTCGCGACTTTAGGAGCGCGGAATTAGGAAAAATTCGGAAGGTTGACCGCGGCGAAGTACTTTCACCCGTAAACACCGGTAACAAGCGTGTTGCAAGGATAATTAACGAGCGAGCTACGTCATTTAAAGCGACTATACCGGCCGTTACTCTAGCATTTCGGGGATCGCGCGGGCAAAGTCCCGCTTAAATTAAACAACTCGGTCCACTCGACTTCTGAACTCGCGCGGCGCTTGTTCCACGGTGTGTGCTATCCGAGGCGAGCGAATCACGGGTACGCTCGGCCGTGTCAGAGGTGCATCGTTCCCAAGTGCCGTCCACGTCGTTGTCCAAACTCCGCGTTATCGCGCGGCAATATTCGCGAGGGGAAACTTGGCCAACTTCCGCCGCCTCCGCCGCGTCTGTTTCGAGGAGATCGCGGTGGAAATAATTCCGAGACGTTTAATGCGCGTCACGCGTCGCTACGTCGTCGTAACCGCAAACTTCCGGCGACCAGGTTCGTGCTCTTCGCGGAGCAGCGCTCGCCGCGAATGCCGCGCTGGTCGCCGGGGGTGTCGGGGGCCGAAGAGGGGGTCCAGGGAAAATAAAGCGCTCTCCGAGGCGAGCCGCGGGGGCGAAGAAGCGGAGAGGACCAGCAGGGAGACGAAAGTCGACGGGTAATTAATGCATCGCGACCGAAACTACGGACGGACGTTTCGGTGAGTAATTGCCAGGGACAACGATTAGTCGGCCGGTTGACGGAGAAATTGCTCGGACGAATCGCGACGCCGGTTATTGTTCCGCGAATTCACGGAAATTCGCGCCGGTCCGCGAGATCGCGGCACGCGTCGCGAAATTACGAGATCGAGAGGTGTTTGTTATGGTCCGTGACAACTAGAGGTTCCAGGTACAAGTCCCGCGAATTCTAAAGACGGAATTTCCCATTGTCGAGGGGAACCGTGGTAATTTCGGAGATGGTCCGCGTTTACGAGATACGCGTGTCGATAGAGAAGCATCTGCAAGAGATCTTCTTGAAATTTGGGTAAAAGTAGAAATTAAAAGGGTAGTTCGTCCAGTAACGATACTTTCTCGATTACGAATCCGTGTTCGGAATTGTCGTATCAACTCTTAATTTTCGAGAAACGTATTATTGGTACATAAACTCCCACCCAACATTTAATAGGAGCGAACGCTTCGCGTGACACTCTATTTTTGCCAAAAGTATAGAGGAAATAACAACGACTTGGCACGAATGATGAAACTTATTATCGGTAACGAATAAAAATTCTCGGTGACAAACTAATCGCGACGTAAATCTGTAATAAAAGCAGGAAAACGGACAAGTCTCTGTTGGAAGAAACAAATAGGAATACTCGCGTGGTGACTGGCGACGCGTCGAGACCTAAGCTTGATACGATAATTCGCTGGCATATTAGCATAACTGGAAGCAGGTGTGCTGGTTCTCGCGGCACCGTAAGACTTCGTCCGGGCAGGAAGACGCGGCGAGAAGCAGAGGAGGAAATAAAAGAGTGGATGTCACTGGTAATTAGCAGTCCGCGGGGACAATCGATGGACAGTACCGGCGAGCATGGCTTCCTCGGTGAATTAATTGCGAGGGCAACCGTCGAAGTGCCGTGGAATTCTCGATTATTTCCCGGCGCTTAATTTGAACCGCGAGCAAACCTCGCGGAGTCTCGGCTTCTGTTTACGGGCGAGCCGCGCGGAAAGATCGGCTAATTTCTCCGTTTTTATTTCGATGTCCCGGCCTCGCCGCAATTATTCAGAAGCCCCTGGACAATGTTCCGTTTCACCCTCTCGCGTGGATAATAATTACGCGCTCGTTTGCTTTCTCGCTCGCTCGGTGTTGCGTTTTTCCCGTTTGCCTTCGCGTTCCTTATTTTCCGCGGGAAATTAATGTTCACCGCGGGCATTAATAACCCGAGCAACGCCACGCGTCGATTAACGTTCCTCTCTGGATGTTCAGCATTTGCCGAGACAAATGGAACTCGAGAATCGTTGCGTCGGATTCGACCTTTTCAGCGGCGAGGCTCGTCTTTCCGCGCGTTTTCACATTTCAGCGACGATCCGCGTTACACGGAATTTTCCATCATCTCCACGGCGTCTGTCGAAGGTGTTTACGTCGAAGCTGTTTACAAATTACCGGTTAGCTGCGTGGGAACTGGATCAACTCGGGAACTGCGAGTTGCGAGCCCTCCGGCGACGACGTAACGAGTTTACGGGCACGATGAAAAATTTGGAAGTTTGTTTTTGTTATAATAAGCCTGATAACGAGTGTCAAATTTATCGACGCACCGAACGAGCAATCGTGCAAAACAAAGTTCCTTTCCGGCCAGCCAATCCACGTTCTATTTCGCTATTTGCCTTAACAAACGCGAATCGGGAGCGAAAATTGTTCATCGATTGTTTCCCAAGCCGGTTGACAGAACCGCGGGGATATTTTCCGAATATTTTTCGAGAACGCCCGACAATCCATCTCGTCTATCCGAGTAATTTAAACGAATAATTGACGGCCAGTGGCGGTTAAGAGCGCACTTAATATCGGGAAATTAGTCTGCATGTAGCGAGCGTATAGACTTCCTGGTTTAGCGGCTTCGGAGGGAGCTTTGTTATTCCGGCCACGTTTTATTTCCATTGACGGCCGTCGTTGCTTGCCGCCTGTGACGACGGTCAATTAACGAAACAAACGGAATTATTAACGCGTAGCCGAAGACATTCTGGAGCGAGTCGGGCATTACGGGTGTACGCGGCACGCGATAAGTCTTTCACGTGATTCCGGCCACTCTACCGCGGTAATTCAGCCCGGGTAATAAATGCAGCTCGAGCTGGTTTTTTACCCTGGCTAAATCTCCGTTAAGTTATTATGATCCCGCGCGGGAGCCGCGTTTAACCACGGTCCCGTGCCTGCCTCTTTACCGGAACCACGCGACGTCCTCCAGCATCCTCGACCTTCTCCGAAGCGGCCCTCCTACTTCCGATTACCTCCTCTCCTTTCTTCTCGGCCATTCTCTCGCATCTTTTCGCAACTTGCGCGCGTCGGAAGAAAGACGCTGATACGATATTCCGTTCTCCACCTTCGCGATAATAGGGTTGAGGAGGTTAAGGAGCGCAAGTGGGATATAAAGAGACGCGGTTGTCGCGATTTACCGCGATGAAAGTATGGTCGAACGACAGAGTCCCAGCGCGCCGTAAAAATGGCGGCTGAGGCGTCGGAAGAGCGCGGAAAATTTCCGCGACCCCTCGTCAGCTCCGAAGGGAAATAAAAGCGAGGCTCGCGAGCATCAAGGCCGCGGTCGGGACGTTAAAGTTCATAACTCGAGCTGATTAGCGGGCCCGAGGATGCGAGGGTGAATTAGCCGGCGCGACCGCGCGACGAATTCTGCAATTTTCGCGCGGACCGGCCCCGGAACGAACTTAGCCCCGTGCGGACCGGGCGTATATACGCGGACACGGCTGTCCCGATGGCTAATTGGTGGCTCTGTTACGCGATATATTTATGGGGGACAGGCGAACGACCTCCGGAAACAGGAACGAGAGTGGCCGTAGGTATTGGTCCGGGGCTAAAGTGGTAGGAGAAGTTTCGTTGGTGCCCTATTGATCTGGGTGAGACAGAGAGCAGGGAGACAGGGGGGTGGGAAGGAGACAGAGAAAGGGCAGCGTTTCATTTAAGCCAGCCGTGGGATTCCTGTACACCGGCAGCAGCGACGCAGCAGCGACGCGCGGCGTCGCGCCCTCGCCGCGCCGCCCCCGCGGATACGAGCACGCACACAGCCCCGGCCAATTAGTATCGCGAATTAGAATATGCCGGCGATAAATCGCGCCAACGAACCCGATGTTGACGCATTATCGGCCAATCGTGCGCGCGTCGATTCAATTTCGTTCGTTTCGTCGCTGGTTAACTGGCCGCCGCGACGCGCGGTGGGGCATTTCGCCGGAAAGCTAGCCGAATGTCAATTTTTATCCTGCAAAATTCCCTTCCGCTACTCTCTCGCCTTTGTTACGCGCGTCCCGATCAAACGCCGTGTGATATTTTCTAATAACAACTAATTACCGCGGCAAGGATCATCCGCGTTTATGATCCGCCCTTATGATTGGTCCTTTGCGTCTCAAGATTCGTGGCATGTTTCGGTATAGACGAGAGCGTCGGTCCATCCTGATCCCGCGTATACGAATAATTTTTGCATCGATTGATAGACGCGTTCATATTTTGGCCAAGTTTTCAGAGACATTGCGCGACGCGACGACGCGCGCATACGAAAGGTTTAGGAACGTCGTCTTTTGGGATTTCCTTTCGGTATTTGGGTCAAAGTTAGGATAAAGCGGAACGTTTTCGTCGCACGGGGTACAGCTAATTCGAATATTTATCGCCGGAGGATCGTGGCAGGGGGGGTTTGGCTCGGCGCTTAGCAGAGAAAGTTAAACGGAGACGGCGGAGGAAGCGGGTGTGGGCGTAGGAAAAAAGGAGGAAAAGTTTTGTAGCATCTCATTAACGACTGCAAAGAGGTGGAACGTTTACCGGCTGCAAAATTAATTATTCTCTGAAGGCGTATCTATTTGCGCGAAGAGATTGGACTTGGCCCCGGAGGCCGGCCGGAGATCAAAGAGGCCCCCGGCAAACTCGTAGAAATGTTATTAAAAAAAGAAACGCATAAACACAAATACAGTTATCCGGCGTTCTTAAGGGAAACCAGGTTGAATAACGAATCTCGCGATAAGATTGCGCGTTAATGCCCGCCACTGCGACGCTTTCGGCGTCGTTCCGAGCCTATCATCCCCCACTCTCTCTCTCTGTTTATTACCCTCGATCGTTCATTGATGTGCACGCATCTCGTATTGACGATATTAAATACACATCCTGCTATTAACTGCCTGTTTATTACCCCGATAACTGTCATTATCTCGTTATTGCTGTCCAGTCATCGTCATCTAGCCTAGGCGTTTCGCCTATTTGTCAGGTCATGCGTCCGCGTTCCACTACGGATTTGTCACTGTTTGCAAAATAAAACGGCCGATTGCACGCGAAACGAATCTCGTTGACGCGCGGAATCGTGTCATTGATCCTCCATCGATCCCCCACCGATTAACCGATCTTCCGAATTAATTTTCCCGACCTGTCCGTGCGCTCTGCTGCTCTCTTCCGCCTGCGATACTCGGTGACAAAAAATTTCCGACGTTTAGACGACCAAGACTGGCCGCAGCGTTTTCGCTCGTTAAACTCGATAGGTTGAAAGGTCGGCGGAGTCGTCGCGGCGATTGGTCTCTCGCAGCGCGGAGGATCCGTCTGCAAGGCGGTGGCGTTTCTGAAAAATTCATTCGTCCGTTGGCGAGAAAAGCACGCTGTCACGGTTGACGTATTACTCGTCGCTCGCTATCGAGCAAAGGTTTGTCATCCTGTTTCAAACGCGTGTTCAGCCCTGCCGGAGAAAGACTTCATCGATCTCCAGATAGGATGTCACGTCGGTGCTCGCGATTCCACCGCGCGAGACTGCCAATCGCGTTACGCTCTTGAATTACGTATACCTGCGTTCGGTACGAATCGCGCGCGGTTATCCCGCAGAAATCCGCAAGAGTCGCGTAACTTTCGGTAAACCACGCGAATCCTCCTCGATCGAGACCCCTTGACTCACAAACGGACACCATGGTCAAAGGAAACGGAGCGATCTCGAGCGGACAGGCGCGTTGGTCGCGGTCCCGGACGCGACGCGGCCAAGAGGAAAACGACTTCATCCTCCGTTCGCGTTCCCGGTCTGGCTACATTTTCCCTCGCGAGTTTCTACCGCTTTTTTGTTTTCCTTTTTCCTTCCGCCCCCCTTTTTTCCCTTTTTCCCTTTTTTGTCCCGAACGTCGGAATTTTTTCAGCGCGTCAATGTTTTGCTTGATCACGCGACGTTATTGTTGACGGTTCCCGGTTGAAAACGGCGTTTAAACGTCGCTTCCGATCGCGAGTATCGGAAAACGCAACGAGGGAAACACAGAGGGAAAACAAAACGGGGCAAGCAATATCGCGAAACGAATATAATCGCGTTCGGTTTAACAACTCGTAACTTCCCTGTCCGCTCTTTTTTCCGTCGCCATCCCCTTCGCCAACCCCTTCGCCATTCGCGCGGTGCAACCGCCCCCTCCTCTCGGCCCCTCTCGGTATCTGGTCGCGTGTGCACTGGTATCGGCATCGACAGACGTTGCCACGGTATTTAAATCAGTTATTGACACGAGTCCACGCGATCGCCGATGCGGGCTAGTCTTGATAACCGGATAATTATTCCTACCTCGCGTGCTACCATAATGAACCTGCCTCTGGCTGTGTGCGCCGGTTTATGTATTTAATAGCACCGATTTCGCCGACCCCGCTCTCTCTCTACCGCAGGTTAACAGATCGCCGCGCGATTCCCGTGTTTCGATTCGATCCCGTTCGATTCCATTCCATTCCGTTCGATTCGATGGAGCATCGAAAACACCCCGGCTAGATTTCCCAACCGGTGTCCATTTTCGCCCGTATTTGCGCAGACCGGCGGCCGCGCGGCGATTTTTTCCATCAGCCGCGATCCATGTTTCGCGACCATGATTTTAATTGTTTTCGGACATTCCGCGATCGGTTTCCGTGCGTCTCTTGCTAGTCTCGTTATCCGACCGGTCGCGCGTTTCCCTGCCCGAGGAAAATTCCCAAGGGAACCGCGATAAAATTCAACGAGGGGGCCGGGACGGGAGGTCGGATCGACTTTTACCGGGCCCGTAATTGCGAACAAACGTTCTAACGAAGTTTGATTATACAGCCGCTCGTTGGCCTTGTAATTGAACCGTACAGGAATATTCCAGCGATTATGAAACGTCCTGCAACGGGGAAAGATTAATACGTATGCAGGACTAGTCTTCGCCGTTAATCTGTTTCGATAAGCCGGTTTATTAAATGCGCGGTTATCGCTTAGTTAATTACGCTATTTGAACGGGCAGCTTATTACCAATACCGGTTTATTGACATTCTAGCGCGGATATGTCGCGTATCGCTCGTTAATTCGAAATAACATGCGCAAAAACAAAAGCACGTCGATATTTCGCGTTGTTGGCAATCGTTCGCCTTGATGGATATTAAATACAATGTAATATAATGCGATATAACGCGACGTAATCGAGCGTTAAAATATCGCGGAAAACTCGCCGAGCGTGTAAGAGATTGGATTTGCCAGAAAACGAGAACGTTTTGTCTTCGTGGATACTTTGAGCGTAAAAATATTCTGCATTTTCCGCTAAACCTGTCCGCGATTCGTTTATACCGTGGTTCGCTCGTAGCACGCGTGTAAAAAGCGTCACGTTCGCACGGGTTACACGCGTGTTCGTTTTATTATCGAGGGAAAACGTCTTCGAGGTGTTTCCGAACCCGGATCTCTTTGCGTCGGAATTTTTCAGCTCGCAATGACCTCTCGCAAACGTTGCTTTCGAATATTTACGCGAGCTGCTGCAGCTATTCTGACCGAGCCGATTAAACAACCGGCGTTCAAACGAGAGATAGATTTTTCCCGATCGAATGGAAATTATAAGCAATTTCGTCCGGGCAATGATAAATAAACGAAATAATTTAGAGATAACGGCGAGGGAAATTAAACTTTTTCATTTGAATTTCAAACAAGGACGGAAAGGGAAAAAATAAGCAAATTGCACACTTGGGAAGTACCAGTGGATAAATCATTCTTATCTCCCGTGTTTTATACAAATTACAGCTTTCGCCGTTGTACATTTTCCGCGAACATATTTCTTGCAGTGGAAACAGATTTTGATAGTTTTATTGTCCTCGCAATATCTTATTTACCATGTTATAAAGGGATATAAATTTTGCCGCAGACGAAGCAGGCGTGCGCGTATATTTCGTAACGGACTAAATAAAAACGGAGATGGATATCGAAAAAATGATCGCGCGCGTAGCGGAACATTTTCCCGGCGAAAGCTCGCAAGCTCTTCCTCGATAGGGTGGCTGGTGGATCCAGCGTCGATGCCGCCATTGTTTCTCGGGGGACATTTAATTCCGGAACTTACGATTGCCTCGAGAAACGTCGTTTATTTCGCGGTCATTATTATTCCCCGCGACCTTATTTTCCTCTCTCCGTAAAAGCATTTCGCTGAAATAATTGTTTAATAAATTCCTACCTTTCGCCGTGCTATCTTCGGCGCTTCCAAACGCTGATTCGCTCTTTCGGCTTTCCTCCCTCTCGTACCTCGTTTCGCGTTATAGCGCGTCGGTTTCATACCTTCCCAACGAGACTCGGGTCGTGCATCTATTTACGACAGCGTCCCGAAAAAAATTGGAAACCCGGCGAAACGAGGAGTGCTATCTAAAGATTCTCGTCCGCGGAACAACGCGCGCGTACGTTCCCTAAAAGCATATTTGATTATCGTTGGAATTCTACCGACGTAGCCGTCAGTTTTAACGCGTGTTCATTTTCGTTTATATATATGTATAAAATTGGAAATTACGCGTTATCGATTTCCGTTCGGTGGTAAAACAAAGAGATGTAACGCGGCTTTTTGAATATCGGTTTCGCTTAATAATTCGGCAATTTCCAGATAAAGATGTCGGAATAGTTAGGATAATATCCGACATCGTCCTGATCGGCTGCGTTCTTCTCGTCTCGAAAAGATCTGGTTTCCGACTGCTGTCGCACGTAATCGAATACCAATCGGACGAATAATTTGTACGGGTTTTATTATAACTTGGCAGATTAGATATCCGTCTTTTCCATCTTTTTCCGGCGATACCGATCGTTGACTAATTACGCGGTATATCTCCGCTTTCAATCCCGATTTATCGTAACAATTATAACACCGTTTCCATTTCTCATGGCTGTTTTGGAAGGAACCTTTGTACAACGGTCATCGACGATTATTTCTAGCCCTCGTATTTCAAGCCCCGGCTACGTGTATGGACGCGCGCGCGCGCGCGACTGAAATTCGGCTAGCTTGTTTATTTTTTCCCTTCCTTTCAAACACCGCGCATTTCCACCGATTGATGCGACGATAAATTGTTTTCCACCATCCCGTATCGACGATTTGATGCTTTAATCATATTTTTCTCCGCGAATCTATCTGGATTATTCGTAGCGGGTCATACGAATTAATCGAGTAACGCGATATATCAATCGGTGACTCATTGTAATGCGATATTTGCCCCGCGATACGTATGTTTTTTAAATTTCGCGCGTCGAATTTTCCGTCCCGGCGGCCGACGGTTTAATTAATTTGCGTGTTTAGATATCGTTAACGCGGAAACGCGATATTAACGATTAACGCGGTATTGACGAGTCGTTAAATGTAATTTTCGAAAACGAGAGGCGGCGAGAGTTTTTCCGTGCCGGCCGGCGAACGAGCGCGCGAGCTGCTCGCGGCACGCGTTAAATTAATAACCGGTATTAATAAATCGGCGACATTAATAAAGCCCGCGGCAAGCCGTGGTATCCGTAAATTTGCCAGCCAATATTTATCGCGGTTTCCAAGAATAAAGAGAAGTTCGACGCGGGATTTTACAGTGGCCGCATAAGCGCGGGCGAGGAGAGGCAGGAGGATGCGCGCGGGGCCGTGCCCATTCCGCCGAGCGGTTTCAATTTTCTAAAAGCAAATGCACGCCGAGCGAGCTCTTTAACGTTTCCGGCTGGAACTCTAGCCACAGGTGGTATTCGGCGATGTTAGCTCGTCGGGTGTCAATGGTTACGAAATTAATTGGCTCGCCAATCAACGCGCTTAAACCGGAACGCGCGTAGCGGCGGAAGAAAAAAATGGCCAGTTCGAGGGAACAAAAGGGTTGTCGTCCTTTCGTCCGCGATGTTACACGGTTATCAAAGCCGTGGCGGGGTAAACAAAGCGGTAGAGCTGTAAGAAATTCCTCGTACACCAGAGTCGAGTCGCTTTATCGACCTCGCGGCTTCTGTTCGCAGCCGGCAGAACGGTCTCAGCCTAGTTTTTCCCTGCGACTTACTAATCGTCTCCGAACAACGAGGCTGTAAGAAGATCAGCTAAGAAATTCCATGTATACCAAACTAAAGCAACTCGAGGAGGCATCAAATATTCAGTGGGAGAAATCTCTCGCAGCTAATCCCATCAGCGAGCCGTCTGCGAGTAACGCGCTAATTGCCATGGCGATACGCATGGGAATACGGGTCTTGGGGGCAGGCAACGCTAACCATCGGTGCCTTTGTCAGCTTCGTCCTCGTTGTCATCTCAACCTTCCTCGTCCTCGTCCTCGTCTTCATCCTCGTCCTCCTCGTCGTCGTCGTCGTCGTCGTCGGTGTCGTTGTATAGTCGCGATGCAAAGTTTGTCGAGCGCCGTGGGTATACATACAGCAGGCGTCGGCCAATCCCGGCGGCGTTGACAGAATTTATAGGGCTCAACTCGCGCGCGCGTCCGCTCAACCTATTTCCCGGCGTGGACGCGCGACGGAGAAGAGCCGAGGGGCCAAGGGAAGGTCCGAGAGAGCGAGAAAGGGCCGGAGAAAGGGCGAGAGAAAGGGAGAGAGAGAGGAGGAGAGAGGAAAGCTGGCCGGACTGCTCGAGTTAAGCGCGGCTGTACACTGCTCCTTCCGGTGCTGCAATTAGCGCCTCCTTAGTTGGCTGCGCCAGTCTCGCGACGCTGCCTAGCCGCGGAAAACCGGCCGTGCAAACCATTCTTCCCGCTCTCTTTCTCCTTCTCCTTCTTCTTCCTCTACTTCTTCTACTACTTCTTTCTTATACACCGTTAGTGCTCGAGAGTTTGCAGCCTCGGTCGGATTCCGAGCGTTTGCTCTCGCGAGCCTCTGAGCATTGCCCCCGAGGGACCCGTTCCTCCGGGCGCCTTCTCCCTCGGATTTTACCTCTATTATCATTCCCTCCGGTGTTTTCGGCTAATGCCGCTTTCGATGTCTCCGGAGAAGTTATGGGAGCTCTGCGAAGGAATCGTCGAAGGAACCGACGATGACTGGCGCGGAGGAGGAGAAGGAGGAGGGAAGGGAGTAAAATACGCGAGGGGAAGTCGGCGGTGGATTGGGTGACTCCGGTGACCAATCGAAGGTACACGAGACAGGGGGATTAATGGTAGAACCGGGCGAGAGTGGTAGAGAAAAACGTACGTTCTCGAAGGGTGACCGAGTGGAAGGTCTCCTCGCTGGGCTTGCTGCGTCCCATGGCGTTCACGGCTGAGACGCGGAAGCTGTAGACGGTGAACGGCTGCAGGTTCTCGATGTTGTAGGTGGTGTCGTTGTTCGGCGTTACGATTTCCTCCGTTGCGTTCCACGCTCCGCCTACTCCGGTCCTGAAAACAATCGCGCGACGGTTAGTGTGTAAACAGCGGCGTTGATTTCCAGGGGAAAAGCCGCTGCTTCGCGAGCTTTTGTTCGCCCTCGTGGTTTTGTTTATGGAATAACCGTCCCGCGCGCACGGGGAAAGTTTCGAAATAGCCGTTGTCACCGTATCGGGTAAAAATATTCCTGCGATTCGGATCGCTGCGGGGAAATAAACGCGTCTGGAAACCGGTCGCGTTATCGGCTGCGGCTGATCTACGGGCGCAGCCGGTCGCGCTTAAGGGCTCGAGGAGCGGAAAATAAAACGCGTTCGCGGCGATTTACCGACAGGTGAGTTATACGCGGACGGCCTAGCCATCCGAAATATCGTAACGTGTCACGGCACGTTTCGCGTTTCGCGGTTGATTAGAATTCAATGGTTCGTCAACGAGAAGCCGACGATTGTATTTAGACATTAATGGCAGCGAGGGATCGCGGACGAACCGGAAGCGGTGTGCTTCGATCCGATGCGAATCGATCGCGCGACGTGTGCCGCGCGATTAATTAATCCCGCCCGCTCTCCTACCGTCGCCGCGAACAAACAATACCGTTTTGCAACCAGCCAACGGTTCCAGCTAAGTTCCGATGACGGAAACATCGTTCGACGTAGAGTAATGAGTGGTCCAAGACGCGACGCGCCAGCCTGCCGCGAGATTTTACCCTCTCGTACGTTATACGCGCCTCTCTCCTCCACCTCCTTCTTCCCTTCTCCCTAATTAATACCGTCCATTAATTGTCCCGCGATCCGTTACGGAAACTTCTCTGGCAACTGTGCTCCGAGTAATTGCCACAGTTTGCCTTCGGCCCAGTCACTTTTTTGCCGTCCGCGAGGATTGGTTGGCTGCTTCCTAAAGACGGTGTAACGCCAACGCCGCGTTCCAAAGGGATTACCTATCGATCCACCTTTCCCTTTCTTTTTTCCTCTCCTTTTCCTCCCCCCTTTCTCCTTTTTAAACAGCTCCGAATGTCTCGAAGCCGCTAACGGCAAATTACTTCGCTCCCTCTCTCTCTCTCTCGCTCTCTCCCTCTCGGTTATCGCGTTCGCCTGCCGCGTCGCTGAAAAACCGCGAGATCGGTTTTACCCCCGGGCACCTTTATCCGCCTATACCGTACGAAAATATGAAATAGAGGAATTTTTATTTCCGTTCCACCTTTCAAAGGAGCAATTTAATTAAGTCGTTGTTCCCGTCGAATAATACCGGATTTTCCGGCTGGTTCGCTGCCCGAGATCCCCGTCGCGGCGGTGGCCGACGATACGCCGTGTCCTAATTGTCCTAATTGAAATCCCCCGTACGTAACTCGTGCATTTTACAAATCCGAATTCCCTTTCATACCGGGAATTTCCGCGCGTCGCGAATTTCATAACGAGCAACCAATTCTTCCTTCCGCCGCGTTTCTTTCCATTCTTCGCCGAGACTCGGTTCCTATTCACCGGGAAAAACCGGAAGCCGCGGTTTCGCGGGCCTAGCCAGCCATTTCGCTGGCTCGAAAGGGTCTTACGTCGATCTTTCTCCTTGGAGCACCGACGATTCGTGTTTTTCGCCGCCGTTTAACGCGTTCGGTTTTCCCCACCCTGTAACGCGATACACGTTTCCAAGTTGAGTCTAGTAACGGAAATTGGAACCGCGATTATTTCAGAAACGCGATCATTGAATACGCCCGATGCAGCGTATTAGTTTCACGGTGTATTTACATTTCCGGTGATTCGGAGTACGGAGCGGTGTATACGCGGAGCGGTAACGAGCTCGGCTCTCGGATTCGCGGTGTTCGACGAGAAACCTCGAGATTCGTTAGAAAAATAGGAGGAAAAGCGGGGGGTGACGTCTCTAACGGTGTTTACGCGGCTGGCAGTTTAGCGACGTCGACAGCTCGCTACCGTTGCCAGTCTCGATTAGAGGCGCCATCGTCGGGGTTCGACGCTCGCGACGCATCAGCGTCTTCGCCGCATGAAATTCGGCAACGCCCGACAGTTTAACGTTGCTGGACGATTTCTCGCGTCGTGATTCGCGAGACAGCCGTTTGCCGAAACGAGACGGGAGATCGTTATCGAGACGCGAGAACGACGCGCGAGTTCGTCGTCGCCTGGTTATTCCAGCGATTCGTAAAACTTGCGCCGCGGCGCGGGCACGCGCGTTTATTTTCGGTTATCGCGTCGAAGAGAAATATTCAACGATTTGCCGTGCGTCGCGGACAAATTGTTTAAACAGCCGCGTAGAGGGCCGGTTATTTTCGCGGCAGATTTATTCGCAATACGCGCAACTATCTGTTACGTTTAAAAGTTGTTTCCCGGCAACAATGGATCGCGGAAGAGAGAGAGAGAGAGAGAGAGAGAGAGAGAGAGAGAGAGAGCGGGATTATACGTGGTATATTTTTTAATTTCTCCCCGTCGCGCGGCCCGCCGGCTCCTCGCGCCTCCCTGCGTGCTTCCGACGCGATTTAGCCCGGCGCTAAAAATCGACGCGGCGCGACGCTACGCGACGCAGCGCAGGGGAAGGTAAAAATTATTTCCAACATGCGAGATCGGGCGCCGGCCCTCGCGGGAGCGGCGGAAAAATAAAGCCGATAACTCGTTTCCAATTAACGTCATTCGCCCGCCGTTTATTCCGCTCTTCGATTTGCTTATCGTTTGTACAAGCAGATCATTTCAATTTTGGTCACGCTCGGGACACGATCATTCACTGGCTTTTCCAGCGCGCGCGAAATCGATATCGTTGTACCTCGTCGATTTAAATTCACCCCGACTATTTTCCCTTCGACTCGCCCCATCCACTCGTTATTAGATCCGCGTTTACCGGCACGACTCTGTATCGATTTCGAATCTATCGTAGTCCGCTTGTCTCGGCGAACGAAAAATGGAAATTCGATAAGTCAGCTGTGCTCTTCGATAGGGCGGACCAGAGGTGGCGCGAAGAGAAAGAGAGAGATAGAGAGAAAGGGTGAGAGGAGAGAGAGAGAGGAGAAAAGGAGAGGAGGGAAAAATAGAGGATCACGCAAACTTGAGAACTCGAATTTGTTTCGTTTCGAGAGTCCGTCGTCGGTCGCCGTGGAAACGACAGTTCGCAGTTCAGTTTCGCGCTGGCGAAACTCTGCTTTCCGGCCGGCGGAAAGTTTTACCCTCGAAGGGATACACGCGGCTGCCGTTTCCCAAGAAACGAGTCATCGTATCAGAAATTTTGATTCGCCGCTGGTTCCCAGCGTGACCACCGTCGCCGCCAGCCCACCCGCCTCGAAATAAATCGTGCCGCTCTAACTTTTCGATCAACCGGCACCCCGGTACGTAAGAGCGAACCGTCGTCGGAGGAAACAGAGGTCGTTCGTCTTCGTGAGAAGCGGATTCGCGTTCACCGCCAACGCCTGACATCTTATATTTCTTATCACGCCGTGATCACTCGAATTACCTCGCCAATCTCCACTCCCCGAGTCGCGGCTCCATCGCCGCGCCAAATTTCCCGCGAAATTCCGCCGCGAAACTTTCGCGATATCCGCTCGTTCCTACCGGAGACGCGGGAAAATTTCACGATCGAGAATCGACGCGCCGATTTCGTCGGAGAACGCAGCCGGAAATCCCCGAGATCGCGTCGCGTTCCGGCGGAATTACTTCCAGAGATCCAGATGCAGCAGAATCACCGCGAGAGTGAGAGCGAGAGAGAGAGGGAAAGAGAGAGGAATCGACGCTCTCGGCGTTATTTCCGAGCGTTATCGAGTCATCTGCTCGAGGATGGCTACGCGACTCTACTCGTCGCGCGAGCGAGTGGAACGCGAGCGAAAATAACACGGTGACCGTGCTTCCAGCGTGATTATCATAACGACGATGCGAAACCGGCCTCTGCAACCTGTTTGATTCCATCGGGTTCCGCTGTTTTTTCTTTTTTCCCTCCTCTCCCGTTTTCTTTCGCCCTCTCCTTCCTCCGCCTCCTTCTCGCTCCTCTCTCTTTCTTCTCTGGATCCTGGATATTGCGCGCCGACCCCCGGCGCCGTGGCCGCCTTCGCGACGGAGAAACCTTTCAACCGGCGACGTCGATATTAAAAGTGACCGATATTTGCCTCCCCCGGCGGAAAAGCCGGCATCCACCGCCGTTTTGAATCGGCCTAATACCCTGATTGGCCATTGAACGTGCGCCCATGCGCGCGGCAAATACGTATCGTGAATACCTACACGGCGGATGATTGTTGTGGATTTCCAACGACCGATCGAAATACCGCATCGCATAATACGTCGCGGCGAAATGAATTTTCATATCGTAGGCCGGGCGAGGG
>NIJG01000021.1:680026-712119 GCA_002201625.1 Euglossa dilemma | reverse complement strand
ACAACGGGCGCGGTTACGAGCCCACTATATCATCATTGACAACCATCTTGTAAAAATAAACTGTCCCGCCAGCGCGACCGCGCGTAATTCACCGCGTGACGCGTTGACGCCGTCCGTCTGTCCTCTCGTCATTCGCGCGCCCGCCAGACGGACATTTTTTAACAATTCCCTTTTCCCTCTCGCGCCGTTCCACCACTTCCCTAACTTTTATTCTCGTTGTAAATCGCCCGGCCCGATTAAAGGGAATTTCAAAGACGTTTCGAGACGTCCCGTAACCGTCGGCCGTTTCGGATAACCGTGAGTAAGGTGCTTTGATACTTGTCACGATGCTACTTTAATCCTCTTAATCCCTTTAATTGCACTTGCTACCGATAAGTGTTTAGTTCGCTTAACGCTTGGGAAAATAAACGCGGGAAACACTCGGAAAAATGCTCCGACGTTGCACGCTTCGCGAGCTGCTCTTCCCGTCGAGAGACTTTCAAAGCAATTTCCGATAATTAATAGACACGCCGGAATGTTTTATAGAGACACGTTTCGAATTTGAAGAGGATTCGAGTTTTCCTCAACGAGACCTTGACGAATTAGAAATTCGAATGTAATCGTTTTAACGAAATTTCGAAAGAAGGAATTTCGACGGATTTTTGAGCGGAGTAGTAGATCGTCCAAGTGATCCAAGTCGGTGGATATTTGAGCCTCGGCGCGATTTGCGAGGCAAGGAGAAGAACGGGCGTGGAACACGAGCCGAGGTCCGTGGAAATTATACTTTTCGCGTGACGAACGTAACAGGAGGAGGACAGGGGCCGAGAGGAAGACGGGAAATACACGACAGCCACGTGACCCGGAAACGGGCCACCGGTGTCGTGAACGTATTCCGCTTGCCGAAGTTCGGTTAACGAGCAAATCACGTTACACGTGATATCGCGTTCTGAGAACACTATCTACGGGGGTTAGCCGTGCTACATTAGCCCGGGCCCGCGCAATTAATTAAGTTACAAGCGGTTTAATGGGGATCTAGTTATCTCTTTGATTGGCCCGCTCCTGCTCCTGCCCGCCGAATTTCTCCGGCGCACTTATTTCCGGTTTCCACCTTCTACGAGAGACAAAGAGACCGCACCGGGAAACTGGGTCGTCTCNCTCGGTATCCAGCGACTTCGTGAAACAAAGAGACCGCACCGGGAAACTGGGTCGTCTCAGAGATAGAGAGAGCTCTGTAAATGATCTCAATTATATTCTTAGTTAACCGGGGAACGAGCTTTCAGCCCCCCTCTGCCGCCCCTCGGTCTCGAACCAGCTTCCAGGTTGGCGCATACGAAACGTCGTTTTCTCGCGTGGAACTTTAACCACGCTTAGTCTCCGGCAAACGTAAACCAGCGCCGGAGTTTATGAACAATCGTCGTGTTTTCCTGGTTTTCAACTTAATTAGATCGTCGAGAGGTTGCACCGGTGTTTTGGGAACGCGGCAGAGCGTGGATGTAGGATCGGTCGATCGATCGAGCGTCGAGAACGGTAGTCGTTGAAAGGGAAAGACCGGTTATTTCGACGAAGCGGACGATACGCGAGCAGATGTTAAATCGTAAGTTTTCCGCGACGGAGACCGTCGGAATATCATTTTACCAGTGACGCTAGAGTTGGGTTAGGTTCGAAGCTCACCTCGGTGCTCGAACTCGCGATAAACGAAAGGATATCGAGAAGGTTGGTAACCGTGAGTGAAAGACGAAATAACCGGGGCTCTTTGATTGATCAGGCGCGGCAGGGAGGTGGAGAACGAGCCGAAAACGAGGTATTTGAATGCCAGTTCAAACGAATGCCGGGAACTAGTCGAAAGCAGGTTCGACGCGTAGTCTCGATTAATAACGCCGTATTAAATCGGCCGTAGGAACATTGTTTTTGCCAGCCTCGTCTACTTTTGTCCGCGTTTAACCCGAGCAGCCTGACTGACCGACGTTGGATAATTATTTCGACTAAACGGACGGCGTCGAGGCGCACAAGGGAATCGTTTGAAAACATGACATCTCATTAATTACATAGCACACGCGTTCTATTAAAATTGCTCCGCGTCGAACAACACCGGGGCCGGAGGGGTCGGGGTCGGAGGTATTCCGGTCGAATATCGCGCGATTCAGCTTTTTCCCTCTTGATACACGCGCGAACGTAACGGAGAAGAAGGACAGAGGAAAAGAGAGTAAAAGGGAGGAGATTTCAGTCGGCCCTCTCAGGCTTGACAGGCTTTCCCGTTCCCGGTGTACGCGCGGCTGTCTGTCGCTGCTGTTTCTTTGGCACGCTAATTAAATACATTTTTACGTTAATACCAGGCTAACAAGGGAGGCATTTTTCCATGGTCTTTTAACAGGCGACACGACCCCGGCACGGCTCCATTGTTGACGCAAGAATTATCCGCGGTTGTCGAGAAAACCGAGGAGCAAGGGAACCGATCCCCGACGTCGGCGACTCGATCCACTGGCTCGTCACGGCGCCTGTCAGGGATTTGCGGATCTTGTTGTCGCGTTCGCGTACGCTGCCAACGTACCAGCCAGCCGAGATAGCACTGCGAACGAGCTGCGCTCTCTCTATAGTCCACTGTCCACCCCGAGCACGACCGCTGTTTATGCCAGCTTGGAATAGTAAATTGGATAGCATTATCTGGCCCGGCCGCGTATCGCGTTTCTACCCTCTGTTCGAACGAATCGGCCGAACGTCAATGATAATCCTGCCGAGGGTTCTAATTTTGAGTGATGAACGCGGCACGTTTGTCCGCGCGTCGTGTTCCTCCGGGACACGACAAATCAGTTCGGCAACGTACCCTTCCCACCCGCCTCTGTCCTCCATTTCATGGGCCGTGTTTCCCGTTCCTCGGCTTTCCCGTTCTCCGACGAAACGGCAAGGATCCACCGAACGGACTCCGTCGCGAGCGATCGTTTCGCAAGGCGACGAATTTACGCCTCGGTTTTTCAGCGGATCCGACGAGCCGCGTAACCGCTTCGAGGACTCGAATTAAAAATAATGTAACTCGTCGTCGAATAGCGCGACGGTCCCTATAAATCAACGAGCCAGGAATATCCGCGATAAAATTCGACGCTTGGACCGGGTGCGATGGATCAAGTGGACCGATTCGGATGTTGGCTCGCGAATCCCGATCGACGCGAGGAATTAAAACAAGGTCGACGCGTTGCTAACTGCCCTAAACATCGTAACCTCCGACGGATTTATTCGATGCAGTCGATATCAGGCCGTTGATTCGATGAACGTCGAATATCCAATTTTCCGAGCGTAAAGCATTAAAAAGAAATTCCGAAAAAGCGGTATAAACGTTTCTAGGGGTTCTCTATCTCTCTCTCTCGTTCTCTCTGTCTCTCGTAAATGAGCCAGTTCGAAACGGTCGACGCGATATTTCGCTGGTCGAATTGCCGGGATCGGGCGCCGGGTGTGTAGCGCTAAACATTTCCAAATATTTGCCGTTTCCGGTCTCCACGCTTCACCTGGAAGCTCTCCAGGTGTAACAGGGGAATGGGATATTTCCCGACGAAACAGGATCCAGCGAAAGAGGGCCGGGCACGGGGCCGCGCGGAGCGGCAGAATAAATTCACCGTTGATCCGAGCAATTATTTTCCCCCCGAACCAGCCCCTGTTTCCCGCTGCAAAAAACAGACAGCTCGTTCCTGTGAAATAACGTTAGGCGTTTCCTTCTGCCTCCGACCGTCCGCCTCGCGCGGACACCCCATCGAACATCCTGACAAAGATATCGTCTACGGAAGCTCCTCTTTTTATCCCCGGTTTCGCCGGGCGAAAGGAAAAATCGCCGGCTTGTTTCGCCTGGCTTTCGTCATCCGCTTCGACGGGATTCCACCGCGTGTGGTATATATTCCCTCTGGCCTGATTCTCCACGAGAGAAGAGAGAACGAGAGAAGAGAGTCGGTGAGAAGCCTCGTGGCGGCTGGTGTTTTACCCGGTCGGTTATTACCCCTCGACGATTGATCCTTTTCACGCGCCACGGTAATCGTTGGTCGGGAACGTTCCGTTCGCGACTCGCTCGAAACTGTTCGCACCCCCGAAAGGGGAGAGAGATAGGAGAGAGAGAGAGAGAGAGAGAGAGGGTTGGCTGTCGCTGGCGCGGCGCGCGGCAGAAATAATAGGCGTCTGGCGGAAACGGGAGGAAAAATCGGGCGGAAAATCCGATCGCGGCCGCACCGATGGCGCCGTCGTCATTGCGCGTTCCGCGCCGAGCGAATCGAGCGAATCGAGCGAATCGGGCGTCCCGTTTCGACGGCCGCGGGTGACGGAATTCGTTAACGAGGCACGTTGCGGATAACCGACGCCTTCTTCTCCCGCAGCCAGCCCGCGGCTACGTTTCGTCCTTTCCACAAGTTGTTTCGTCAGCCGTTGTTTCTCCGCGAGAATAATTCCCGTCGCCCGCGGCCCCTTTTTCCCCCGATCCACCCCCCGAACCTCCTCGATTCGTCTTCGACGAGGAGCGATCCGTTTTAACGAATCCCGAGTCGAACCGGATCGGCTACGAGGGACGAGGTTATTAAATTTGGAAAATGGCCGAAGGACCGCGAGAATTGCCACCCCTCGCACATCGGGGCTTGAATTCCTATCGTTGTAACACCGTTTTATCCTAGCGGTTTCGCCGGAACGCGGGCTTTACATCCGTACACGCGCGTAGCGAGGGTTCTCGTTGTCCGCGCGCGGCGGAAAAACGACGCGGAAACCGGCGGGCGCATTTTTGACGGCATTCATTCGGCGCGAGCGTTAAATTACTCGGCTCTGCATAATTCGAATAACTCGCGTGCGCGTTACATTATTGCGTGGAAACGAGGTTCTGCCGGATTGTCCGTGTTTGCCGAGTGCCGGCCGCTTTCTCCGATATTTACGGCCCGGTGACGAGCCGACGGTAACTCGCTCGCTTAATCGTCGCGGGCTCGCTCCGCGATCGCGACCGTTACCCGCTCCTTATTCTCGTCGACACGAACAGCCGCGAAGAGCGAAACAGAGACACCGGGTATCCCGTGGCAACGTCGAGTCGCGAATTACATCGCGCGTCGCGACTCGCCGCGTTTCGCGCGAATTATCGTTTATTTATCGCAGCGACGGTGCGCGTTCGGGTACACGCAACGTTATTGCCATCGCGAGCAAGGTAATTCAATTTATATCGCTCTCGTTGTTATTATTATTGTTGGCATTATTATAGAGCACAAAAGGTAGCATGCTCGCTCACTCCTGTCTTTAATCACGCGCAACCGGCGCAATTTAAAATCGCCCGGACGTACGCGCTCGCGGTGTATCGGTATCGTATTTATCGGGGAAACCTGAACGATTCGATTAAAATTACCCGCCGGCCGGCGAAGTAAAACGCGGGAAAATTTCTGCGTAAACGATCGGTCGTTCGTCAGCAGCGAATACGCTCGCGTTAAGCAGGCTAAGCGACGCTGGTCGGAGGGACGCGCGATTAAAACGGTCGGTTCGAGTGGCCGGGCGGAAACGTTGCTAGCTTGCGACCGGGAATTTCGGAGAAATTAGGTTTGCCGCACGGCAGGAGTGAATGGCCGCGGAAGAAAGCGGACAGCTATGAATTCGTATGGCGCACTTGGTCGCGCGAACGTTCCGTCTCTCTCTCTCTCTCTCTCTCTCTCTCTCTGTCTCTCTGCCGAGGGTAACGCGACGAGCGAACCAATTGGAATCCGCCGTATGCAAAATCTCCGGTGGTAGCAGAGATAGCGATTACGCCGGCGTGGTTACAGCGACGCGGCGCGCGTCGCGATGCGTCGCTAGGTTGTCCTTGGTCCCCGGCGGAAGCGCGCGCGGCGTCGCGTCAAACGTTCGGCTAGCTGCGTGCCATAACTGCTCGGAACGGACCGGGATCTCGGGCCAGCGGCCGCTATCTCCACCTCCGTTTCGCATCTGCTCTAATAACGTATGGTAACGGCCAACCTGCGAACGCGTGTGTCCTCGTGTACCTACACGCCCGTCCGCCCTCGCGGCTTGTGTTTACGCGCGCGCGGCCGCCGCTCGTTGTCACGGTGATTTACGTCGCGAGCGCGACGATACGTCGGCAAACGATACCGACCATGCCACGCGTTACACGTTTTTCCCGTCGAGTCACGGAGGAAGCGCGGGGGAAAGAGGCGGAAAAAGGCGGAAAAAGGCGGAAAAAGGGAGGGAAAAGGGAGGAAGAGAGAAGGGGAGGGAGCGCAGGAACGAGGTCGGGGACGGAAATTCGAGGGAGCTGGTTTTTGGCCGGCGATAGCTGTTTCGTTTGGTTTCGTTTGGTTTCTTCGGACCTGGAGGATCGATTAACGGACGGGAGTGGACGCGCCGGGTGGCACGCAATTAGAGCTGATACGCGTGTAATTAGCAGGAAGGCCGAAACGGGCGGGTTGACGGTGACGTTTCGAAGATTCGGGATTAACGGTGGCCGTGGTGCGTGAACCGGCTGGAAGCGGGGAAATTGAAGCGCTGTTCCGCTGTTCGTTTGACTTGTAAATCGGTGAAAGCACCGGTCACGTTCGAGCCGCGCCGTTTTTGCCTGCGCGGCCGAGCCTCGATCCGACAAAGCGCGCGCCGCCGGATCAAAATAATGAAACGAAAATGAAACGTAACGTAACGTGTCCACGTGACCCAGAAATTCTCCCTTTAGCCCAGTGCCGGCGGGGACGTTTCGTTCGACGCGAAAATAATTATTTAATATTTAAACCCCGCGGTGCCGTGGCCGCTTAAGCGAAAGCTCGGCTGTACCAGCGACAGCCACCGTTGCATTTTTAATTTCTCATACGCCGTGCTTTCGGTTGATCGTACGTCCACCCGTCGAGTACAAAGGTGGATTCGAAACGTACGAAGGAATAATTGCGTTCCCTTTGTGCGCCGTTTTTTCGCGATTTCGCATCGTTGCTTGACGTTTAATCGTTTGATAGCGTGTTTTCGCTAAGTCTCAGGGATGAAACGGCATCGGAAAGGGAACGAATAAACTGCCCTTCTCCTTTTTTCTCTCTCTTCTTTTTCCCTGTCCTTTTTTGCTTTTCGAGGGGGAAAAAAGTACGCGCGAGAATATGTTTCGCGATGAAAACGTTTCGACTCGTCATCGCGGAAAACGACGTAACACGGATCGACAAACGGCTTCGATATTTCGGCGTTTCGACGTTTATTTCCTGTTCGTTCGCGCGGTCCATCTGCCGACGATCTCTCTAAGCGATGTGACACTCTGTCGGGGAGAAATGCGACGTTATTACGGGCAGAGGGTGGCCTAGGGTGGCGGAGGGTGGAAGGCGTTCCAATTCCCTTACGGAATCACCTGGAGTGGATAGAAAAGGTGTCAGGTGTGTCTCGTCCGACAATTTGGTCACGAGCCTATTATTCGGCTCTTATTCAATCTCATGGACCGTGCCTGAATAAATCGGCATCGTTTCCTCCTGAATCGCCGGCTCTACATCTTTCTTTCTTCCCATTTCACGGCCCTGCCCTTCCCCTGCCCCGGCCCAATTCCCTTCCATCGGTTCTCGCCGCTCTACCTGCAGAATGCAGCCGATTCAATTCGAAGTGGCTTCCGAGAAGTCGAAGTAGCTCTTCGAGATATATTAAGGACCTTCGAGAAAGTTGATTGAACTCCACCCACCTTCCGCTGCCTAAAATGATCGGCGAGAGCACGTCAAAGCCGGGATCGAGGCTCAAAGGGAGCGAGAGATTGGCCAGCGACGCGTCGTCTCGCGCCATCATCCGCGAGAACTCTGATCGACGAATTAAACGGGAAACGCCATAGTAGCACCCGGATAATTCCACCCTCCGGCGAACTGTGCCTGGCGAACGGAGAAAATACGAGGAACGATATTCACCTCGCGCGAAATTCCTCCACCGGATCGCGTCGTCCCTTCGTAACTCCGCATGAACGATTATTAAAATCCAAAAATCCGCTCCCGTTACGAATTACCGCGAGACCGATGCCTTTCTCAAACGGAATCTACCTGGAAGAGGGAGCAGCTTAACCGAAAAATCCCGCTCCGTTTCCCCTTTTCCCTTCAAGATCGAGAAAGGATTGCACGAGGGTAGAAACTGCTCGCGATTAAGGGGAAAGGTCGATTCGCAATTTGCCGGTATCAGATATGACGTTCCGCGAAACGAGAATTAGGATCACGGGGGTCGACGGAGAGAAAACGAGGGAAACGAAGGGTTCGGCCGCGGCGACGAGCGGAATTCGGAAAACGGGGGAGAAACGGAACGCGGAGACGAGCGAGGATCGCGGCTGGGAAACGGATAAAAGTTTCCCGATGCCGAAAACTTTTTACGACTTCATTTTTACCGCGCTTTCGGGCCGCTGTGGATAAACGGGAAGCCCGATGCTTAATAACACCGCCGGCGTTATTGTTACAACGCTAAAAACGCGATCGACGAGCCGGCTACTGAAAAATTCCCATAATACCGGCTTTCCTCGCGAGGTCTCCCTTCTTCCAGGTCAGCGAAAGTATTATCGCGCGGTCGTGGAAATTGATCCCCTAAATCGTGGCTCCGAGACGAGTGTGTCGGGGTGACAAGAAAAATTCCCGATCCAACTACCCGGAACCCACCCCTTCTCTTTTAATTCCCTCTCTCCCTCTTCGTTCCCTTTCTCACTGGTTGTTTTTTACCCTTCCTCGTTTCCCCCGTTCCTCCGTTTCCTGTGGAATCCACGCGAGTCCGTCCAGAGGACACACAGAGACCGAAACGCAGGCGGGTAACCGTTATCCGAATGGTTGTCAAACGACGGCGTGAACTAATAGAATTACAAAGGGGTAACGGAGTTTTTTCCGGGGGTGTCGGTGCCCCGCGAGCTTACGCCGCGTGCCGTGAAAGTTAATTGGCAAAACTGCTGTCACGCGGCCGTCGCGATTTTGACGCTTTATGGTCGCGAGGGTGAAAAATATTGGCGTTTCGACGGAACGGCCGGCCGGGGGCCGGCTGGCGGAAAATAAACACCGGCAACCGCCGCAATACCTCGTTATTTAATTGTTTCGCATCGGTCTGTTAGCCGTGGACCGGGGGCAGGTTATCGCTCGTTTCGCCACTCGTCTTCCCTCCAACAGGCCGTGTACCGGTCCTTCTAATTGGACAGCGAAACGGATTAATCGAGTCGGTTACAGGGATGGAAAAGCCTGCGGTGTTGGAAGAAAAAGGAAAATCGAAACTGGCTACGGCGATCCATTTTCGGCAGGAAGGGGTCGGAGGGTCCCGCAGGGCCCGTGGAATGCGCGGACCACCGAATAGCGCGGACGAAATTAAAGGAAGCAATCGATCAAACGAGGATTCGGCCGCAAAACCATTTCGCTAAACGAGCCATCGTGTTTCGTTCGATTTTAAGTAATTCTTCCCGACCGCTGACTAGCAGGGACGAAGTGGAGGGGAGGAACTGAAAATTTCATCGACGGATTAATCCGGGGCTAACCCGTGTGACGTTAAGGGCGCGCGGATTGGCGGAGGACGAGATCGATCAGCGGAGAGAGATCGCTCGACCCTCTGCGGCGTTATTTAACAACGCGGGGCGGAGGGGATGCGGGTACAATTACTCCCTGATGACTCGCAGCTGAGAGTGCAGCAGCCGGTTCGTCCGGAAGCCGTTTCTCGGGGATTTCGCGCCTTCGAAGGAGGAACAGTGCTAGGCAAATGGGTCAGCGGCGGAGAGACCGGAGGAGATATCGGAGGTGAGACTAGAGGAGAGACTAACGCGACGACGACGGCGCGACGAAGGCGAGGACGAACAAGGACGATGCGTTAATCGAACGGTCATTTGCCAAAGCGTCGCCTCGGTCAGGAGAATCAACAGCTGACGTTTCGCGATTAGGCACGCCAGGCTGGAACGGAATCGGTTAGGGTCGCCGAGGGTTTTTCGCCGACCTACTTGCCGAGCACCAGATCCCCCGCGCATTACCGATAACGCCGCGAAGAAGATAATCGTCGCGGAAAAGTGGCGCGCGCGCGCGCGCGGAGAAGCGACGAGTTCGGTTTCTTGCTTCAGCTCGGCTTCCGAGTGGGCGACCAAGAGATCGGGAGGGTGGAAGGATAGAGGGTTGAAGGGGGCCACGTCGGCAGACGGAGGATAAGAGTAACCGAGAGGTAAGGTGGAAAACGGGAAAAACCCGGGGACTGGAATTGGGGACGAAAGAACCGGTGGAAAAAGCTGGGAGGAAAAGGGTGAAATAGAGGGAGAGAGAGGGAAAGAGAGAGAGAGACGGAGACATCGGAATCGATTCGCATTGGAAACGTTTTAACGTTTCCTGCGTGGCGGTGGCGGAAGCAGGCGACGAACAAAATCGTGCGGATGCGAGCATTTATGTAAATAGCTTATCCACGGGTTGTTAGATACATAATACTCTTCGGGTAAAATCTCCATATGAATATTGCGCATTAATGCGCGCGGTATAGGCCCGTTCATATGTTAATGCCTTTCCAGCGAGCCGCGGCAACGTGCAAATTAACGCGGGCAATGGAAAAATCTTCTATTTACGTCGCGCCGACAAGCGCGTCCTCCGCTTGATATTTCCGCGGCGGGCCACGCGTAATTAGCATTCGTCCGCTGGGAGTCGCGGTGTCGAGTGACGCCGGCCCGAGATTGATTTATGATAATCCTCCATCCCTTCTCGTTGTTCCCCGCAATTTCGACTACGGGCCACCGAGACTAACCGTCTTCGACACGGAATAATTCCATTACCCGTAAAACTTCGGCCGGCCGGCCGCTCTTTCATCGCGGAAAGCGAGCGGAATTCTTCCGTCTTGTCGTTCAAACGGTCCGTTTTCTTTGTCTACCGACGACTTTGGCCTATACCTCCTCGCGGCTGCCTAATTCGGACCGGTACCGGTCTTTCCACGCACAATCGCGCGCGACTAATCGCGTTTGACGCGGTTCTCGACAATGGAAAAGTTTCTGAACGTTGCCTGAACCAGATGCGATTGTTCGCGCTGAAAGGAATCCGGCTGCAGAGACTATGCGCCGCTAAAGGACCTACACTACGCGTTGTTGCACGATGACGCGGAATTTGGAAACGGGGTCGCGTGATAAAAGGAAACTCGCGCTCACACAGACGAAGCGGACGAAGAAGTTAGTGGAAAGGGTTGACGCGGTGGCGGAAAAAGAAGAGCAGGAAACAGTGGGACAATTCTCTCTTTTTCTCCCCCTCCTCCTCCTCCTCCTCCTCCTCCTCCTCCCTCTTTCCCTTTTAAAGAGGAGAGCTTTTAATGCGCGCACGATAACAAGATACCTAAATCACGACGATGCCGGTATCAACCGACCGCGTTACCGAAACGATTCCAAGGTTACGGAGCAGTCACCCGCCGTAGTAACTCGCAGCCCGTGATCTCCATTTCCGAAGATTGAGCTCAATTTCAAACTCATTTCATTAAGGGGATCATCAGGTGGGGAATCGCGTTCGGCTTGCCGGGGTCGTCCAACTTTCGGGTCGCTAACCGTGGAAAAAGCTCGCGGAGAAGAGAGAGGTTAATTAAACTAATGCAAAAGTATACAAGGGAAGGAGCCGAAGGGAAATATTGAGAGTTCGTATCCCGGCTTGATCTCGTCTGCCCCGGCCAATTGAATTTTCCTCCAAGAAACAGAATCGAACCGAGTCCTTCGCTATTTCCGCTCCTCGTCTCGTGTCGACGACCTGCTACTCGCCGTCGAGATCGCGTTATCGAGAATAACGCGTCGTAAATTCCTCGGTTATCACCGAAAAATTCCTCTCGTAATCTCTCGCATCGGCGAGAAATTTAACGACGGCGTAATTCGGACCGGCGTCGCGTTAACGAACTGCGATCAGCCGAGGCCGGCTTGTCAACGGCGAGTAATTCGGCGAACGGTAATTTCGCCCAGGAATCGTATAAAGCCGCGAACGTTCGCGGATTATCCGACACCGCGGAAACAGCCGGAATTTCGACAGCGTCCGACTGGTTTCGCGTTTAACGGCCGATATAAGGCGGGAAAAAGCGGAGGATATTTTTGCGCCTCGTCGCGGCCTGCCTCCTGTTATTCCGCGCGATCGTATCGACGCTCGGTTTTCACGCGCAGATTGCTCCGCGATTCTCGTGCCTCTAATTTGCCTGAAAGCGTTGCCGGGCAAGATCGAATGGCGCGATCTTTCTTTCATCGGCGATTCGAAAAGGGAACAAAACGAGAGAGGACAAAAAGGGAACAAAAGGAGGGAGGGAGGGGAAAAATCGCACACGCGAGAAAAATGAACCGAAAGCGCGATCGATACGAAACGCATTGTTTGTAGCCGGTGCTTGAAACGCGAGGAATAATCGCATTAGCGGATATTAACTGGTGCATGAGAACGGGAGTGTATCGAAAAAATTGCGTCAACCTGCGCGGAAGGACAAACAAACATACGCTCGTTCGACGAGGATTGCTGCTCTTTTCCGGCGCGTGTTCGATGGAAAAATACTCCGACGACGCGTCTCCATCTTTCCCCGCGGTACGCGGCTCGGAGATATATAATCTCGTGCTGCGGAGAAGAAAAGGGAAGCAGCTGGAAGAGATTTTTCCTCCGAGTCAACGTTATCGCTCGTGGAACCAGTCGCCGGACATTAGCGTTAATTTAGCAGAACGACGTATTCGCATTAATCGGCTCGGGCTAATTTCTTCGTAATTACGGAAGATCGGAGTGTCCCAGTGGGTGGCAGTGGAAGATCTGGCAGCGGTCCAAGTAGAAGAAACGTCGAAGGGGCCCGACCGTCGCGCGGAAAGTCGCGGAAACTCGCGATCGCGAGCGTAGGAAGGCGGAAAAACAAGGAACGAGACGGAAGACAGAGGCTGGAAGCGCGATGTAACCGAATCGCCGACAATGTTCCGGTACATAATTTTCGCTAACGAGTTTTTTCTCCAGAATCTTCGCGGGCGAGCTTTCAGAAACGTAATAAAACTTTCGCGATACTTGGTAAATTTTACAGTCTGCTGGATTTAATACTGGATCAGCGCAAATTGGATTGTCCAGCGCCGGTTGCTGCCATCTACGTCTGACCCGGCACCGACCCGTTCTACTTACTCGACCTGAGTTTGCCGTATTCTATTCGTCAGATCGGACGCGATTCCGCCTTCTACCAGGCAAAACCAGACGTATTTCACCGAGGCGCGAGAGAATATCGCGGGAAGAAGGAGCCGGAGGATCGTCGTCCCGACATTTTCCCGTATTTAAACGGCGGAAACTGCGCGGAGCACTCGTCGAACCGTCAAACTTTACGCAAACAGCGATTCCGTCGCATTCGCCAGACCACGAAAGCGGAATCACCGTTCTCGATGGGAACGCATTCGAAAACAGCCATAGCTTTACGATCTTTCCAGCTACTTGGGCCATAGTGGGAGCGTCGCTACCGTGAAAGTGCGTAATCCAGAGGGGTTAAGTGTGCTCGATAGACCGTTAAAGGCAACGACTATGTTTGCGAAGCGTGCCGTGTCGCGGAAGTTACGCTCCAACTTCCATAATGCGCGGATCCGGGAGAGAGAGAGAGAGAGCGTGAGCGGAGCCGGGGAACGGAGCTGGCTCGAGTGGGTTACGCTGGATCCGATCCTCCAGACCACTTCTCTTTCATCTATATACGCTGACCATTTACTAATAAATAGCAGGCCGGTGAACAATGGTTCGCGACGTGTCGGGCTATCGTCGAAGGAATGGACCGTGACCGAAAGAATGGCCTTCCGCCGGGGAACGCCGCCATCGCGTTTTCACCGAGAAATCTCCGAGAAATCTCCGAGCTATGGCTGCTCTTGCGCGACAAAGAATGCTAACCGTGAAACCGCTCCCTTGCTGCCTCGATTCGTCTCGACCAGAATCCTGTTACGGTTACTCCTTTCTTCTCCCCCTTCCTCTTCCTTTTCTTTTCCTCTTATCGAACGCGGCGAATTTCATCCGACGTCTAAATAAGTACCTCGAACTTTGACCGATTTGACGAAACGAAAATTGCGCGGAACGATCTCGGTGCGGACTATCGGGTAGCAGGGGGCAATTGATCTTCGTAATTGAGAAGCACGGCGTGGATGTCTCGGCGAGGTTTATGGGGAGATCGCCGTTAATTATTCCAATGTGTACTAATTGCTGATTCGGTGGATTATCTGGTTATCTACTCGTGCAACCGGTCTCTCTCTTTCCCCGCTCGTTGCTCCGACACCTTTTCTCTCCCGTCTCTCTCCGTCCCTCTATCCGTCTATCCATCTTTCTCTGCCTCGCGGCGCTTAACGGCTTACGCGGCTCGACCTGCTGGCTCGAGGTTTCACCGAGATTTTTCGATCGAATTTCGATCGTTTCCATGCTTATCTCGCCTCCCTAACGAGCCAACCCCTTCCTCCCTCTCTGATCCCTCTTTCCACGGCGGCTTTCGTTTCGCCGCAGAGAAGAAACCGAGCTCGGAAGCGTCTCGGATGCGTTATTCCCGCGTTATTAACGGATCCGCGATTCTTTAACGCGACCATATTCGTCGCGTAAATATGGCGAAAGTATCAGAGGGAAATGGCCGGGAATAGGTTAGAGGGGGAAAAGCGGCGGATAATAGCGGTCGAAATTGGCCGGGCGTTGCCGCGGTTAGTTAGTAATAATTAGGGCGTTAGCGATAATTAATAAGAACGCGGGGAGTGTAACGGGACAGGCAGGAACCGGAGAGAATTCTTCTATTACGAGCAATCCTATTATCGTTCGGTATCCGATTAAAAAAAGTTAACCCACTTCGATGGCGCTGGCTGGTCGCCGGATTGTCCAATCGCGTCGGTAACGGGGCCGAATCTATTTTAACGAGCGGCCGGTATTTACGAAGAATTAATTGCTAATTAATTTCCAACGGACAGATACAGGCTTCCCGAACGCGCGCGCGCGATCGAACAATTTTTCCAAAGCGTATTTTAATTAACTTACTCGCCGTGGCTATCTCGTACGCCTTCCGCTTTTTTCACCGCCGAACCAGACGGCAAATAAAAAGGCGGGAATGAAAAATGGAAAGGGAAAGGGGTACACGCGCGAAAGAAAGGAGAAGATCGGATGGGAGGGGTGAGAGAGAGAGAGAGAGAGAGAGAAAAAAGAAAAATTTGTTCCGTTGGAAGAAAATAAAATCCAAATCGACGAGGGTTCCAACGGCCGTCATTATACCCGCAGTTTAAAAGGTTTTAAGTATCCAAAGGCTTATAATACCGGCCGAGTCTGCCGGGACCAGGAAGATTCGCTATGGACTAATCTTCTTGAATTTATGGACCCGCCCGATAATGTTCCCGCCTTCCTTTTACCTTAATTCTAACCCGGGCTGCTCATTCCGCTCTCGCGAATTCCTCCGGCATTTTTCCATTTCCACCCCCGGCCGCCGGCCGTTTTTCCTGCCCTTTCCCTTTTTTCATTTCCGTTTCGCGTTAAATCCCTTGCCCGATGAACAATAGAGTTTAACGTGACCGCCGCTATCGATCTCGCGTAATAACTCAAACGCAGTCTACACGCCCGACTTTCTTCTCCTGCCTTCCCTTCCGCGACCTTTCCTTTCCTGCTTTCTCGCCGAGAGAAATAAATCCCCTAGAGCGCGACCCTTCTCCGATCCGTCCGCGATTCTCCCGATCAACGTCTTCCATCGCCACCACGCACGCTCGCCTCTACCGATTTCCCCGATTTTCCCCCCGTCACGATTCGGTCCGCGAATTTTTCCCTTCGCGAGGCGAAAATCCCTGCGGCGCGATCGTTCGATCGTTTCGCGCGATCGCGAATCGCGGCAATTTCCCCGGACGATTTACCATTCGATTTCCGGCCTCCTTTTTTCTACCAGCGTGGCCGAGAGATCGTCTCTCGGAGGATCTTCCGGCGTAATCCGCGACCGCGATCGATAGATCCGGTGGACAGCGGTGATTTATATTTATGGCAGGCCGCGGATCGCGGCCTGTAACATTATTCAGCGAAGGTAGGAAACGCGCGACGGACAACGCGGCTCGTTAAAAATTGAATCTATCTGCGCGGCCGAGCTTGAAATTCAAATTCGACGAGGAACAGCCCTGCCCCGCCCCGCGCCCCTTCTATAATCGATACACGCGCGCGGCGCGATACTCGCCGCGAATCGGCAATCGCTTCGTTCGCTGATCGCCAGGCGCGTTCGAGCCGAAAGGAAGAAACGTCGGCAAAGCGGTGAATTGGACGCGATGAAAAATTTCCATCGATATTCGCCGCGATAGATCCTCCTCTGTTCGTTGTTAATTCCTCGCTTCGCTTTTTCCATCCGGTCTTTCCTGCTCTCTTCGCGCGAACTTCGCGAGACGAGGCGAGGCGTCGCGACGAGCCCGGACATCGAAGGAGGAACGACGCGAGCGAAGACAAGCCCGCGACGCTAGGTCCGGCTGCAGCTCGCGTTACATTTAATTCCATTTTGCGCTGATTACGCTGGGAATACTTAAGCTGCGCACGGTATTTTTTAATTACGGCTGATGCACCCCGGCAGATGAGCCAGCCGGCGTTTCATCGATCGTCTGCCAGGGCTCGACTGCTTCCTCGAATATTGCAAAACCCCGAAGAAACCGCGAAAATCTTTGCCGTGACCGCTGGTTCGCCGCGCGCCCTTCCTCCGGAGGTAGAGGAGGGTGCAGGAGGAGGGCAGGGGTGGGAGTGAAGGAGATTAATTTCGCCGGGATCTGTTCGAGGCAGCCAGACATACCTACGCATTCTGATCGTGATGGCCTGAATGGAGTCCTCGCGGGCTTCCATAGGTTTAAAGGATACCGGGGCTGATTAATTAAAAATAAGGACGAGGAATTTCAACCGGGAGGAGCTTAAAACGTCGTTGACTCTTCTGCCCGCGGGGGTAGCCGGGTCTGAGACCCGGTTGAAAAACTAACCTCGGTCGGAATGTCTGGGAAATAAAGGTAATTACAGAAGCCTCGAGGCTGCGCCGCTGGTGCAAACTTCGAGGTACCTGTACAGGGTAACCGGCGCCTTCGGTCCGCAAGAGCCGCTTAACGGCGCTATTCCCCTTAATCTCTCCTTCAAGAGGGGATCGCGCGGCTGCACAACGCCGCGCGTGCCGCGATGCTTATTTACCGGCGATAATTCCGAAGCGGATCCGCTGGTCGAACGCGTTCGATCGCTGCGAAGTTCCCGCGGGATCCTCGGATCCGGCGAATGGCGTCAAGGATCGCGGATCGCGACGATTTCCGCGATCAGAGGCGAGGAAACTGCTGAACGAAGACGGCTGGTCCGGGAAGGTAAGTCGAGGCGGATTAATTTCCTCGGGACGCCGGCGTCCGACGCAGTCAGTCGTATCCGGCGAATCCCGATCGACCCGTGAATGGAGTGGCTGCGCGGTTTATCTCGGCCGACGAAGGACACCGCGACGTTGACAATTAATCGCACGGTCGAACAATGGAAAGTAACCCGACGGTTTAATCTGCGCCCCGAATGAATTAATCGCGGCGGACAGCCGGCACGGGCGCCGTTTCCGGTTGCTAGGCGACTCGAGCCCGCTCCGCGCGACGCCCCGGTCACCTCGGTCTCTCCGAGAGAGCTCTCTCGGATTCTAAGTCGCCTAATCTCAACGCCACTTCTGACTTGTCCCCGGCTGATTAAACGCCCGGTGTTTGCCCCGTCGCGTGTTTTTCCCCTCGGTGGCCGACGATCGATCGCGCGAACGCCGACGCCCGCAGGAAAACACCGGCAACGAATATCCGGCGCCGACGTATCGCCTGGCGTTCGCCGGAAATGCGCCCTCCTGCGCCAGTTTTACCGCCCTCCTGACTCCGTGCTTACGGTTTTTCCGCCGCGGCCAACGGTCGGCCGCGCGCGCTGATTTTCGCCCCTATTTCTTGCGCCCGCTCCTTCCGCGTTCTCCCGGAATCTTCCGGCAACCAGAGGACTNGCCCCGGTCACCTCGGTCTCTCCGAGAGAGCTCTCTCGGATTCTAAGTCGCCTAATCTCAACGCCACTTCTGACTTGTCCCCGGCTGATTAAACGCCCGGTGTTTGCCCTGTCGCGTGTTTTTCCCCTCGGTGGCCGACTTTATCTTTCAAGCGCGACGTCGGGGTAAAAGCGAACTCGTGTTCGTTTTTGTTAATTACAGGGGGCGCGGGGAGTCGGGCACCGCGATAACGGGGACAACGAGGATCGACGCGGCTCCGCGTTTCCGCGGGAACGACGCTAAGGGTGGATCGGGGCGATAGGTGGTCGGTCGGGGTGAATCGCGGCGGTCGAGGCCTCGTTAAAAACGCATAACTCTGGCCGGGCGGAAGCGAAGGGAGCGTAAATTCCGTAGGCAGTGCGCGTGGAAGAAAGATAGGTAGCTTATGCCCAGACGGAGGGAAAAAAAAGAAGCGGGCGGAAGTAGCGGACCGCGGAAGACGAAAGTCGAGGGAGAGTGGAAACGAAAAGGGTAGAGGCGAGGGGAAAATTCGGTCAGCCACAATTCCACGGGTTACTTCCAGCACATATTTTCAGGTTAATGACAATTATTATCCGGGCCGGACACGCGACGCTGTCTGGCGGCCGCAGTTCCCGCAGATAATTGCGTTATTTATATGCCCGTCGGTGGACCCGCCGGTCGGTTCCTCCTTTCGCCAAACGCCCCTTTTTTCCTTCTCGCTTTCCCGGTCTCGGGAGAATCGACCGTGAAACGTTTCCAGGGTAAAGCGTCGGTCGAAACGTCGAACCTCGCTTCCGGATTTATTATTCTTTCTCGGCCGACCGTCGGACGAAATAATATTGGCCGATTCCCGACCGTTGTTTGCTTAATTCCCGTGGTATCGCGCCTCCGCCTGTTTCGCCCTCGCGCCCTCCTACTCGCCGATGATAATTCCCGCTCCGTTAAATCTCATTGGCCGGTCCGCGGAATCCGTACCACAGGTGGCAGGTTCTCTTCCTTATTTTCGTTACGTAAAACCGCACGCAGTCGAAAGTCTTCCTCTCTCACTCTCTCTGGCGTTTAACCTCGGATTTCGTTCGATTTAAAATCCGAGGCGGTAGATAAGTAGAAGCGCGATAGCGCGGTCTCGATAGCGACGCCGATTTTACCGAACCCCGGCCGAACGGCAAAGGCACGGCGACGTGGTCCAGCAGCAAGGTGCGATGTAACCTAATTAAGCCGACAATAGATAACCAGGTTGCATGGGGAGCGCGATTCCAATGGATATCCCGAAGGAGAAGATAAGACCTTTGAAATATCGACAGCGGCTGAAGGGTGTATAGAGGTCGAGACAGAGAGATAATCCCCTGGAGAGGTTCCCGCCACGGAGCTTAACCAGTCAGGGATAATCACCGTAAGGCACCTGCTATATCCACGTAAAACGGTATCGACGTCGACGATCGTCTCGAATTTCAACGAGGCCGCAATAAAGATTCGTCAGACGCTTACCCGGGAGTCCTCGATGAGCCGAGTTCAGCGGCTTTTCCCTTTTCTCCCCTTTTCTCTTCTTTCCTCTCCTTTTTTCTCCCCCGCGTCCTTCCTCGCTTCCTTCCACGCTTCCTTCCTCCCGCGCCATCCTCTGTCCGGGGCTCGGTCCCCGCCGAGAGATTAGAATCCGCGCGGCGACCGGGGAATTTCGCCGGATTTGCCGCGGCGAAAATTGAAGTCGATCGCGAGGGCGCGGCAAAGGACCGGACGAGTCCCTCTACCTTTTCTAACCATTTTAACCGGGGAAGAAGCGTCGTTTCGTTGACGAACCCGCGTCCGCAGAGACTAGTCCGCGTAGTCGTTTAACGGGAAGAAAGCGCCGCGAAGATTGGATATCTTCGTGGGCCGCGGTTAAGCAGACGCGATCTCGCGAGGCAACGCGTTGGATTTGCATAAGGCAAGGGAATGGGCACGTGTGACGTTAGGGATCGATTGCGCTTCGATAACGAATCGAGGCGTCGCAGTTTCAGGTTCGAGACGAATCCGAGCGTAATTGATCCGGATTGGCTTCTTGACGAGCCGCGTGGCGCTAAAGGTGCCTCGCGCAGTTCTCGAAATCCCGTGATCCGGGCTCGGAGATATTAAAGGAAGGTTTGTATAACGATTAGGAGCAATCGGTGGCGCAGAGGGAAACGGGCTAATCGCGATCGATCTCGGAGTCGATTTCGCGAGTGCCGGGTGAATATCGCGGGCTGAAAGGGTCGCGGGGTGTTAACCGGTTTGCATTCCCACAGGTTGGGGCTGCTAAATCAGGCATCGGAGAATCCTCTAATCAGCAGCTTATCGACACTTTTCAATATGCACACGCGCGGCAGTCTGTTGCCCGAACGAAATAAAGATTTAATTCGATCGCCGATAATTAGTTATCCGGCGTTCCAACGGGCCACTAATAACTGGATTTAGCGTAGAAAGCCGGCGAATTAGCGACTCGTCGAAAAGCCGTAATTACCAGCGGTCGTAATGCCCGCGGAAAGCAGGATTTCAAATACGCTTCGGTAACAAATCTGTAAATTACGACGCGCGCGCACGCGAATGTGCGTCCGAGCTGCCCGGGTAACGTTGCCCAGACTGTTACCTGTCGAAATTTCATCTGTTCCAGAGGGATGATCCCGCGCCGCACGCAACGTTTCCCATAACTTTGCAAGGACGAGCGGCGAGACGCTTCGGAGGCTTCCGCGGGATGAAGGGGAGAAGCGAGGGAAGGAGAAGAGACGCGAGGGTGAGACGGGGGATGAAAGGCGAGAACCGATAGAGAAGGAAAACGAGAGGGCGGATTTAAAACCCTTGGAATCTGGGAAAGTGTCGTTAAGCCGAGGATTAATCTATCCATAAAGGCTGCTAGCTAGCGGACGCGTTACTCTGGCCGTAATACAGATATGCAAACGAGCCGGTGGTCCGCTTATCGCGCGCTTATCGATTCTCGCGAGCGCGTTTAGCGCCGGTTGTTGGTAATAAAGTCGAAAGATCGATCCCTGGAAAAGAGACTTTCCCCGGCAACGCCACCCCCGGTTTATTCGTATAAATACCGGCTGCGTTTCTAGACCGGGTTGAAACAATCCACCGACGAATTAAGTTACACGGGCTGGTATTTTGATTCGGTTCCGTGCCACTGTGTACGGCGAGTTTCTGTTAAACGTTGATAACGTCAATTGAATCGCAGCGGTGTATCGCGCGCGTGTGTGCACGCGGTAACTATTATTTGGCGTGTAACCGGGTCATTCGAACTCGCGTACGCTCGAACGCGAGATCGACCGACGCCGGCAAGATTTATTCCGTCATCGGCGTTGCCGATCAGCGACCTTTCATTTTCTACTTCTCCCTTTTCCCCTTTTTCCCTTTTTTTCCTTTTCCTTTCCCATCCCGCCGACACCAAACGCCGCTGTTCCTCTCTCTTCTTCCACTTCGCCGGCTCCCTTCGTCCCCCTGTTTCACGGGTTCTCCATTCCACGGAAGGTTCCCGGCCAATAAAAGTAGCCAAACAATTCGAGGCAAGCGCAACTGCATCATATTTCACGCGGCTCTCGATTCAGCGCCGGCGGCCGGCTGGAGGAATTTATTAAATCGCCAAATTTATACCCTCCCGGCGAATTTTTCAGCCAGCTCGTAAGACTGTATTTTCACCGCGGCGGAAAATTGATTTCGCGCCCGGCGAAGGCACCAGAAATGGGCTACACCCTTTGAACAGAGTGGTCCATGCTCGACCGACTCGATAAAGTAGGCATTTAATCGCGTCGAATAAATCCTACCCTGGCCCGATAAATCTTCCCACGTCAGACCTGCCCGATCGTCTCGCGTTTTTTGAGCGATGCACGCGCGCGCGCGCGCCCGCGTTTTCCATGGAGAAAACGAGAGAGAGAGAGAGAGGTCGGCCATGCCGGTAAGCTTTTACGCCCCATCCACCCTTCGTCGTTCCAGGACCAGCCGTTACCTTTTCCCACATCCGCGAATATATTCCGCGTCCCTGCCCCCTCGACGCCCCTTCTTTTTTCTCTTATTTCCCTCGACCGTGAAATTGCTTGTCCTACGCGACGCTCGTCGGCTCCCCGCGTCGCTCCCTCGTCGCCGTCTTTCCTCATTCTTCTCCGCGCTGCGGCCGTTCTTTTAAATCATCCCGAAAGGCGTCGAGACGCGTGCTGGGCCCGGTGAGAAGGAAGCGCGCGCGCGTAATTAAAAGTTCTCGTTTACTCGCCCTGGCGCCGGGGGGCGTGGTGCTGCGGGGGGAGAAGAACGGTGTCTGGAACGTAAATCTCGTATCGATAAATTTACCAGAAGCTTACGACTCGGTTCGCCCGCCAACTTCCACCGCGGTGCAACAACGCAACGGCCTATAGGTTGCTGCTGCGATTTAAATTTCTTTCCCTCGGCGCCCCGTGTTCGGCAACCACCGCCAGAGTTCGATTGGATTGTTCCTCCGCCCCTGCGTCCCGAGCGCGGTATGCTTCCCGTTCAAAGTTTATTAGTGTTTACCTTTTCGTATCGGGGAACAATTATCGACGTCCGATGGGAAAACGTAGCTTATCGTTTCCCGATTGCTTCCGCGAGAAGTGCAACTCCGGCTGTCGAGGCGTTCGGGGGGGTCAGCGAGAGCACGCGCGCGCGAGAACGGAGTTGATCGAGCGGAAAGATTCATGGCGTTGTTCGTATGCAATTCCGAAGCTTGTTAGCCGCGAGAGTGGCCAAGTGGAATAGGTCTGTCTTTACGCGGCTCGCTGATGGAAGCGGCAAATCTCTCAGGGATTTCCGACAAGGATCAGAACGTTCGCCTCTTTCCCTTTCTTCTTTTCCTTCCTTTTCTTTGCATTCGCCTTTATCCGCTTCCGTGCCAGCCACTCCGGACAACAGAGAGACGTATCGAGAGCCGATCCTCCACGCCAGAGTGCCCTGTATTTTCGATAATAGCCGTGTTTCCTTCGTCCTCGACTCGTCCTCCGGGATCGGTGTCCTTCTACTCCGGATTACTCGCGAGATGCTGCAATTGCTCCGCTCCTAATCGCGGGGTTATTTTTCCGATTTCCGAGCCGCGATTAACCGATCCACGCCTCGATCCCGGCCGTTCTCCAAACGCGCGAATCCGCGGTTATTCGTTCTTCACCAATTGCTTCCTCGCCGGCGATAGAACGGCGGAAAAACGTTCCTTCCGAAACAAAAGCTCTCGGACACGCGTGTCTCTTTCGAAAACAACGCGGCGTCGCGCGACGTTTAAACAATCCGATATCGGCGTGCACCGAGGTTCGAAATATTTCCAACGGCCGGAGGAGAACACTCGACGCGATCGCGATTGAAAAAGGAGCTCCCGATTGCCTGTGAACATTCTCGATGTTACTTTCATAAGTGTCATCTGTCGCAGCATTGTTCCTCGGCACATTGTTTGATCAGACCGCTTGTACGAGTAATATACGGTCACGGACCAAGCGGGTCAATGGTTTCTCGTACAATGCCCCATCCTTTCGTTTCGTCGCAACGAAATTAACGAGATGCTTTCGATACAATTGATCGACGACGAGCCAGCCACTTAACCAACGACCAAGCCCGCGTCGCGTCGCGGCGCTGCCACGGCAGATAAGGGGGCGAGGGAGCAAAGTCGACCGCCCCCCTCGCTCGCCATTCGATTGCGTGTCACGTAAATGACGTTAATTCGTTATTCAAATCGCAGCGCGGCAAAGAACGTGGCGAAGAACGCCGGGCTACGTGGCCCCGTACCCGGCGATGAAATTATGTCCATTAAGTCCGAGGTATTTTCCACGGCGCTGAGTTCCTCCACGCCGGACGTCAGCTGCGGGAGAGGTCTCGGGCGTGAATGGCTGACGTTGAAAATAGGAAAAACTAGACGAAACACGAGAAACACGCAAAGTATTCCGGTGCGAGCTAACGGTGTGACGAAAATGCGAGAGGTGCGCACGCCTGACTTTAAACAGCGAAGGATACACGGAGAGCAAACACTCGCGAGCTCGTGTTTGATTCTTAGATTCGAGAGAAAAGCGCGGATGGTCGAATTTAGCAAACGATCCTCGGAGAAGTTCGAAGAAGTTACGACTCGACCTCGCATCGATTATCCTCGCGAATTATCCCCACGCGCGCCTTTGCTATCCCCGTGGAAATGAGAGAAGAAGTCGCGGTTGTTACGCGATCGCGTCGCTCTTGTTCCACTCATTTTGATATGCAAATCGTTCCTCGCCTTTGATTCGCCGCAGCGTCGTATAACGAACTTATGCAATATTTATCCTTCGACCACTCGAAAAGTGTTCCCGCTCCGTTTTAACGAATCGCAGCCGCATTTGAATAATCTATTCCGGCCGGTCGGCTTCTTTTTTCTTGCCCGAGTCACGCCGTGCACTAATTGCTGGGTTATGAAGAAGGCAATCGATAAGTCGAACGAGCGTATTTGTCCCGAGGTACATAGACCCCGGAGGTTGGCTGTGTTTGTCGTCCGCCAAGCGTCTTTTTACGAGGATCGGACAAAGCGACCTGATAACACGACCTTATCCCGGTGACAAGTGGATCGAGCTTAAATGCCTCGTGTAGCGAGTGAAAACAAACCCCGGTCCTTCAATCGCACAAAGGGCGCCCCACATGTACCGCCTGGTAATCGAATATCTCGCAGCGTCCTCCGACTCGGAGGAAACTTAAGAGTAATCGATGTCTTCGATCCGACGCTTTATTCCCTTCCGTCACTTCCCGTTCCGTGGAAATTCGACGGCTACGGCTCTCCTAGGCTCTGGTTCTTCGCGGAAACAGAGACGAAACACGCGGGCGAGGCAAGTTCCCTCGAAATTCAACACCGGGGAATTAATTTTGAAAATTGTAGCCCGGGCAACGATTCAATTACGGTTAATGTCGAGGAAGCTCGAACGAGTGTAACGATATTACGCGGGTTACACGGACGGCTGCGAATGAATTATTCGAGGAAATTGATTGGTCCTTCGCGGGAGCACGAAGATTGATAGTCCGTCCAGTCGGACGGGCGCGAATATAGCGGAGGATTACTTTCCCGTCGACAGTTCATTAAACCTCATAGAAATAAAACTCTCGACGAGAATTTAAGAGGATTTTCCTCTCTCTCTTTTCTTTCTTCCTTCCTTCTTTCTTTTTTTTCGCGAAAATCCCCAACTTCCTTCGATCTCGTCCCTCCTTTCTCGTCTTCCTCTTCCACGACGATCTTTCCCGTGTCATTAAGGGTCCAATTATAAACGTCGTCGATCGCTGCGACTAACGCCGAAGACGCAACGATTCTTTCCAACCGAGATTACCCAGCCGAGTCTTTCCGGTTGCCGGAAGTGTCTCGACGAGGTTCGCGGCTGCTCTATCGGCCGAGCCTGGAAAATAACGAGCTCTTTCGATCCCGGCGGACGTGGAATTTTTAATTCGAAACTCACGGACCGCGTTTATCGCTCGGCAAAGTTTCCACCTAGCGGCGGAGGCGTCGCCTGCCGTCGGCGAGAATCGTCCTAAGGACACTGCATTGTGAGGAGTTCTTCTTCGTCAAAACGGCTCTTGATTTCCTCAAAGATTAATAACCCACGGACGAAATGACTGCCACCGACCGTCCGTGCCTCCGATGGAAACTCCGCGGTGTTGGAAGAGAAGGTGGGCTGCCGAAGAGATGGAGGAGAAACCCAGGGAGGGAGAGAGAGAGAGAGAGAGGGGCGAAGAAGGAAGTTTGTTCGAACTTTATTATAAAACTAATATTTTCCAAGTTCTATGAGGTATTACGATAGTTTTCTGAAAGGGCCTGCCAGCTAGAGCGGCAAGGCGAAGTGGTTCGCAGGCGAAACTTCAATATTCGGCGACCATAACGACACCCGGCTGATATATTATTTCCTATAACTTCTCTTCACTCTCACGGCTTTGTCTGGCCCGGTTGAACGAGGATAAGAGGATCGGAAAAGAAACTTGATTAAGAATTCCGTCTCCCACCCTGACCCTCGTTTTATCTTTCCTCTCCCCATCGCTCGCCCTTTTCCACACCGGCCCCATTCTTTCCGTTCCTTCGATGCGACTGCCATTTCCGTTCGGCCAAATGAATGGTCGTACGTGCGCAGTCCTCCCCGTATTCCGACTTAATAATTAAATCGCGAGATCGCAGGCCGATGTCACCGTTCGCAGCCCAGAGGCTCTATATTAGAAATTTCCGGAGCCGCGTTAAACGTTATCACCGCCGACAGCGTCGATTTCGAATCGGTCGCCGACGAATCTATCGGCCAGTCGAACGGAAGCAATCGATATCGACGGGCCAGAACGGCCGGTGCTCGCGAAACTGGAAAAGCATTTAAAACCGCAGCGGGAAGCGGATTTAACGGGGAATCTTATTAGAGGGCTGATTTACGGCCGGGTGTAATTTAAAACTATTTACGAAGCGTTACCGCGACGGACCGGCGGCTATTACACGCGCCGACCGCGGTGCCTCGAAGCGAGAAGAGGAGCAGAGAGAGAAAGAGAGAGAGAGAGAGAGAGAGAGAGGAAAAAAGCGAGAGGGGGAAGGGGGAAAAAAACGAGAGAAAGATGAAAATCGAAGGTCTACTTTCCGCACCGCAGACCCAGCGCGCCCATTGTCTTCCTTTTTCAAAGACTCAAACTAATTTTCTTCCTCGCCCGAGTCCCTCCCGCCACGGCCTCGTCAACCCGTCTTCCAATCCCGTTCCCTTATCTTTTTCCTCTCCGTGCCTTTCTTCGCCGCCCCTTCGCTCGTTTCTTGCGCCTAAATTCCCTGGCTTCGTTCAACCCCGAGGTTCACCGTGGAAAAAAGGAGCCCGACGGAAGGGTAATCGAAAGGAAGGAAGCTTAATAACGCGAGGAGACGTGACATCGCGGACGAGCTCGCGCTCGCACCCTCTTTCACCGAGAGAGGTTTGTAAGCGTTGGTTCACGAAGCCTGGAAACCGGGCTCTGGCCAATCTCGCGGCTCGGCCCGGATTCGTCGCGCGAGTAATCGGTGGTGACGAAAAAGGGGCCGCGTGATCGAGGTGTTTGCGATCGGAGATCGCGCCGGCCGATAAAGAAGAAGGACGCGTGCGACAAATTGAATTAAACCGACGTTATTTACAATGCGCGGCTAGTAGTTCGGATTTACGTGCGGCTCGATAAAAGTTATGGTAACGACCGAATTCCCCGCTCGGTGTTGGCACGACAAAAGCTATCGGCGAAACCGGACCAGTTAGCCGTGACGGGAGAGGGTAAAAGTAGCGCGAGAAGGGGCGAACCGAGGGGTTGCGAGAGCGAAAGAGAGATAGCTTTCCACACGCCTTTCCCTTTCCTTCTTTCTCCGTCGCCTCTCCGTCGTTTCTCCGCGCGCACCTTTCGATCGGTCCAATTTCCTTCTGCACATTTTCCCGCATTCCCGTGTGCAAACCTCGCGAGTGGTCATTCGATATACGTGCCACTCGGAAATGTCGATAGCGAATTTCTCCGTGGAAAATCGGAGGAACGAGAGAACCGGGGATAAGTGCGAGAGCTTGGGCCTTCCTTTCGTACGTGAACGGCGAACGACGGGGGTGGGGGTAAGAAGGCCGAGCGACAGAGGGAAAGAAGCGAAGAGAGAGGTGGAGCGAGAGAAAAAGGGGCCAGGCGAGGAAGAACGGGGAAAGATAACAGGAACGGGAGAAGCGAGGGAGAACAAAGGGTGCTTATCGACACCGCAGTTCTTATCCCTAGTAACTCCTTTTATTTTATCCGTTTCCGTTCCCCGAGCTACGGGGCCAAAGCCTCCGACTCGTACCTTGTATCCGAAAGATAATCAGGCTCCGAGACGTACTCGAATGCAGACGGCTATTTTCGACCGCGCCCCTTCTCTCTCGCGTCTCGTTTTCTCCTTTCGTCGTTTCGTCGATCCGAACCAACGAAAGCATCGTCGCTGCGAACAAACCGGCGACAAAACCGAAAAGGGAAAATTAACTCGACGAAACGCGCAATTCCGTTCGTTCGGTACCGATTCATTCCCGTTCGTTCTGGCCACGGGCTCAACCGAGAACGGGTCCGCCCCTGTCCTCCGGCTGCAACCGAGCTGAAATCGATGCTCTAATCGATGATACAAAGGACTTACTGAGTCTCGATGACGTAGTACAAGATAGGGTTGTTGTGAGAGTTACGGCTGGCCACCCAGGACAGACGCACGGACCTCGAGGTGAAGTTCGATATGAGCGGTCGGTCCGGCGGATCAGGCACATCTGAAAGCAAATTTCCAAGTTTCAGCCAGGCTTTAAACCACTTTAATCCCTCGCCGCGGCGCTATTCGCGCCGCGCGACTTATCGCCGCTGTATCGCTGCGCGTAAATATTATCCTTACTTTCGACAATCGGGCAAATCGTCCGCGAGTTTGCCGCGGCTTTCCCGAGTTTCCGCCAACGGAGATAGAAAAACTTTGAGAGCGTAGCAAACCGCTCGGTTTCCCGGCGCACGCCTAAGGAAATTACTTAAAACCCCGGAAAGCTCGGCTGTCCGAGCGTTTCCCACGGAATCGCGAGAGTCGGTCCTCTTTAACCGGCCGGTTAGAGGGTTTTGTCACGGTCCAGGAAGAGGTTTCGAAGTAAACACCGTCTGTGAAACGCCGATCACGCTCGTAGCCGCAGCGCGAGCGTCGGATAAGAGTGGACCGTTTAATATGCACCGCCATGCGAGCCACGGAGATATAACATTGCGCGCACGTTGCATAAGATCATAAATGAGAACGGGGGTGCGCAACCCTCGCGCGATAGAGTCGTGATCCTCCCCTGACCTCGGTCGTTCGTTCGCGCTTCCTGCCGCGTTCTAGCGCGTTGCAGCGGGGCGAGAAGCTGGTCACGGTTAGCTTCGAGCAATTAATCGTCCATTGTAAACGCAGCCTGTTGCGAGCGACCCCGTTGCTTCCACGCTTCCTCCTCCATCCTCGCGCGGATTTTAATTCATCGCGTCGTTCCAGGCTTACCGGTTAATCTCGCGTTGCTCCTGTTTCCTCCCTTTTCCTCCCTTTTCTATTCGCGGACGATCGCGATATCGCGCATCGGATCGGATTCCATCCGATCACGGTTAAAGAGAATTAACCGGGCGCCGGCCAGGTGTCGATTTTAATACCCGTCCGTTTATCTTTGACCCGGTTCGCGAGTCACCCGTGAGGGTGGATCGATAAAAGGGTCGTTAAATCGTCCCACCGACATTCGACGGAGACCGAAGTGGTCCGTCTGTCTTGGCTTCGCCCCGTACGCAGCGTCGCGACGCCCGGCCTCGCTTCTCCGTACCCCTCCGAATGATACCGACCATTCGACCCTTCTCCTCGGTAATCTCCGTTGCACCGATAATTACTCGGCCAGCCGAGATAAACGACCAAGTTCCAACGACGAGGCCTTTGACGCCCTCTTTTTATACGACCGTTCATCGCGCGGCGAACAATTAGGTCGATCGGAAAGGTTCGAAAAAACCTGGTAATTTTTGCGGAGACAGGTTGAACGCAACTTTGCACCGTCGCGTCGCCTCGAGTATTCGTCCCTTCGTCGATAATCCGCGCGATGTTCCTCGTATCTTCGAGGGGCCAGCGTGGTCGTAGACGCGCATCTTCCGCGACGAAGAAGCGAGAATAAACGGTGTATCGCGGCGGTTTAACGAACTCGATCTCGCACTCGGGGGTGGGAAAATAATCGCGCGGCGAACAGGGACGAGTGGTCGGGCTGGAAAAACGATGCGGGCTCGTTTGCGGGGTCTTATCGAGCGGACAGGGGAACGCGAACGGGGCGTGATCGAATCCTCCCGGACTTATTGGCTGGCCCCTCGACCCTGTCAATTTCTCCTGCACCGGTTTCCGTCCGGGCCGGATCGAAGCATCGCGTCCGCGAGCCGAGAGGATCGCGCGCATCGAGGCGCACTCGAGAGCAAACAGCCTCGGTGTGTTTCGTTTTCCGAATTTCCGATAAACCGGAGGTTAGTAAATTTTCGAATAAATATTCCGATGTACTAATAACCGGATCCTGTTTGCCTTCGAACGGATAAACGGATCGTCGAAAAATCGGCCCCGTTTCGGGAACGGAGTGGGCGTTTAATTCGCAGAAAAAAGAGAGAGAGAGAGAGAGAGAGAGAGGGGGAGCTCCTTAACCCGGAGAAGTCGTTTCGTAGCGTCGATGTTGAAGCAGGGGAACCTAGTCGACTAGACTCGAGCGAAGAATCGTAAACCTGGCAGTATTATCATCCGAGCAAACGTCCCTGCGAATGGCCGGAATTTTTAACGACGCGATCTCCGGGAAGAAAGAAACGAGGGTTCTCGAGCGATCCGAATCGAAGCTGGTTTAATCTTTGGCGGAAGACGCGGCGAATTTCTGGGAAAGGAGAACGGTCGCGTAATAAATCCTCGAGACTCGCGTCTCCTTTTGTCCGCGAGCGTGTTGCGAACAATTTTTCTCAATTAGAGGGAACCGCGTTGCCGGAACTCCGGACGAAATGTGTCTTCTGGCCTCGGTAACGAGGATCCGCGGACGCTTGATACCGGAAGTTATATAGGTTACCTTGCATACCGACGTAACTGCGCGCAGAGGGACGCCGTCCCTCCTTTCCTCTGCGCGGAATATAAATTCCAGCGGGGCCGTTTACCAAAATTTATGAGCGTCATTTTAAGAACTGTTTTGCCGTGCTCAACCATATGGCTCGCACGTAAATATCTCCGACTACGTTTCGTCGTTAAGGCTCGCCGTTTAACCATTAACCCGCCGTCGCCGTCTTCCTTTTCGCTCCGGATCTGTCCGCGCCGCTCGCTCGCTCGGTTACGCTCGACGTCGCGGTTAACCGGCGATAGCGAACGAAAGGTTTCAACAGCCTAACGGGTTTATCGAGGCGATCCGCGTTACACGCGTAAACACACCAGGGCCTAGAAGCCCTGGTTCTGTTTGTCGAGAAGCGCTTGGTTCGATATCCAACGCTGCACGCAGGAATCCGCGCGCGGTGTCGGTATCCTCGGCTGGGTATCGTATCCCCTAACCGTTAGTTTTCCTCCGGCTGGAGCAAGCGATGGACTTTTCCCCGAGCAAATACCTGATCGGATAAAGCAACGCGCTCCATCCAGCCTTATCGATACCGTTACCGTCCCATCCGAGTCTCTATTACATTCCACCTTTCCGCGCGACGTATTTGCCCGATATTGTTTACCCGTATCCTCGCCGCGTATCCTCGTCGTTTCACGTGCTTCCCTAATATCCGTTTTTATTCCAGCGTCGCGGTGGTCCGGTCAACGGCGAGCCGCGCCGATCGCCGCAACGATCGCCGCGCGCTCGTTAATATTCTCCGCGCCGCTCCGAGTCGCGGCGGAAATCGCTCCGCGAGTCCCCGCCGTGGTATCTCGATCGTCGCGGCACGCTTCCGCGATATCCGCGCGGTGTATTTAAAATACGCGCGCGCGATACGGATTTACGTATTCAGGAGGAAAGGCGGGCTTAAAGGTGCACGTGAAAGATTTAGAGCGTTGCGGGGTTTAAAAAGCAGATTTAAAAGGAGCGCCGCGACGCGGCTAGAGGCGGTACGAGGTGGCGCCAGGCGGGATAGCAATTTCGCGAGGAACATCGGTTCCGCGTCCAGAATCGATCCCAGGCGGCGCTCGCGGTGGCGAGCGAGGAAAAACTGAAGGAGCATCGTTGCTCGTCGAGGGAACCAGCCGAGGATAAACTTTAAAGGATAAACTGTCTCCGAAGGTTTCATCCACTCGATGCAGCGAGTCGGTTGCTATCGGAAACACAAACAGTTGTTTCCGATAGGACGTTCGGTTAACGCGAGCCAGCCAGACGGAACGGAAAGTTTAAAAAGATTTCGCCGCATTATCCGCAAATACCGCCTCGGCCGCGGAGCGGCGCGGAACGGCGCGGCAACTCCGACGCCCCGCCCCGCAACGCTCGGGACTCGATATCGACAAGCTCCTACTCGCGCGCAGCTTCTACAACGGTCGTTGTCAGTTTCGAGTGTCACCCATCGGCTACCGAGTTCCGCCGAGTTTCCACCGGTCGCGACAGGTCCCCGCCGTTCCTCTCGATAGATCTCCGATCGGACGGTCCGAGGTCGTTAAGATAATCGACGATCCCGACGATTCGATCTCGCCGACCGATATTTACCCCGGCTGTCGTTAAATCGAGGCGGGGGCGCATTTTTTTCTCCCCGCTCGTTCTCCCCTTTCATAGCCGGCTTTGTTCGGCCGCGATACATCTGTCCCCGGTATAATAAATGCGCGGCGGGCGACAAACCGCGTAGGAGGAACGATAACGGCCCTGTGTGCGGCGATATTTCCGATTGATAAATACAGAGAACCACGAGCC
>NIJG01000021.1:633164-679404 GCA_002201625.1 Euglossa dilemma | reverse complement strand
CGCTGGCCTCGATGGGAATGCAATTTTCCAGGGACGCGTCGCACGGTAAATTGCACGTATAACTGCATCACGATCGAGCCTGCCGCGATATTTCGTTAATGCAGTCGCAACGGCGCCGAGCGTAGTCGACTTCCCGCCGAATGGAAATTACGCTCTGCGCGAGTCGGCCTGCGAGCCAGCCGTATTACTTTACTCCTTATAATTCGTTTCGCGCGCATCGATTGCCGCCTCGTTAACGCGACGCCGGCCACGGCACGCCGCGCTGGATATTTTCCTGTTTACGCGTTGACGGAACATAATACGCCGGCACGGTGTAAATTTCAAATTACATATTTGCCCGTTTCCCGAACGCCCCCGCTCCACCCCCGATCCACCCCTGATCCACCGGCCCCGTCCCCGGTGGCCACCGCAAATTTATCGCGAACGGCTAGCCGAGGTTTACACATTCGGCGTGTTTTACATTTGAAAATTAATAACCCGATGGCCGGCAAGCCGAAAAATCCCTGCACCTCGATTACGTTCATTAAAAACAAATAATTGACGGTGTTTCTCTCGCGATGGGACCGAGCCAAACCGAAATCCAATTAAAAACTAACGAGAGACGCGTTTGTTTCTAAAAGTTATACGCCGAACGTTGCACAATTGCCCGGGTAATTTCGTTCGCGTTCGTCCGTTCGTTTCGTTCGGCCCAGGGAAAAATTCATCGGGAACAGGTTTAATATTCCTCGCGGTCCCGCAAGTGACCGCTGATATTACTAAAATTTCCCACGCCACGGCCAACCTCGTCCCGTATTTTACGCTGGAAATCCCCGGGAAAGGAGCGTTGAAGAGGGTCCCGGGGGCAGCCCCTGTTCGAATTTTTGCCGCGAGTCCACCGTCGCGTCGCGTCGCCCTCTTCTCGCTCTTCCTCTTCGTGGCTTTCTCTCGACAGTCGAGATCCGTGGTGCACGGGAGTCGACAAAAGGTAAAACAGAAGCGACTCGGCGGTCAGCCGGCTCGGCTTGTCCGGTCCCTGGGACACGAAGAGTCCCTCCCATCAGGAACACCGCCGCAAAATTAGCGTCCTCGCGTATCTTTATGCGCACCCTCGTCTCGCGTAAACGTGCGCGAGGTTTTCACCCTCGCACTCGGTGCAGCCACGTTTTTTCCCCGGCTGGTTTTCGACCTCGCTGGCTGCGACCGGTGCTGCGCGAGGAAAAACGAACAGGAACGCGGATTCGGCCGTAAGTTGGACGTCGTTGCTGCGGCATCGGTCCACGAGAGGGAATTTATTTTCCCGTGGCAGGATTGATTTACGAGTCTCGCGTATCTCCTTTTCGGCTATCGACCGCGTCGCGACGCGCGGTGTGTGCGAGCGAGAAATCCTCTCGTCGACGGAACCGGCCAAGTTTTCGGCAACGAGTCGCGTCTCGATCGGGAACCACCTTTTCGTTCGTTCGTTCGTTCGTTCGTTCGTCGAACGCGTCCTGGGAACAGCGGATAGCGCGAGGAAGGTTCGCGAGGAATGCAATATGTGCGTAACGCTGGGCAAATATCCGCTCCGGGCGAAGAAAGATATAAAGAGACGTAATATTGATGCAGTGATAGCGCGAGGTGACAGAACGCCGGGAAAATCGGTCCAGGGCCGCTTGTAAAGGGCTGCAGACTGCTCGAGAATCTCCTCGAGGGCCCTGCGCCGCGATACGCGAACTTTGACGTGCCTTCTCCGAGGATGATGGAAATCCACGGGGGAAAGATTGTCGAAAATATTCTACTTACAATCTGCAGGGAGCTCGAAAATATCTCCCAGATTTTCCTCTAAATTCTCCTGCCGTATAACCTCCTGGGCTGTACAAATACGTCACCTAGCGTTTCGCTATTTTAGCGTTTCCGCTTCTCCCCATTCGAACCTCTTACCGAGATATCACTCGAAGCGGAGACCTTAATACGCGCCTCGGAATTTCCTTCGATCCTTCTAACGCTCGAAATTGAAAAATCAGCCTTGGATTTAAGGGACCCGTTATAACGGGCGCGGTGATTAGAAAAGATTCAGGCGACGAAGGCTCGAAGTCTTCTACGATGCCGCGGAATCGAATTTCCGATATAGTGCTGCATTATCCGATTTCAAAGTGGGAGGAAAGGAAAATCGGAGAAACGAAGGAGCGAAACCCGAGGAAGGGCAGGATGAGAGATAGGTGAGGGTTCCTTAAAGGCGTGTTTTCACAGCGAGTTACAGTTCGCTTGCCGACCTTATTGTCAAGCACGATCCCATATACGCGTAATATTTGTTCACCTGTACGCGAGTGTGTTTGTCCTCGCGACGTCGACGCATTCCCGCACCGTGTTTGCGCCTATATGATTTTGTCGGTCTATTTACGATCCCGCTCGATCGTGCACGCGTTCCGCCTCGGCATTCGTCTTCCATTTACACGCCGGTCCCGAGGAGTCGGCCCTCCACCCGATCTGAATGCGAAATTTTTTGGCCATCGGATCTCGCGTGAAGCCGCTCGGAATTAATCGAATATAAAACAGCGCATTAGAGGAGTCCTCGCCGCTCCCGAGGCGTCCATCTTGAATACATCGTTATTCCACGCTGGCGCATTGCTGATCGCGATTAATTTCGGAATCGCTCCGTATTCTTCCGCGAAGAGACGCGCGATAGTATTGCACCTAACTCTCTCGCGTTTAATTAATTACCTCTAAATCTATTTCATCTGCGAACAATCGGGAAGGAAAGGAACAATTTTCGAACATACGAGAACCTACGAGTACCTGTACATAGCCGATCGGAGTAATATTTGACCCGTTACCTTGCGACTCGAGTACCGATGCCGGTGCCATAATCGACAACAGAGTGGGTCACGCGTCGAGTCGTTTCGTCCGGACTCGTCGAAGAATAACACGCAACTGAGCAGGAAAGACATACACGACGACTGACCAGGACCTCGGCTGTGTTTACGTCGTGTCATAACTAAGAACCACGCCCCTAAGAACCGAGACACCTGCGATAGACTCGATTTCTCATCCACGAATATCATAGCGAAATGTATTAAGCGGCAATCGAAAAGTAGAGGAATAATTTTCGGAACATCTCTACGTTTTGCCTATCCCAAACGACGAAGAACGAGCTGCAACGTTATCTTCGCTCACCGTATGTTTATTGCACAATATCAAGTGGACTAGCAAGATAAAAAGGAGTCATAGAGACAAAAGAAGAGGAAGCGGAAGCCAACGACGATCGTGCCGCGAACTGTTTGTTTGCACGGCGGTCAGACGTTACCCGCGCAAATAGGTTAGACGGAATTACCGATATAGGATCCGTAATCCGTCGTAAAAATACAGGCTGGCGTGGTTGAGCGCGGGGAGAAGCGGAGGGAATAAGGCTAGGGGATGTCGGGGAAAAAGAGAAATCGCGGGCGAGGGTGAAGGCGGGCGCGCGGCCTGGCTCCGGCAAATATTTTACTTGCGTCTCGGATGCTTTAAGTACAGTGGCTGAAGTACAAAGACAAATGTTGCCGCGAATAACCCATTTGTTTAGTGCGACGTAATACCTGCGGTCGCGGGCGAAAAAGCCGGGACGAAATAATGGCGCGCTGCAACGGCGGCCAGGAACTTTTGCGAAAGGGTAACAACCCTGTTTGCGAGGGCTGCAAGAAGCGAATCGGTTCCACCAGGACGCAACCACGTCGCGAGCACCGAACCCCGTTCGCGGGTAATAAAGTCCCGGTGCAACGTGCCCGGGAGTCGGGTTCGACGGAAGAGGTGTTCGAATCGCCGAGTAATCGACTTCCGTGGATCGCGTACGCGGAGTAAAAATGGCGGAATAAAGCTGGTCGGAATGGCGCATTGCAGGAGCGATCTCTGACAGTCTAGTGCCGTGCCCTGGACAACTGATTAACCTCGGAACGTCCGCCTCGCTTATCCGTGTCGCGGCCGAAGCGAATCCGCGCCACAGGCGAGAGGTACATATTCGGATTATCAAATTTCTTGCGCGTCCCGGTGTTTACGCCATATGTCGACTCGTGCCAGCGCACCGTGTTAGGCTGCGTCCTAATTAACGCCGTACAGCCACGGATTCGACCGACCTACCGACAGGATGCAAAAAGAAACCGAACACGTTCTGCGGCTCGTGTTTCGAGTGACGACTGCTGCGTAAAAACCACGCGAATATGGAATAGATTGTCCGAAATCGGAGTCGGTTCGTCGTTTGTAGGCGTGCGCACCGTTTGCGGGAAAAAGCCGGTACAAAATTACCCGTAAAGTTATCAAACGAGTCTGCGCGATATTAGATATGCAAGGAAATATCGCAGCTTGACGGATAAATTTAGGAGATATTTTTGTAAAAGATCGAGAGCGAAGAGTGGATGGTTTTTAAGAGACTCGAACCTTTTTTCGAAGCAAGACGTTTTCGAGTCCCTTTTGACAACACCCCTTGTGATGCATCGCGATACTCGAAGTGCGAATAACCTACGAACCAAAGAGGCAGGGAGAGAGAGAGAGAGAGATAGAGAGGGAAGGTAATAAATATTTCAACCGTGCCGTGTATTTCCGAGCTATTGTCTGGCGCAAAAGTCAACTGTGGAAATTCGGTGGTTGGAAGAGGGAAGCCGCGATTTCAACAGGTCGCGAAACTACTCGGTGGTGGTACGCGTATGAATCGAAAGGGAGAATTAGAATGGCAGGAGTGAAATGGCGGAAACGCATCTCGATCAGGCGAATCGGGACGCCGGACATCGATTAGCGAGGAAAGAGCGGCGACGATAAGAGCATTATAAAAAGTCCGGAGCGTCGCCGGAGAACAAAGTTGGAGGTCGGTGAACGGACGCGCGATTTCTCACCGCGGCGACGCGATTAAACATTCAACGTCGTTCAAACGTCCTTTGTGAACGACTCTCGTCCCACGGCGCCGCCTCTAACCGACGAAGAAAGCGCGCCGCTATTTATTTTCGGATCCGCTTTACAAACAGCGTCGCCCATCCGTCCCGGCCGCCCCCGTAAATGAAGCTTATGCTAAACCTCGCGATTCGCCGACGCGCCGATAAAAACCGCCGACGAGCTTCCCCCGAGCAGACCTCGACCAACCCCCGTCTCCGTTCAAATCCGGCAGCATACGTCTTCTAATGTAATCTCCCGCGTCTCGCGTTTTTACAAGCGTCCCCGCCTAATGCGGCGTCGCGATACACGTTATTAGCGTTCTTTCCTTCGACAAGCCGAGCGCTGTTTCGCGGTTTTCATTTCGAGCCGCGAGGATCCGCGATGGCGCCGTCGCTGCTGACAAATCACCGCTGATTCCGCTTCGCTGCGCTACGCTCCGCCGCGGTAATACCGGCACGTAAGAAAATTGATTAATATCGCGCTTAAGCGATGATACGAGAACAAGAATACGGGAATTAAATCGCTACATCGGATAGAAACAGAGCTGTGACGTTGCGTTTATGACAAATCGTAGAGGAGAACGACGCGTTTCAAATCGACTCGGTCTTTTTTACGAGTGTAATACGAAACGCTTCGAAATTCCCTCGTGTTTGGAACGCGGCGAGGATGCGAGTGGTAACAGATTCCGATGGACCACCGTATTCGCATGAAATCGGCTCGGCGCCGAGCCGGAAACGTCGCGGGACGTTTAAGAGAATCGAGAGAGAGGCGGAGAGCCGGGTATGTACACTCAGCGAGCGGAGGGTGACAAAACAATCGCGAGATTGCCAGGGAAACATTCTCGGTTAGTCGTTTTTCGGTGTGCACGTGGATCATAGAAGTCGGGCTGCCGTTAACTGAAACGCGATTCAAGCCGGGACAAAACGCGCGGCTCACAAAGGACCCGCGGTATAAAAACCTCCCGAGGAAAGGGTTTAATTAGAGTTTAACCAAGAACGAAGCGGGACGGGCGGCGCGCGCGCGCGCGTGCCCGCACGGGAACAGCGAGCGGATTTTAATCGCGGTGCGGTAATTGTTGACATTACCGCAAAACGTTTGCCACCGATGCCTGCTCTTTGATTCCAAAGCCCTCTTTCTCGTCGCCTCTTCTCGCTTCGTCATCGTTCACGGCTCGTTGTCGGCTTTTTTTCCAGAGTCATCCTCGACGACCGGTCCAAACGTTGGACGCTCGATTTTTCGCGGTTCTAAATACGCTGCGTTAACGAGGCCAGAGATCGATGCTATACCATCGCGACCCTGGATCGCTCCTCGCGACGATGCTTATCCCCTGGCGTTCGTGTTCGTGCATCCTTTAACGGCGGCACGACGACGCGATCGGTATCGGCTTGAAAACGCGGCGCTGGAACAGCGAATTTAAAAGACGAAGGATCGCGACTCGAAATTTATTCCTTCCCGTCGCGGCTTTCGTTTTTCTCGGTTAACGGGGACGGGGTAAACGTCGTAATGGGTTCTCCGCGGGCTTTTATAATCGTTAGCGTTGTAATTAGCATTTAACCGGCGCTGTTGATTTTCCAGCAGAGCACGCGGTCTACGATATTCATAAATTCCGCCCACGGTGAATTATTATCGCGTTCCCGATAGTCTCGCGTTAGTCGCGAAAGCGTTACGACGTAGTCCGGTATTTATTATTAAACAACGGCCACGAGCTTCTCGTAAATCGTGTTTTTCCCTTTTATCGTCGCGTCCCACGACTCGACCCAGAACTCGCAACTTTCGTCGCGGGGGGTTCCGGGTTCCCGGGCCAGCCCCCTGTTGCACCGTAATCCCCTTCCCGTCGTGTCTCGGCCACGGCTCGCTGTTTTGTTAGGACGTCGATGCCGACCGTCTTCCGAGTTATTCATTTATGGAACGTAAACGCCGGACTGATCGTTCGCGGTACGTGCTCCCTCGTCCCGCGGTCAAGACGATTCCGCGCTCGATCGGTACTCTTTATTTTTTCTTCCGTTCCCGCTTATTTCTCGACGTTCCTCCATTTGTCCGACCGAGAAACAAAAATAGTCGGGTGGACGAGCGAAAATATTTTTCCACGATCACTTACCGCGATTTTCCGAGCATCCGCCCCGTTTGTATCTCGCTTGGAACTCGCTTGGATCGCGACGCGTCGGAATCGATAGCGGAGAATTCGCTGGCCGAGCGAACGAGAGCGATAAAGTAGCGGAGAAATTTGCCAGGAGGTACGGGCCGGGCGAGATTTCCAGCTGGAAATACGAGCGGATACGAATTAGCATCTACAAGCGGGGACGGAGAGTTCCCAAAATTCGGTTGGGCGGAACTGGCTGACGTTTCATTACGACATAAATGTCCGCGTCCATATCTGAGATAGTCCTGCAGCGTGCTTCCCGTCGCGCCCTCTCGGTATCCTCCTCTTCCTCCTTCTCCATCTCTTCGTTCTCCTCTTCGTCCTCCTCTTCGTCCTCCCCAGCCACGTAACGCTGCCGGTGGTGCGAGTCGTCGTCTTCCTCGTCCTCGTCGTCATCGTTGTCGTCGTTGGCGCATCCCGGCCAGGGGGGGAAACAATTACTCCGAGACAAAAGATAACGCGTAGAACCGGCGTGGAAATTTGCCAAAAGTGTCAAGTCTGCTCTCGTAGCCGCGATGCTCCTCCGTGGCCCATCCAGCCGTCATTCGTACCCCTTAGCTTCTAACACACTCGCGGGACGCGGAAGATTCGCCATTCCCGACCCAAACTTTCCGACCCCCGCGACCAACTATTCTAACGACCGCTATCGTCGGGATTTATTCGCCGGGAAATTGAATACCACTCGGTCGAACCCGGGATACGAGTTAGAATACGCTCCATAACGCTAAACGGTTCCGAGCAGCTCCACGCTCGGCTCCCGCGCTTCCGAATTTCCGCTCTGTGCTTCTTCCTCTCCCTGTCCCGGCATATCCCGCGTCCGATATTCTTCCTCTCGATACTCTCGCCAATCCTCTCCCCACGCGACGCCACGCGGCGTAATTTCGTCCCGTTCGTTAAACGGCGATATTTTTCTGCGCTCGTCGCGGCGCGCGGTCAACCGAAGAGCGGCGCTAGGCGGAGGTAAATACGACGGCGTGACAGCGAGTTCGAACGGTGTAATAAGCTTTCGATTAACGAGCCGGTCGCGTGTTTACCGTTGGAAATTCTATCGTTGGCCCGATCCGATTTCCCTGTCATCGGAAACAATTAGCCAACGACGTGGATCGATGTTTTCGGGGATATTTTCAGCGGCGCCGGCCAGCGGCCGCAATAATCGCGGGAATCTTCCGCTCGTTTGGAGGAGAGAGCGTACACGGCCCGGTGATAACGGCGCAATCAATTTCGATTTGTATCCGACGTAATATCGCGTCCGGCCAAGTAACTTGACAAGCCCGTTGCAATGTCCGCCGAAAACGCGGCCCGTTGCAGCTTCAATTTCACCTCTGCTGACAGCCGGACCGGCTAATGAAAAAATAAAAAAAGACGGGGGAAAAAGAGAAAAAAGCGGGAAAACGTGTCCGGCGAACGGGCGGCACGCGATACCAACAACGGATATTCGCGATAATGTAAAGCATTAGTGCCCCGCGCGGCGCGACAGTTATACAATATCCATTACCGCGGAAAGTTCGTGTCATTAACGATTCATAAACCTTTTACAGCCGTTCTAACGGGCTAATAATTCGCCGCGCTGGGCCGGCCACTTTTAAAACCGCACTTATCCGCCCCTGGCGAACATGTTCCAGTTATCGAGCATTGGCCCGGGGTGTACTTGTTGATAGTTTAAGCGAGTCGATTAAAGCCACTTTCCGCCTGCCGGATCCGCGTAATATCTCGTCCATTGGCGGACCAAAGGGTCTTCAGCCGCGTTTTAATTTGCAACCGCGGCGGGAAGCGGAAAAAGCCGCAGACGGCTGAGCCGGGTATCCGCGATATTAGGAGGAACGTCTGCGACGGGGCGCGATGAGGTATATCGCGGAGGAATATCCGTGGAAGAAGGAGCCCCGCGAGTAGACAGATTTACGTTAGTCGGAACGCAAAGGAGGTCCCCTTTGGGGAGGAACACAATGGCGCCACGCGTTCTTCCGCGCGAACCTCTGCCACAGGGTAGAACCGGGACCGGTGGTGCAACAGCAGGGTGGATCCCGCACGAAAGAAGCCGCGTATGTTGGATGTAAGAGGATGTAGAGGAGAGTCGGAAGGGCCGGGGCAGAATTTATACCAGAGATAATATATATCGAGGCGCCTAGCCCGCTCGCGAGCGCGCGCGCGCGCGCGGACAGAAGTGGCTTATTTCTGGTGTCGGGACGCGGTCGGCTAAAGAATGTCCCACGTTTGATTTATGCCCCGCCGCGGAAGTTGCGGATACGCCGACGCCGTACGACGCCTCGCGGCCGTACGCGCGAATCCCCCCGTGACGGGCCACCATACACGCCCGATTTATGGGAGAATTTCATCTCTCGCCGTAACGGCTCGCCAGCCCTTCGCCCGTTCCCACGGAACCGTCGGTCGCGACGACCGATCGGCCGACCGGGATCCCGGAACCCGAGAGGATTCCTTCGGTCGCGCAGCGTGCGTTCTTAAGGCTGCCCCGCGACATAAATTATCGGCGAAAATCAAGGTGTCAACGCGCGTGATACATCGCGCGGTAACGATCGATTCGTCGCGATGACACAAAGGCTTCGACGTCGCGACGAGGGAAACTCAATATCCATGCTGCCAGAAAAATGTCGCTCTGCTATTTCACAAAAGAAACCCGATGCCAGGAAACCATTATTCTCGGACAATTCTTGCTACATCCAACTCGCTTCCTCTCAAAATTGGATGTTCCAGCGTCGTGGCCGGGTCCGCGCGGACGTATCGGAGATTCGCCTTCGACTCTGTGTGTCCCACCCCTCCACCCCCGGTTTTATTATCGAATTTTCGTGACGGCAATCACGATGCCTTCCCGTGCACGCGGCGAAAATAATCGCGACGCCGTGAACGTCCAGATGCGTCGATATTGAATTTGTAGCGTCGCTTGCCCGCTCCGCGGGACACACCGGTTATCGATTATTCAGGTGTCCGACAGCGGACCTTTCATCGTTATTTTATACTTAAACGACTAATTCCCCGCGACTTCCGTTTCCATCGTCGCGAGGGTAAATACCGAGAGCGTTCGGCCTCGGCCCCGGCCCCGTTGTTCTCTGGGAATCGTCGATCGCAATCGCGACTGGGAATTTCAAAATGGCCGGTGCGCGGGTACACAGTGTTGCCTTATTCGACGGAGACACGACAATGAAAACAGTGGAACCCGTCCAATAACAACGTGCTTCAAGCCGTAGGTAATCAGACCCTCCCAATAGACCGTTTCGTCGCTCAAATACACCTACTTTGCCAATTACCCGGCGCAGCTACTTCGCCAATTACAACAACCGGCCAGTCGATTCCCAGTATGCAAAATGCCGTCACGCGTGTCCGTGTTGCCGGCCCGGCAACTAATGAACGCGCCAAGTTCGCGCGTGTAGCGCCAAGGAAGTAACGAACCCTGTCGCGCGCCGCGATTATTCGGCAAATGCCAGAGACAGACGCGTGTAGCTTCCGATCCAAATCGGCCCGATCAACTCGCCAAAGTAGTCCATTATCGCCACCCATCCCCCTGTCTCTCTTCCTCTCTCTATCCCTCTGTCTGTCCCTTTCGCGTCGGGTTTCTCTCTTTTCCAATTAGCCCTCCGCGCGAGCGATCGGAGACGGCGGATCGGAAACGATTTATTCGAGTCGAACTGGACTCGCAATCGAAGCAGAGAGAAATAAAACAGAGGGTTGTTTCCGGTGGCGCCACCGTTGCACCCGCGTTCGGAACGGAACGGAAAGGAAAATGGCGTCGGCCGACGGAGAGAGCGTAGGAGCACAAACGCGACGTCGCCGCAATCAACGACTCGTGATTAAACGCTCAAGCGGAGACGCTTTTTAGGCAGCAACGACGCTCGGCCTTTTCCCTAGCAGGGATTTAATTAGCCGCTCCAAGTGATCCGCTGGAAGCGAGTATGCCGCGTATTCGACCGAGCTCCCTTTATTTTCCACGGACCAGAGGCTCGCGTTTCCGCGGTAATTCCTGCCGCTCGCGAACAAACTTTCGGAAAATATTAGCCGCGATCCATTCAAAGTCCGACGAATCCCGGGTCCCCGTATTTTTATCGGAGCTGAACAAAAGGAAGGGAACGGAGGGGGTGCGGTGCGGGAACGGGAACGGGGGAGAATGGTTGAAGAATACGGCTGCGAAATACGAAGCTTCGAGAATACATGTCCGGCTGGAAAATCGGGGGGGGGATGAAAGAAAATAAAAGGGGAGAAAGAGGAGGACAAAGAACGGAGAAGAAAGACGCGAAAGGGTGATGATCGGGTAAAAATTTGTTAGGTAGAAGGTACGCACGGCGTTAAGTCGGCGAAATATTGCGTGAGGCTTGTCAGCGGTGACAAAATGGCGTCACCGGCGGCAAATGAGCCCTTTTTTTCGGATCGATGATAGTCCTCGACCGGGATTACAGCCCGTAGAGGAAGGAGAACGAGGCCGGAGAGAAGCTAAAGCCTCGCGCCGGCCTGTTCTTACGGACTGGAATTTTCAGGCGTCAGGCTTGCCGGGAAATTTATGGCGGGGTCACAGCTTGGATCGCCATGAACAGTGCTCACCCTCCTTTATCCGAGCTTGTTATCGTTCTGAACCTTTTGCCCTTGTAGGAATTACATACGTGTCCTCTGCGTCTATGTACGTGCACGTACACGCGTACGTCGCTTGGTCGGTTGGCTGGCGTGCACACACGTGCGCCGCGGCCACATACAACCGGTCGGGGCAGCGCAAAATTTAATTTTGATAATAAGTGCCCCGTATCTTGGCGGGGAAACGCCGCTCGGCCGGGTCTCGGGCGGAGCGAGGCGGAACGCTGGTCGAAATCGGTATCGCAGCGCGAAAGAAATCGTAGATCCGAGGAGAGGGCAATAATGGTCTTGTAAAAAAGTTCGAGACGATATCGAGTTACACGAGAGATTGGCCGGATCGCGGAACTCCGAAAGACCGTGTTCTTTAAGACGCAACTTTCCTTCGGGACACTTAACTTTTTCGTTTGGTCGCGCGCACGAGACAGAGAGAAAGCGGGAAGAAATTCCTGGTCTGGCAACCGCCCGGAGTAGCTTCCGATTTGCTTCTGCTCCAACGGCGCCTCTCACCACTTATATATCGAAGCCCGAAATCGGGCAAAGTCGGATCAATGTTTGCACGGTGTATTGTTTGCTCAAAACTGACCCCCCGGAAAGCATAACAGTTACACGCGATCAACCGGTTGACTTTGATAGAACTCCTCCGCCGGGACGACGTTAACTCTAAGCCTTCGGCGCACCTGTGCCAACCTTGTTTCCTCGGCTATTAAAAATACCCCCGGAAATCCGCTTTTTCCCGCAACTCCGCCAACCAAGCGACGCTTCCACCAGCGCGAGCTTTTCTATTTTAAACCGAACGCGACGCTCTGATCGTCTCAAAAAGGATTTCTACCTGGGACAACGCGAATACTTTGCCAAGTATTTCCTACTACACCTAGGGACAACGTTCTCGGTTCGTAGTAAAATTTGAGCGAAGACCGAAACGGCGTTACGTATTCTTTATTAGAACCAGAGACCGGTAGGTGTCGCGGAGCAAGGGTGGAGCGCGCGTCGCCATTTCCGTATCCGGTTGCCGCGATCAAATGGAAGACATGTGCGCGAGATTTTATCGTCTCACGATTCCAGCTTCGTCCGCCTTTTTCACGGTCCCGACCGGGTGTCAAAGGCTCGCCTTTCGACGCGGCCCCAAATTGAGTTTTAACGCCAGGATTGATCCACGGGCGGAAGGCGATGGCGAAAGGAAGGACGGCCACGACGCGGAGAAAAGGCGGGAGAAAAGGCAGGAGATTGAATAGAGAATGCGTCTTCGCGCATGCTGGCGCGATCGGCCCGCTGATTTATCGGACTATAATTTAGTTGGCCAAGAACGCTCCGGTTCCGCCTTTCGCAGCCACTCGAGGGGACGCGATGCTGCGATCATCCAATTTCACGGTGGCTCTAATTTTTTTTCCCCCTTTTGCCCCCTTTTTCCATCGTTTTTTCCTCCTCCAGTCGGACTTATCTCGTAATTATGACGTATTACTCGTGTCTGGTTAACGCCGGGAATATCCCACGATACGCTCCCACCGGTTTATCCCGCCCCTTTTTTCTATTTTCCACCCTTTCCCGGTTTTCTCGAGTTCGGGATACTCGGTGACGCTGACGCAAGGCGAGTCGGCGAGAACCAGCGGCGCCAGACTCGAGGAATGCCATCTTATCTCGTGACACCGACTGTTTATACGTCGTTATTTCCACGCGAACGGAAACCAATTACTTCTCCGCGATCGAGCAGCCACTGGAAACACCGCGTTTCGTTATCCTTTCCCCGTTATTTGCTTCGTTAACCGGCAGCCACGGAATTCCGCGCGAGGCAAACGCCGAACGTCTGCGAACGAACAGACTGGCGCAACGTCTGACGAGCTTTTCCGGGGCAGAAATCGCGCCGAGATCGGCCAACGACGTTAAAGAAGCCGGAAACACTGCGATAAACGTTTCGCGTTGTCATCTTTGGTTCCTCGATACGCAATTTTACCAATGCGATGCGATTTTATCGTACTTCGTCCCTGTTTTCCTCCTTCCAGAGCAGTCGATCGATTTAATTCCGCCTTTGTCGGCTCGATTTAACTGCCTGTTTCCGAGATTTAAATGGAAGAACCGGCTCTCCTCTCTCTCCTCCCGAGTTCCCGGCCTTTTCCCTTTCTTCCTAGCTCGGAAGCGAGAAACGAACATCCCGTTGAAACGATCCTCGCGTTTCTAACTCGCAACCTCGCAATAAGCGAGTCGACGATGTCGGAGCCCAGGTAATCGAGTTAATCGTTAATCGGTTATTCGTCCGAGGCAAACAGGCTGGCGTTTGCCACCCTTTGGTCGGATCAACGAGCAACCGTGAAACACGGACACGCGGTGCCGCTTTCGAGTCACCTTTGTTCCAACCATCGAAACGATTTAATTTCGCCTGCCGATGGCCAATTGACCGAAACGCGGAAAACACGCCGCGGCACGGATTCGATTCCGTGGCTGGTCCAACGGATATGCCGCGTTTTTATCGCCCCGTGTACGTTCGGTTTTAACCCGGTCGTGTCACGCGATCATCGGAACGCCGGTGGTTCCACCTATTCGCCCCGTAGACACGTCGGGGAAAAACAGAGAGAAAAAGGGAGGGAAAAAGATGGAAAAAGAAATCGACTATAGCTTCCGACTAATTGCGCCGACGGTGGATCCGCAGGAGCCAATCGATGAGGGAAAACTCTGCGAATTATTCGCTCCGCGACTCGATCGACGGTTTTTACCTGCCGGTTCTATCGCTATCCGAGATATCCGAGCTATCCGAAGGAGGAAATTCGCGAGTTTACGCGGTGGTCGGGGCCGAAGGTCGGCCGGGTGAATAGAGTATTCGCGAGGTAGTAGTACAAGGCGAACAAGTAACGGGGGTGTGCCTTTTCATAGATGGTATCGCAAATTATCCCCCGCGGTGAGCGGAACAAAAGAAAGCGGCGGGGCCAAGGATCACGCTCGCGGGGGTTGTCACGCGAGGAGTTCACCGGGGCTCCTCGTCCATCCGGCCAGGGTAATAGCGTGATGTATAATTCCCGAGTATATCATCGTCGGGGCGCCTGCCGTCTTTTTAAACGGTTCGCCGGAAGAAGCGGACCTTTGTTCCCCGCTCCCCGTTGATCATTCACGCGTACCACGCTCGTTACATCCCGCAGCTAGCTGGTCCATTAATGCTCCGGCCAGATATCGTCCCGCTTTAATTGTCCGTTATAACTCAGGCGAACGTAACTTTTCCCGAAGGAGAGAGAGAGCCCCGCGCCGGTGGAGATTGGCCAGCGGTCGGGGAACGCGAAAGTGTACCTACGAGCTACGAGTCTCGAGGATGGGGTTCGCGGAGAAAAATAGGGGCGAGAAGAAAGAAGACGCGGAGCAGGAGGTGGAGGAAGAAGAAGAAGCGGAAGAATCGAGCGAACTATGAGCGGGAGGGAATAGAGAGAGAGAGAGAGAGAGGTTGAGAAGCGTCGAAGGACGGAAGGGGATGAAACAAAATGGGCGACAGTGGAAAGAGGAGAAAAATATGGAAAGGGTAGCGAGAGGTTGGGGTGCGGCGGGTTGAAGATGAAGAGAAAGCAGTTTAAGTTGGGCGGGAGTGTTAGTGAAAAGGCGGACATTAAGGCGTCAGACCACGTCTTGTATGCATCCCCAGGGCCGCGGATGAGGTATCGTCAAAAAAGGAGGGCGGCACCTGTAAATCAGTGTAATCGGTGACCTGCCCTGGGAGTACATTAGAATAATTTATGGTCGGACCCGCTAAGACGTAAAAAGACGTCGCGTTATCCGCCGCCGTTCCTCTCCCTCATCTTCCCCGTTCCTCTCGCGCGATAAAGACGCCCGACGTCGGAGTATCGTCGGGAACCTCGCGGTCGATTAGGGGTCGCAGTTTTACGCGTTTTATCCCGCGACTCGCGTCTTCTCCTTTGCTTGGCCGCGTGCGTCCGAAAGCGGAAGCACGCCGAAGAATGAAAACGCAGGCGACTGCTGCTACGCGGCGAGAGATCGTCGGGGAAACGGTTCCCAAGCGAAATTAAAAACGTCGTAAAAATCTTGAACGACGTCGCTGGCTGGAATCGCTATTTGTTAGCTTTATCTCCGACCAGGTGCCTGGTCGCGATTCCCTTGCCGTGGCGTCGCGTCGCGTCGCGTCGTCGGAAGCGGCGCTCATTAGAATTCCGCGAGCGGCGACGGAGACTGGGAAAAATACAGGGAAAAATTGTGGCAAGCAACCGGATACCGTGTGCCGCGGTCGCGCAGCACGCGGTAAATAATGCGCTTCCAGGCTGCCGTTCTTTCTTAAGTTCCATCGCGCCGATGTCGCTCGAGTTACGTCCATTTACGCGTTCCTCCGGGGGTCGAAGCGTCGGTTATTCCGTAGAGTCGGTTCGACCAAGTCTCCGACGGTGTGCCCGTAACTCCGTCGAGGTTTAAGCGTTACCAAGGAGACTTTCGGGCTTCGATTGCCAACGGGAGAATGCGTCTGACACTCGGGTTCCGCGCGAGTCCGGCGAGGGTGCACCCGAGTCGATCGCGAGGATCAAAACTGGACCCAGGGAAACTTGGCTGGAACTTGACTCGCGTCCGTGGCAGCTTCCGAACACGGGGAAGATCGTCGGTCGGACAGACGTTTCTATTCGAGCGAACCTCTGTTCCGGCCATTCGAAGGCGAAACCGCGTGAACGATCGATCCCATAGCCGGCAGGTTTTGTCCGCGTTATGTTGATTCGCGAACGCCGGTAGCGCCGATAAATAATTCCGCTCGATACGCGTTGTATCCCGTTAAAGCGGGTCAATCGATGTTCGAACGCCTCGGGACCTCGTGACGTTCTCGGCGACGAAATTTCGTTCGACTGCGCGATCCTCGGGAAATATTAAAAGGTCCGAGGTTTACCCGTTAGGTCGCGACCGGAATAAAGCGCGGCCGCGAGAACGTGCTCGCACGAGGAATCCCGTGGGAATGAAATTCATGTGGCCGCATTGGCCCAGAGGATTAGGCGAACCCGCGAGGAATTTCCTGGCGTCCGAGCTATCCTAACGTCGCTTCTCGACAAGCACCATTCGTACACGCTTCCTCGTCTGCGTTCCTGGTTAATTCCAAGGTCCCTTTTTCGTTCCTTCGCGCGATCGATCCTCGATGATCGATGATTAACGACAAAACTCTGGCTCGCGAGAAAATTCATCGCCTACGTTTCGAACCTCGTGCCACGGTTTATCGAAATAGGGGAGAGTCTTGCTCGCGTCGGCCTGCGCCAATATTTACCCGCTCCCCTTGCACTGTTCAGTCAGAAGCTACGGGATCATCGCGAATCGCGACTAATTCGATTCGATCAATCGGCGGCTGGTTTTCCCACACGATTCAGAGGACTCGGCGTTCACGACCCGTGTTTCTCGGCGATGGTCCCTGCGACGCGCATCCTCGGGTAAACTCCGGCTCCCGTTCCCCTATTGACACATCGCGGTTCCCGTGTTTCGTCAGCCGTGAGTCCGCGTGTTTGCTCCCGCCGCGAGCGTTTCCAGTGAGTCGATGATTGCGCCACGCGTTCTCCAAGACGCGGTTCGAAACGAACCGTGGACGAATCGCGATTTTTCTCGGATGCAAGTCCTCCGAGAATTACCCGTTAGTAGAGTTACGTTCCAACAAATTCCGAGATTCGGGGACGAAGGATGCGGAAGGAGTTGCGAATGTTAGGAGAGGAAGAGTAACAGGTTTACGCGGATAATGGAAAGTAGTATCGCGGAATTGGTGGAAGCACGACGCGTGAGAATGTTTCATCGGTGGAGGAGCGACAGGAGAAGGAAGGAAATCGAATGCACTCGAACGAAGGGTCTGCCACTAATGACAAAGCGTCGGGTGCTCGAGGTGAGAGTGCCAGGAAGCTACTATGGCTCGGAGCTGCTTGACGACTAATGAGAGTAATGAGAATCCGGAGTGGTCACTCATTCGAATTGCGAAAACCCGGCCGTCCGGAGAAAGAACGGATCCAGAGGCCAGGGAGAGGGGGCAGAAGGAGATCGAACGGCCAACAGGGAGATCCCGCACAGCAATTTAAATTGCGCCAGATGGGTACCTGCAGTGCAGGATTTCATTGCTGGAGGTCCTTTTTCTTGCGACAATTGCGACTGGAAATTGCGGGCTAGATAAACCGGATTCTGCCGTGTGCAGCCTCTGCTCTCTCCTTTGTTTCCGCGTTTTATCTCCGCTTTTTCTCGCCCCCTCTCTTTACACCGCCCCCAAGAAACACGCCGCGACTACTAATTGTGCCCTAACAATAAAGCCATTATCGACGCGGCTGATCGGAAAGTCGAAAAACGAGCAGAACCAGCCACCGTGGTTGTTTTTATCGAAATTGAACTTTCGCGCCAACGAGTTTTCAGCCAGCGAAACCGGCCGCGATATCTCTGCCAATTCCTCTCTCTCTCTCTCTCTCTCTCTCTCTCCTTTCTAGGTCGTCGTTAAAAACACGCGGAAAACCGATTGGGCTAATTTTTGTTTTTAATCGTGGACGGAGGATCGCGAGGCGCGAGGAAATTTGTCAAACTCGCGGAGCGGGTGGACGGCGAGCGGAGGCGGCCCGACATACGCGGCAAATTCCATAGGTTTAAGCAGATTAAACCCGATCCCCGGTATTTCGAGAATCGTTGTTAAACTTGATTACACAGGTAGTTTAGCGGGGAATATAATTATTCGGCACGGGGGTTTGATGTAAGTTTAAAATTCGAGGTTCGCCGGGGCGGGTGCGGGGGTAAGCCGCGGCGGCGTTCGCTTCAAACTTCGTTCCGGCATCGTTCGGAACTTTCTCTGCAACGCGGCCATTCGGTAACGAGGTATCGAGTTTGCCGGTGACCACCGCTATCGCGTAACACTCGCCAGTCCCCATCGCGAGCAATTAGATTACGCGCTAATGCCGGCGCGGGAGGATACGCGGCCGGCGAATCGTTTGGGAAATTCGAACGCGGCTGATCGATCACGCCCGGCGCTCTTGTGCCCTCTTGAACGTGCCGCGCGAAGGTCAGCCGCCGCTGAAGGGGTTCCCGGCGAATTAACTGCCGGAGAACTATACGAGACACGGCAAGTTCGGAAANTCACGCCCGGCGCTCTTGTGCCGCTCTTGAACGTGCCGCGCGAAGGTCAGCCGCCGCTGAAGGGGTTCCCGGCGAATTAACTGCCGGAGAACTATACGAGACACGGCAAGTTCGGAAATTGAGCGCGCTGCACGGCAGCTCTGAATAGACCACTCGTGTATTAATCACGCGTGCGTTTGAAGATGGCTAAGTTCCCGGTATTGCTCCCGGCGATCGCTAATTCGGTTAATCAGCCTTTACAGCAGTTTCCGCCGGGCATTCACGGCCACGGGGAATTAACGCGAATTCCGAACACTCGCGTGCGATCGATCGCGAACGGAGGAGGAGGATCGAACAAAAGAAACGCGTAACTCTGCCGCTCCGTCTGTTATCTATTCGCCGACAATTCCCTGGGCGAGAGGAGGTCGCGCGAGTAGCTCGCGGTTCGCGCGGAAGTCGTCGCGATATCGGTGGTGCATTGTGAGCGACCCTGAGGGTTTCAGCGCCTTGTAGCGCCTTGTAGCACCGCGCCAGAGCGACGCTATGGAAGCGCGGTCCCGGAAAGAGTGGAAGCGTCCGAAGCCATTCGCAGAGCCGGCGATCTTGATTGATGCGTCTCCGGCCGACCCTACCGGAGGGAGTAAAGCGTTCTCGAGCGTCGAGGCGCCATCGCCGGCAAGCCATCCTTTCCTGGACCACGGTCAACCGCCGTGCTTCCAAGCGTTCGCCGACTGCCGTGGAATATCGGGCGATAAAACCCGCGGTCGGACATCGGGGTGAGGACCCTGGTCGAACAATCCGATAAATATCGAGCGTCTTGGCCGCGGCGGCGGCGCGATCTCGCGATCGTTCCGCTTCGGACACGGTGACCCGTGAAGTTGATTAAGCGTGCCATTAAACACCGGTAGGTTATCGGTTTACACCGGCTCGATTAATTATCGCGATGGGGTGACGGATGGCTTGGCGATAAAAGCAGCGAATCCGGGCCGATATGGAAAGGAAAGGAGAGGGTGGTCGAGATAAGGGAAGAGCGTAAACCGGAATGCGCGATCGTCGACTCGAAGCAGTGGAAATTGTTTTCCCCTGTTCCCGCTCATCCGTGGAAAGAACGACGAAATTTCGCGTACGCGAGCGGAAGCGGGCGGGAGGATACCGAAGGGTGGATGCAAGGGCAAGGGTTTCTCGTTCCGGGGAAATTTCCTTCCTTCCCATTCGCTCTGTCGCCTCGAATCGCGTGTACGCCAGCGAACACCGCCGAGTACGTTTACGCGCTGCTCGGTGTACTTTGTTAAGCTGAAACAAGAAAATAAGAGAGGAGGGAGAAGGGGAAAAAAGGGGTAGGGTAACTGGAAGCCAAATTAAAAGGTCGGTTCGGAGGAATTTTCCGGCGCTTTTAAGGCAGCTTTAACCGTCCGGCAGGGAACTCGAGGAACAATTAGCGTCGATTACGGAGGTTACCCGGCTAATAAAACGTTACAGCGCGGCGGCGACCAACGGCGACGACCAGCGGCGACCAACGCCGGCGACCAGCGTCGGTACGGCGTTCGACCGCGGTATCTTAAAATCGACTCGGCCCGCCGGCCATTTTACCAAACGCTTTTCACGCGGCGCTGCATATTCCGCGCGAAAGCTTTCACATCCTCCATGCTCTATCCATTTTCCTCGGCTGCCGGTTGGTCGCGGTTAAACTAGGTAAAGCTCTAGTTTCGGTCGAGTCCACGGTAGACTGCACGCTCTCGATCAACCCACTCCCCCCCTATCTCTCTCTCACTCTCTCTCTCTCTCTCTCTCACTCTCTCTCTCGCTGTCTCTGCCGCCCATTCACGCCCTCCGGTCTCTCCGGCTTTCTCCCTTTACCCCCTTTCGTTTTCCTTTTGTTTTCGAGCGCCGAATCGATCTTCGGACGGGGAGAGCCGCAGAGAGAATCGCAGGGCCAGCTGTGACACATTTGTTACGGTTTTAGAAGCGGGATTACCGGAGACGCTTCCCGGACGAATCGCACGGACAGCCGTTCCATCGACGGAATCCGCTCGTAAGGGAAACACGGCGCGGATCCGCCGCGATTGACGCATCGCCGCGCGTTCCTCTGTTCATTAAAACGCGAGTCCGATAATAGCGTCCGACTGACGGCTCGTAACGCCGACCTTTCCACCATATTCAACCTTCCATCCGGTTTTAATTATACGCGTGCGGAGCGAATACCGTTTCGCCAAAGGGTTAATAAGGTCGGTGGAATCCGATGGGTCGCCGTCCGACGAGACCGTACGACACGGTTCCCTGCCAGTCGATTATGACTCTGTCGATATTCTGGGCCCGTCCCAAGAAACACCGCGCGCCTTTCCTTCATTTCCGGCTCGCGGCTCGCGGCCGGAGGAAACTCGAGGAGCCGGTGGTTCCTTTACCCTCCTAACAATGTCGCCGGGGCCGTGCTCCGCGTATAATATGTCGCGTCCCGAGTCTCCTCGCGGGCGTTTCGAACCGTGAAATTGCTATTTATTCGGTGAACGCTGGCCGCGGAGGTGAACGAACGAAACGCGCGGAGAAGCTCGCCGACATAACCATTTGGCCGGCTCGAAATCCATTACTGGCGAAACTATGAAGTTATCGCGCCGCTACTTGCCAACTACAAGCCAGGTCGGAGGAAAATGTAGGCCGTTTCGGGTTCAAGGTGCTCCTCGCGAGCGCCAGTCTCCACCCACGCGATCGTTATCGTCGCGGGGACAATCCTGCACGCTCTCGAAAACTGTAGCGGCCATTGCGATGCTCGAGCCGAAGAAGAAGAACGATCTCCGAGTGCTCGGGATGCTTCGGTTCTGCGGCTAAGATATCGCTTACTGCCGGAATGTACCGGGAAATCAGCTCCAAACCCACTGTCACCGGAAACCAACGAAACGCTTCGCTGCACCCCGCCTCTCCCCGACCTATTCCACGAATGACTATTCTTCGATAAGCCTGCCCCCCCTGTGCCCCGCGATAAATGGCACGGTACACTCGCAGACATTGGTATTCTCAGCCGCAGCTCGCCCATAAAGCACGTGCACCCTCCAAACTTCCAAGTGTACTTCCTCCCGCTTTCTAAACACTTGTCAATCGCACCCGCGATTGATCAAACGCGTCCCATTCTGAACCAATGAACCGTGAATCTTTCTTCTCCTCTCGTCTCGGAGAAGAATCGAAATGGCGCCGCGTTCCCCGCGAGTCGTAACATTCGATACCGATCGCCGACCCCGAATCCGTCTCGGCTCCTGGTCCGTTCGCTGACCCTTATTTTCCAAACGAGTCCACCCCTCTCCGCTTCACCCTTCCGGCTTCGCCCTCCGGTATTTCGGAATGCGAGCACGCTTGTTTCCGAATTGCCATCGCGCCGCTGAGAGGGTGAAAAGGGACGGGAGGGTGGAAGGGCTTGGCGACAGTGAATTTAAATCCGTCCGCAGGGAGAGGAGCATTTGGTTTGGAGATTTAAACCGGCGAGTTTTTGTTCACCGGTCAGCTTTCCGGGGTAATTGAAGTGCTCGGTTCGCCGTCCCCCTTCTGCTCCCTCTAATATTCCGTGGCTGCGGTCTTCATATCGAAAGGAGAGTACACAAAGGGCTCGCAGAGGCCGGAAACCCGCGTATCCGACGAAGCAACCGCGTGTGTTCCGCTTGTAGGACGCGTTTGGCCGTCTGGGCGTATCGTTCGGCTCCGATTTCACCGTTCCGAGCCGGGAATTGCCGGGAATTACCGGGAATTGCCGTGGAAGGAATGCGACGCGGGAAAATATCTCTATCGACGAGCGATGACGGGAATGCAGCGGGCGGGTGATATAACCTCGTCATGTCGATCACGATTACGCCCGGAACGCGAGCAAATGAAGCCGGGTTCCGGTACGAGCTGGACGTTAATTCCGCGTACGCGTAACCTCGTAACCCCCATAGATTCCGAAACGCGATCCCCTCGCCGGGAAATTAAGCGTCGCACCGCGCGGTGTCGCGAAACTTTCGCGAAACCGCTATCTCCGCTCGGCCCGGTTGAATCGTCCTATCCTATCTAGCTGTCTCCTTTCTTAACGTTTAATCCCAGCAGTCACCGCGGTAATGGCGCTAACGAATAGCCCAAGAGCTCTTTCGCTCTGCTGACGCGTCCTTTCCGTTTCTTCACCGCCTCGCGCTGTCGACCGTCCGCCGTTTTCAGTATCGCCATCGCGGAATTTCGCGGTCGGGCGTTTGGTTAAATTCGGAATCTCGTATTTCGGGGCTCTATTGACAGTACGGATCGGTTTTCTTCCGATCTTAGACCGCGACGAGCTTCGCGGCTGCAAGACGACGCGACGGGAATAGAAATCGTTTAGCAATTATCGGGATAAAGGCCGGCCGCGTGGTTGGAAATAATTTAAAGAGCCAGGTGGAATTATCTCGGGGTAACCGCGTACAATGGAAATAATTCGAAGCTGGCGGGATCGGTGGGGCGTCCAGCCGGAATTCCGGGACGCGAGAACTTGGAAAACGGATGCGTCTGCAAGGTGTACGCGGCTTCGCTGGCAATTGCTATCGATTAACCCAATTATATGACAAACTCGCTGTCTATTATTCCCCCGGGCCGTTTCCGATATCTGCCACACATCTAGAAACACCGTAAACCGGATTTAATTACGTATCACTCCACCCAACTCGCCCTCTACGCTCTCCGCCACTCGGTTTTCCCACTTTCCCCGCAGGCGCTAATTTTTCGAGTTTCTATCAGCGTATCGGGTATGCTATTTGAAAAAAAAAAAGAAAAAAATAGAAGAGAAAAAAGAAGATATATCCGGCCATCGATAAATTAACGGGGCACACCGAAATAGTCGTGGCTCCCTCGGAATATGTAATTCCTCTGAAAGCGCCTCGGACATTCCGATTTAAATTTACAAAATTGCGAATTTAAATAGAAATTTCAAATTCGAATAGATCTCGGGTCCGAATAAAAATTTGAAATTTAAATCGGACGTTTGATATTTGTACGGGAGAGCGGGAATGGTAACGAAATCGACTGGTGGCTGTAGGGAGCTCCTCGTGCAAACATCGTCGTTGCACGCGTGCACGCGGAAATTAGGCTTCGCCGCGGCGTTCTCGCGGATCGAGCGTTTTTCCGAGCGTACGAGCCGCGAACAAATCGCGCCTGTCGGAGCGAAACGAAGGAAGAGAGAGAAAGAGGGAGAGGAGCCAGGTCTCGAGAGAGACGGTGGATTTCCGAATTACCGGGAGCTTGTTACGGCCGATCGTAAAGCTTAGAACTAGGAATAATGCCGAGAGCGGAGAACGGTAATGGGATATTACAGAGGGCGGGGAGGATTGAAACGGAACGCGGCGAGGGCGTCGTAAAACAGCAACGACAGTCGGCGGACGCGCATCGAAATCGATGGTGGGTACGCAACGTTCGGCAATCGACTCGCATTCGACCAGAAAACCAATCGTCGCTATCGTTGCGTAAAGACAGATGGGCACAGACCTCGAATTTCACTCAGTGTTCGAATGGATTGGAAAGGCTTGGAATAGTCCATCGATGCCGGGCTAGAATACCACGGCGGGGTTACAATCGTTTCGCTTTGCAGCCCAAAATTCGCTCGATTCTATAACCGATAGCTAAAGGATTCTGCGGGATGTTTCGCTCAACTGCGTCCAGTTATATCCTCGGAATGAAAAAAAGACAGGTGCCATTCGTTAGCCGGAATTAAACGACGTCTACGGGGTTTCTGGGAAAAACGGAGACGCTAGCGAGTACGTTGCCGAGGAAAGGGTGCGCAAGCTGAAACGTGGAATCGAGTAAACGGCGCGATAAATTTCTGGTCGAACAAGATTCGTTCCACCTCTTTCCACGATTCTCGTTTCATCCTCGCGCCAGAGACAAAGTCGAGTTAGGAAGGGACGAGAAAGCGCGAGGAGAAAGGAGGAATCGGATGGAGGTGTAGGACACGGAGATCAACGAGCCCGAGCAGGTGCTCGCGCGCGATTCGAGCGCGTCGTTCCGCAAGACGGAGCGAGTCAAGGGCTGGCAGGTCGGTTACCTGTGCCATTTGGGAGCTGTTGTTGCTACACCCCTGTTAGAAACAACTAGGAAGTCGGTTTAGAACTTGAATGCCCAGAGTGTTTCGCGATCTAGCTCGGGGAACTCATAAATCGCGGCCTGGCCGCGCATTACCGCGTTTCTCGTTTGTCTGCCCTGCAACTCCCTCGGCGTTAGCCTGCCCAAGGGTTTCCTCGCCACCGCGTTAATTTATTCCACCCCAATGCGACCGCGTTTTAAATTCCTTGAAATTCCCGCGGAGTCGAACCTCCAGTTCTCACCCGTTCCATAATCGCGTCACTCTCTTCTCTTTATTTCTTTTTTTTTTTTTTGTTCCCGTCCGGCAACGACACGCGCGCGCTCGCGCGCGACAGTCCGTGATATGCGCCGCGTCGCAGCGTGTAAATTCCGGCTAGACCCGTGCGCGAAAATAATACGACTGTTTGTCAAACGATCGGCACTCGCGTCGAGCCGATTGCAAGCGTAACTTCTCTATTTGATTTTCCAATTATTCCGCGCGCCCACGTTGTCGTTGCGCGATACTTGTCCACGCGACACCGTATTTCACGGTATTTCGAGCCACGTAATTTCCGACTAATGGATACATCGATTGGTGGATTCGAGCAGCGCCATGGCCGATACCCGGTTCCGGGGATAGTTATTGGATCACCGGGTCGAGCAACCTGCGCCAAGAAGGCACCCTTCCTCCGTACACCGTTTCGGAATCATTTGTGTCACGCCAACTTCCGTAGTTAAAATATCTACGCGAGTAATTGTTTCAGTTCTGATCCGTTCTGTTCATCGGTTCTCCCGATTTACGCGCGATAACGAGCGGATGAAAAAGAAACACGGCTGAAAGATCAGGAGTACGCGTTCGTAGGATATCAAGTCCCGTTTCGGAATACACGGTGAATATTTCAAGCCGTGATAATAGATGCAATTATTTTTCAAACTCGCAACCCGCGGCTACGCGTCGTGTTTCAATGCCTCGCGTTCGTTGTTCTTCGAGTCTTCTCGTTGTTGTTTCGTTTTTAACAATTGGAAGCACGGCTGCCGATCGTCGCGATCGTTGAATAACGTAACGCGAAATTGGCAGATATCGGGAAACAGGATTTTTCTTTTAAATAAAACGGTTGGCCCCGATTCATAGGTACGACGGTTCCGTGAGGATCGTTCAAAAATTCAGCGGTCGAACGCAAACGGTCGGTTATTAATCGCTGGCAAGCATTGGAACAGCCGGGTTCGGCCAATTTGCTCGCGTCGGAGGCCAGTTTTTCTCCAGAGACCCGCAATCGCGCGGCGATAATCCACGTTGACGCGAATCGTGCCTGTCCAGCTGTCATTACGCCGACGGTACCGAGTCAGCGAATTATTCACGCACGACGCCTTCTGACGGCTGTAACCATCCGTTTCCCTTCGCCTTTGCCATCTTTGTCGCTATCTCCGGCGATCTAGATGTTCAATGGCGGACCCCCGGCTGTAGATAAAAACACACTGGACGTTGAATTTTATCGGGGGTGTAGGGACGCTCGGTATTTCCGGGTAACTCGAAAGCGACGATGGATGATCGGGGAACAACAGGGTATTAATACATGGGAAACCCGGCACATGACGGGGAATATCGCTTGGAAATAACTTGCCAAAGTGTAACGTGGTTTTTAACGCGCCATTTTTACCACTCGGCCATCGAATAAGCAAATATGTCAAGATTACCGATATCCTTTGTCAACCTATTCCTGTCAGGCCACAGTTCTGCATGAGCTAAGTACGCTCTTTTTGCCACTGTTAACCCCTTGCCAATCACTCAACTCGGAGGAATGGTCGGAAAAGGAGTCCGAAGCGACTGAGACAGAGTATTGGAACTTGAAACAACGATATAAACGAAATTTGTTCGCGTAATTAATCTAATAATCTGTGATATAAAATTCTCATCGCAAGTTAGACTCGTCGAAGTATGGCAAGGGGTTAAATGGACACTTTAGAGGAAAATAATACCTCCGTCGATCACTCGTCGATGGTACGAAATTCTCCGCGTGTATCTATAACCCCGCGATTCGTTGAAAGGACGTCGTCGCAGTCGTGCAACTCGGTATTCAAATCGAGTTGGCCAATTCGTCGGATCTCTTTGCCGGTCTGTATCAATCGCACCGATAAGGAGGGGGCTCCCGGGCGGGCCGGCGCTTGCAACATTAACGAGAAATTACCAGTGTTTCGGACACTGGCCAGTCGGGCTTGGACAAATGAGAAAGTTCCGGAAGAGCCGGTCTGCGACGAAGAGCCCTCCGCCCTTTCTCTTCCCTTCCCTTCCGTTCCCGACCGAACGGCTAATGCGTCCCGCGTCCAAAGTTTCAGCTGGCGCGACCAGGGAGCAAAGTTTCGCGCGTGTCCCCATCCGGTTGGAAGTTAAGACGGGTTCGGATCCTGAAATTCTTATTAATGTTTCAGTCGGGCAGGGGTGGGAAAGCGGCTCGGCTGCCCCGTCGGGCGCATTAAACGAATACGTAGCGCGTCCGTCGAGCTTTACTCCCGTCCGCCTCGTTAATCTTCCTTTTATAGAGTATCGACTATCGAGTTTAACCGAATTTCCCCAACTTCCTGCCGCTTAATACACCGCCGGCCGATCCGCGCCCGGCGTCTAATCTATTTTCCCGTGGATCGGCCCGGGTCAGCGACGTCGCGAAAAAGACCACTCCGGCCTCGACCGACGGAATTAACGCGATCCCATTACGATTTTTCAACACCCACGCCTCACCTCGGTGCTCCTCGATCGACTGCCGATCCGACCGAGCATCCATCGATCGACCAAACACGGAGGCCGCCTCGCGACAGCGCGGTTGTTATCGCGCTGCAATCCGCTCCCAGAGATTTCGGTTACAACGCGCGGAGTAATTATTTCCATTCCTCCGGACAACAGGCAGCTGGCTCGCTAAACGCGCAAACGAACAGCATGTTCCCTTTGGAAACAACCCCGAGTCCCTCGAATAATTACGTCGCTGATATGGAAGACGTGCCCGCGTCAAAGCACGGGGCCAAAAACTCTCGCCGTAATCGGTTCCGCTCCTCCCGAACGGTTTCGAATTTATAACAGAGAGCGAATCGGTGGGATCGACGAAGGTATCGGTCTCGGTTCTTACCAGCTTCCGAGACATTACCGATAAATGTAAGTTCTCACGCGTGCCGTGCTTCTTCTTAACTAACGATCGCTGTTTAAATCGAGTCTTTCTTTTCATTTTTCTATCACACGCGCATTCCGGCGTTCGATAGATAACAAGAATATTTGAACAGAGATATATCATGGAAATTTACGGCGCGGCGTAAATGCGGTTATAATTATTCGGAAAAAGCGGAAAAGTTATTAAATTTATCGCGAGTAATTAATTAAACCGTTAACGATAAATCGCGAGAAAAGCGAATATATAATGGGCGTGAGCGAATTAATAAATTATCGATTATCACAGCGGAGGTAGCGATTATCACGGAGATCGGTTGCGTGATCGATTGGGTATGTAAGGGAGGTAGACACGGAGCCGTGATAAGTCGAGACGGTTCGAGTCAGTCGTAAATTCGGTGCCCCCTTTGACACCATGGGACGCGATCGTCGATATAATACCGCGGCCACCGGTCGAAGTCCGTTACAACGTCCATTTCGATTCGTCGAAAGAGCTTCAAAGAACCGTCATTTCCCTCAATGGCTCTGTGTAAACATCGATTTTTGTCACGGCCCTCGGTGCCTTTTGAAATATCGAGTCTGTATCGATTTCGCGCAGCTACGACAGTTATAACGTCATTTCGGTTCTTCGTAACAGTTTTCGAAAGCGCTTTCGCGTGGCTCGTAAGTTATTCCGGCACGAATCGGCGCCATTACTCCGGCGACTGGCAACAGTTGTCAAATGACTTATGGACCGATTCTTCGCGACCTTCGATCGCTGATAACTGCGGAAATATTCAAATTCCTGCTCGCAAATACGCGCCGAAATAGCCAATTAAATCCCCCCCACCCTGGTTCAATTTTCATGGGGGCGCGTGGATCCCCCTTGCCGGCAATTTCGCTTCTCGGACACCACCTCGTCTCGGCAAAGGTGAACCCCGTCTAACTTCCCATTCCTGAATGGTAATCGCGGATTCGCCGTGAATGGCGCCCGTTCCTAATACCCTCCCATAAGAAAGGAAACTCGCGTTTGCCCTCCAGTCTTAGTACTTAACGACGCGTCGTCCCTCTTGCTTAACCTTCGACTATCCGAGTTTCCGGTGAGTTAATTAAACGACTCACCGCTCCCGTTACACGCGCAACTCTCGGGGTTTATTTCTTTTTCTTTTTTTCGAGCGAAACGCCGGATAAGAAACACGCGGATGAACCGAGTGTGGTAAGCAAAGGGGTGGATCAGTCGATCCGAGGTACCCGGCCTTCATCCACGGGTAGCGAGATATAACAGAGACTCGTAAATCCGACGCGTCCATCGGTTCTTCCGGCCTGCTACGCAGAGGAACGCATCAATCTAGATCGCGAGTTGCGGGAAAGTTTCGCGGGCTGGTCGTAAACCGAGGAAACTTGGTCGGAATTGCAACCACCGTAGGAGCGCCGGGGAGAAGTTCGATACCATTTATATCGGATGCATCGCCGGCCGACCGTCACGGTGGTCACAATAATCGCGTACAAATGAAATTATTGCCGCATCCTGACGTTAATTACCGTAAATTGATGGAATTCCAGGTCGGTAACGCGTTTAACGGCCGGCAGACGCGGTTAAAACGGCCGGAGCACATTTTGACCGCGAAAGTTCGTAATTGCATCGGACAAGTTAATTACCGGTAATGAGTGGCCGAAACGATATCTTGCAGTTACGACGAAATAAAGACGAGTCGATCGATGCCCCGCCGGCCGCTGGCACGTTCCAAAGCGATCCTTCTTTTCCGACCAGACCTCTCTCTATCCACCCCACCTTTATACCCCTCCGATGCCCCGGCGTCGCCGTTGCGCCACCTCCGTGGAATGGGGAATCGAGGAGCGAAGAATTCCAAGCGCCTCGTACACCGCCAGTAATTTTCATATTCGAAACTATCGAAAATAGTTGAAGGTAATGAATATCGGGACGGAATTTATCCGCGGGTCATATGGTGTCTAATTACGAGGCGACGTCTGAATTAATTTCCGGAGGAACAAGTTCAGCGTCGCCTTTTATCGGGCGCCGAGTTCAAAGAGAAAAACGGCCTCCGGATCGCGGATGATCGGTACTCCGGGAGACTCTGTTTGGAATTATAGCCGGGAAACGGGATTCTAGCGAGTTGACGGATCGCCTTTACGACTCTCGTGAATTTCCCCACCCACCGTTATCATCCGCGCCGCGAACCTCGCCGATCTTCCTTCGAATCGAGATCAAGGATAGCGCGGCGAGTATCGATATTTACTCCATACGCGTCTGACCGTATAATTCCTAAAAGGCTCGAGCATCGCTTTACACCGGCGGCGTCGTTTATTTCCCGGCCTTTTCCCCCGAAATCGTCGGCCGTTTACCATCGTCCATTACGATCGACCCTTCTCCGGAACTTTCTCCCTCGACGAGAATACGCGTCGCTACAAAGCGAGCCAATCGAAGAAACTGTAACACGTGTCTCGTCGAAAACGCTACGACACCTTTTTCCCTTCCGCCAGTGGTATAAATTATTAACGAATCGGCTCGGCGCGCGTAGGCAAATGGCAAGGCTCGTAACGGGGCGGAGAGAAAGAGAGAGAGAGAGAGAGAGGGAGAGAGAGGGAGAGAGTAATCAAGGGTGATCAGATAAAAGGGGTCACGCAGGCATAGTCTGTTTGTTTGCCAGGTGGCTTCTTGGAAGCTCGTGGTTCGATCGGTCGAGACAACAGGGGGTCGGTGACAATCACGAATCGAGCGTCGGGGATGAGCGTCGATTTATCTGCCGTCGAAATTGCGGCCCGCTCTTAATAACCTAGAAGCGGCTTTCCGCGTGTAAAAAGGTCCCGTGTCTAAAGTGATTCGGGTTAATCCGTATCGATCGATCGTTATCTTCCGCGGGACGACGCGTTACCGTCCATCAGCCCCGGCACATTTCCGCCCTCCTCGAAATTCCGCGCACCGATGGGTTCCCTTGTAATTTTATAGGAAATTAAGTGCCCTTCCGAGCCGCGGTTTATCCGGTTCGACGGTAGAACGCCGGTGTAAAAGAGACGGCGCGCGGGCGCGTTGCTAGCTTCGCCGCCGCGTTATTTCGCGAAACAAATGGAAACACCGCTGCTCGCTAATTTTCTCATCGTACACTTGAAAATTGCACTCGTTCAACGCTGCGAATAAACCGGCGAATATTTTCCACCGCGCGGCGGTTCACCCGAAAACCAGCAACCCGCAAATGGCTCTGTCTTCTCGCACGGTTTGCGGCAGAACCGCGAAACAAGACGCGAGAACGATCGGCCGAGATCTCGAAGGGATTTTCCACGAAACGAGATCTTTCCTCTCCTCTCTCTCTCTCTCGAAACTCTTCGAAACGTTCGCGGCGAACGTGTACGAGAAACAGGATTAAGCGCTGGGAAGGAAAATGGCGCGTGTGCGCGGAATCTGGAGGAGGATAAATGGGAGAAACGATCTCTCGTCGGAATCTCCACGGCGATTCGAGGTTTCGGAGTGACAGCCGGCCTATTTACCACGCGACTCGCGTGGCAGCCGCTTTAATCGGGGCTAAACAGCCGCGGAAGCGACGTCGCGATTAACAATGCTCGCCCGTCCCTCGATCCTTGCGTATCTCGCGGGAATCGCGAGGTTTCTTTTAAGGGTAGTCGTCCTCGCGGCGAAAAACGAACAATTTCCTTGAGAATGGCGCTCCCTTTCAGCCCGGTTTGCATTCGAATAGTCAAACACCGGGATTCCCGATGTTCTCGTATCCATTGTTGTCTCATAATGCTTATTGTCTGTCAGATTGCGCGGCAACAGGGATAATGAACGAGAGATTGTATCTGTACCCGTAACGCACGTACAAACGTCTGTCTCCATCGCGGTGCGTGCATTCCGAAAGACAAGATAATTAACGTGTCCCAACTGCGCTCAACATCCAATTTATTCGAGCCAAAGGGACCGAGAGCCGAGGATTGAATCGCTGCCTTCCCAGTGATTCCTCGCGATCCACCTCTCTCTCCCTCTCTCTCTCTCCTCGCGTTATCCGACTGTCGTTGCCAATCGCGTTGGTTAAGCGAGTGGCTTAAAAAAATACCGCAAGGAAGGCCGGCCGCGGGAAAAACCCTTGCCGCACGGTGTTTGTTTTTCTCGACCGGTCCCTGGAGACCCGGTTCGAGCACTTGCCGACGATGCTTACGATCTCGCGACCGAGTCAAAGGCCGTTCGGTTCCGGCTCGTTGCACGGCCCCACGCGCGCGAGCTACTTCGAATTTCATGGCGACCGAAAGGGGAGAGAACCGGCGAACCACTCCGGCACAGAGAGAGCCGAAAAACAATCGAGCCAGCACCCTAACGCGCCACCGTCCCGGAAATTTCTCCCGTGCCAACCCTCCGGCAGCTCAGCCACCGGCTGATCTCGGTTCCATCCCCTCGCCGCAGCGAGCTTCCCTCGCCCTCGCATAATTCACCCCCGTGGCGCAAGCTCTCGGGTAAGCGGTCGTGGCCGTGCTTCGCGCTATTATATCATGGTAAGACGTTCATGCGTATCGAAACGGTGATCCCGTGATTCGTGCATACTGCCGCGTCCTCGTCCAACGCCCTGGATGATCGAGTGTCCCGTAACCTCGGGATTTATTTCCCTCCGCGTAAACGAAATTCAGTTTACGCCTGGTCGACCAGCCTCGTTTCCACTCCTCGCCGCGACGCGCACCGACGCTGATCGATGTTCGCTAGATAACTCTGACGGTCCTCCGCGGGATCCTTCGCGAATCTCCAAACGTTTTACGACCCCGGACCGGATTCCTCGCGGAACCATCGAGTTCGTCAACTCGCGAGGAAATTTTATCGCGATTCGGTCGCGGATCGATCCGGATTCAGACGATATACCGGTTATAGCGGCTGGTAGCAATCTGGTCGGACATAATCGGGAATCCGTGTTCTAATCTGGCCCCTAATGAAATCCTCGTACGTACCGGGAATCGGTATCGAGGGGAGCTGGGAGAATCCGGGCTGCGAAACAGCAGCCATTCTCCGAAATAAATGTCACGGCTTAATCGATGCTGCGCCTTTAACGTCGTCGCGAGATCCGTCAAAGCGGATCACTCCGGGCAAACACGAAGGCGACACGGCTAAATTAATCGGTGGCCCCCTTTGTTCGGTCCACCAACGAAACAAACGTTTTGGTTATCGACGAGGGCCAATAAATGATATCCACGGCGCCGGGTCGACACGGCTTGTCAAAGGTATATACCCGGTATTGCATGGCCGTGCTACAAAGAGGGCCTTTACGGCCTGCTCGCTATTGCACGGAATGCAATCCGCCCTCCCTTTAAGAGCCTGGACAGACTCGCGAGAGGAAGAAACACCGACGAGGAATCGCGATCGTCTAACCGTTGTGTCCGTGTCCCCGCGACTTTGTTCCACCGTCTACGCGTCGTAAATGCAGACGATCGCGAGCTGCTCGTGGCCATTGTAGTTTCCTTCCCTTTGAGACCGTCTTCCCAGACGAATAAACCTCTCCCCGATACTTTTCCCCGCGTCCTTCCTTCTCCACGAGTTTCTTAAACGCGCCACGAGGGCGGAGAGCAACCAGGGTTGAAACATAGCTCTCGGTGCTTCGAGTTCGGCAACGGTGCGCGATAACGCGACTTATCAGTGTCAATATTATTCTCCGTTGATACGGTGTACGTGGTACGAGTGCGCGATTGTCGCGTAGTTTGAAGAGGCCTCGAGACGAGCCGGGTTTATACCCGACACTCGCAGACGAAAGCTCGGCGAAGCTCGGATGCGTTCCTCCGACGCGTCGACTATCCGAGCAACAGTTAAGGGCGAGGTTACAGACCCGAGCTTGCTCCCTCGATATCTGGCAAGCGTAAGGTCTGAGCAGAGCAATCGCGCTGTTCGGCGAGATGAACTCGCGCGATACGGTGTAACATCGTGATTGTCCGCTTTGAAAATTTTAAACGTCCGACTCTTCGAAGAAGACCTCTTAAACCTCTTCCTCTGGAGATCTCGATCGATTACTCTCGGCGATAGATTCTCCGAGACAGCTGGATAGAGACGGATCGCGAGAGTTGTCGTGTCTAAACGTCGACAAGCTGGATAATTCGAGAAAATCGAGCGATCGCGTAGAGAGAGAGAGAGAGAGAGAGAGAGAGAGAGAGAGAGAGAGGTCGAAAAGGCCACGCGGAATACCTCCGCGACAGCTGCGGACACGTATCTCGGACCGAGTATCGAAAAAGTATCCTTCTTTATCCCGCTGCTCTGTCAGCGTGTTCGGGTACGCCGAGATCCTCCGAGAGTACGTTTGCAAACAGGCGCGAGTATATCTGGTAGCGGAGATGGAAGCGTGGATCGATCGGCAGAGGAGGACGCGCGCGGTCCGCGCGCAGATCGCGAGCGCCCTAAGACCAAGTGCATTTTGACGGGCGACCATAAATTCGCGTCGCGTCGCGTCTCGCGCGCTGCATCTGCACGCGCGCAAAGCCGTGTACCGTCCATGAATATATGCATGCGGAGGTATCCACGTGGCTGTATTGAATTCGACGGGCCGGAATGGCTCCACCTCGAATCCCCGACTCCAAACCCCTTCCGCGATCGTTTACCCTATTTTTATCGCATTTTTATTTCCAGCCACCCGTTCTCTTCCCGTTCTTCGCATCTGGACATCGTTTTATGCGGCGCCTCGCGCGCGAGATCCTCGGCGGCTGCACGGATTCTTGGCCATCCTCGACGCTTGTTTCGGATATCCGGCAAATCCGCGAGAGCGTCGTCGCGCGGGACAGTTTTAGCTCGGTTTAACCAGCGAGACGATACACCGAGCGGTCTACGATCGGAGGAGTGCTGTAGCTTCTCGGAGAAGCGTAAGGTAAGGAGAGCGAAAGAAGACGGTCGGTGACCGAATCGACGCTCTGGCTCGGGAATCGCGGAGGAATGGCGACTGGCGCGAGTGACAGGCCGTGAAATATACGTAGGTATATCTGGACGACTATTATTTATTCATTCGGTCAGTTCGCGCGGTCGGGATTAAATGTAAATTCTGTCGAAGCCCGGGAATTTGGCCGCGCGTCGAAATTCAATAACGCGGGAAGGTCGTCCAGGAGGAATGTAGGTTAGCGGGCGCGGCGCATTTCAGCGCCGGCGTCAAGCTTTTCGACGCGTCAAACGGACCAGAAGTAAAAACGCCGCGTCGAAATTGCATTCTATTCCGGGGCCAGGGACAAAGGGTCTCCGCGGAGATGGCCGCCTGTCCTCTTCGTCCTTCCCGGCCTCTGGCAGAGAGGCGCGATAATCTAATGGAGCATCGAATAAGAGCATCATCGGTCGGAGAAGCTGCTTCTCCCTCTTCAGCGTCCGCGTCACGGGTATTCTTAAACGACCGCGATGAAAAGTAATATCTCGACTCTGGTCCGCGAGCACGAGGGAATCGTCCCGGATAATCCGAAGCTTTGCAGTCCTCGGTGGTGGTACGCGAGAAAAGAGGCGGCGACGCGGTGGACGTCGCGTCGTCGCAGTCCTCTGTTTCAATTTTCCGCGTGCAAACGCGAGGGCGAATGAAATTGGCGGCGCTCGGTGAGAACGAGCCGCCCTGCCTCTCGAACCTGATTCCCTTCCGAATGGATCTTATTAAAGCGCCGCGGAGCGACGAGCTGTCTCGGTCCGCGAGCCGACGCCGAGAGGGCTCGATGAATTTTAATAATCTTCCGGGGATACGGGGACGGCTGGAGCTTATTACGCGGGAAAGTTAAACAACGCCGAGAACGCGTCATCGATCACGCGGATTATTCGGGAGATAGAAGTAGACGGCCGATGGACCGTCGTAATCTGTTTCATATCGAGTAATCTACTTACGCGACGCGGATTCCCCGGTCACGTCGTTTGAAACCACGATTTATGGTATCAAAGCGTTGCCGCTCCGGTGAACGCCGCTGCCCGTTCCACCGATTAATCGCCGTCGCCAGGTGAAACCCCAAAGGCTCCGAGCAACCGTTCCCCTTTTAACCAAATTACCCGATTTCTATCCCGATTATTCGCCTTCGCGCCTTCCGCCTTTTGCTCCTCGCGTCAGCGGTGCTTCTCGATCGCGATGCGGTCTTCTTCCCGTTCTGCGAACCACCGGTGCTACGTTTCCAAGAGTCGCGAATGCGAAAGACGATAAAGGAAAGGAACGGACACGCAAAGAAATTGCTACCACTGTCGCGAAAATTGCCACCACGGAGTCGCTGCTGGAAACCCCTCGTAATTTAATTTCCCATCCGAAATTACCGCAACTTTTCGCGTTAGACGCACCTGACACACCCGATGGAACCTTTCGCGAACCGCGGGCGCGTTAAATTTCGCGGATATTTTCCGAAAACGCGCTGCTAGAAAAATAGGCGAGAATGGTGGCGATATCCGATCCGTGGCAGTCTAGTTCAGCGATTTCCATAAGCAACCGAACCAGAGGGATGGTAACTTGACACGTCAACGTTTAACGCGCCAGTTATCGACCTCGTGGTTCATGTACATTTCGATGCAGCTCGTGTGCTTGTAACTCGGTGGCAACACGGTCTGTTTCACGGCTTGCCCGGGTGTCCTCCTCCGATGGAATATCGCTCCGTCGCGACGCTCTGCTGTCCTTTGCTGTTCGAGATCCCGACGCCTCCTACACGTCCATCCGTCGCAAGCGAGAATTTTTCCCGGGAACAAACTACTTTTTCACGCGAACCGTCGAATTTCGCGTTTCAAGCGTCGATCGATTCCTCGTAATCGAAGGCGAGCGAACAACGCGGAAAATTAGCCGCTATCCGTGTCGTTTCTATCTCTGTACTCGAAAACGCGCGTTGTTCCGGCCCGCGCGTACGGTTTTGCAATTTTCCATCGTTTCCGTCTGATGCCGGCCGAATATTCGCCAGCCGCGATAGCTGCCAGCCCGTGATACCGTGACGAGCTTATAGAAAACCGCTTTCGATCGTGTCGATGGCTTTCCGATCCGCGATACACCGCCAACCTGTCGCGTAAGGGTTCCCATCGAAATTCCGCTCGATTATTCCTCGGTCACTGCAAATAGACACTTTCTACTTTCCAGATATCGTTTAGCTCGAGGATCATACGTTAAACGCGTATTCTAATTCTATTACCTCGCGTTCGATCCAATCGTTCGAATACCGATTTCTTCGTAACATTCGCGAGAGAAACGAAAGAGAATCGAGAATTGTCGATTTTGGAAAGTAACCCGGTGCTGGAAGAGTTAACGGTATCCGAATGTTCGTGCCAAAAATTTACCTCGGCCGTTCGCTTTTCCCGTAACTCTCGTGATCGGAAGAAAGTTCGGAAGGCTTGGCAGAGTAGGAAACGCAGAGCGTTCGGAGGAGGAGGAAATTGCTGGCGCGTTGGTTAACGAAGATACGTAAAATTCGACGTTTCGGGGGTTGTTTCGGAGGTTTGCTCGAGCGTTGTTCCTTGGAGGAAGGGAAACTCGGGCCGAGAATAATTGCCGTGGAATGAATCGAACGATCCGGGCCGGAGTTTACTCGCTAATCAGAAGCAACGCCCAGCCCTGGCCTGCCTCGCTGAAATATTAGTTTCTCGTATCGATAATTACATCGTGCACGGAGAACGGTGTAATACGAGGCGGAGCAGCGTTAATAATCCGGGCTGCTGGCATAACGAATACAAAGAACTGGCATAACGATATCGGCGCTTCAATTATTTCCGCGCTAAAGCATCACCCTCTCATTACGACTCGCCAACGGGACGTTTCAAAAATCGCCCATTTAATTGCAATTAGTTTCGCGTATAATCCCAACGAGACGTGAGTTATTAAACAAATTGCGAATCGCGATGCCGCGTACACCGTTTTCCACTCCGATTTTCCGCCTTTTCCATCCTCCGATCGTTCGGCGTTGCGCGATCGTGCACGAGGAGGATGGGCTTGCAAGTTTCACGATACGGTAACGGGGAACAGGAGACGAGAGAGAGAGAGAGAAAGGGGTGGATTGTCGCGAGGGAGAATTTGAGGGAAAGAGAGAGGACGCGCGTAACGTCTTGGTCGGTTACGGTCCAAGCCGGGATATAATTAATGCAAATTAACGCGGCCCATTGTTGATGGCCGGTAAAAGGAACGGCGGTGGCTCGTAGGAGCGAATCATAAATTAGAAAGATCCGACCAGATGCTCTCGTATTTTCGACACAGCTTCTCCGTTGCACGTAACGATAACTGAATGGCTACTGTTCATTAAGCTTTCCCTCCGTTCACCGGAATGGATAGCGAGCATTTTCTTCGTTCCACCGTGGTCGCGTAATAAATTTCGTTCGTTAATCCGTTCACGGAAGCGGGCTGGATGCTTATTAAACTACAGCACGGCGTTGCTGCAAACGTTGCCGAGTTAAAAGTTGCGGGACTAGCCGCGGACCACTTTTTTCCGCCACCGGACACTTTCGCCTCGTCGCACATCTGCCGTGTCGTTTAAACCGTTTCGCGAAAATTCGACTCCTTCGAGTTGCCAAGCTGACGCAGTAACCGAATGTTACGAGTAAAATTCCTATCCATTCCTCTTTCCATTTTTTCTCCCTTTTTCTCCCGTTTTCCAAAGTCGCCTGTGACCTGCGTGAACCTAACCAGACAGTTCCGACTGCTACCCCGTATAATAAATATCTATACGCTATCGCACATCTACGCGTTATAACCTCTCGACGCTCCGATCTCGTGGTTTACTCTTATCACCGAGGTTTAAACGAACGACCCCTTAAAACACCGAAATAAAATTGTTTCTAGACGCGCGTATGGTTTTTATTATCGCGCTGAGACCTCTGTCTCGCCAATCCGGTGTCGTCCGTCGCGCCATTGGAAATGTCATTACGCGCAAATAACTCTGGAGATGCAGTTACGTGCGCCATTAGTTGTAATTACGAAGGAGACACGTTTCGGAGGTGACTTTAGACGAAGATGGTAGCTCGCGAGGTACATGTTTATTAGGTTTTTACGGCTGCCTTCAGAAACGTCTAGGCAGAGAGTAGTCTAATCTAATTCACCTGATGTATAAGCTATCGCGGAGCGGCGGGTTACTCCGAGAATAGGAAATGTGGGCCATTAAGAAGATCAAAAGACGTTTTCTTTGACTGCCTAAAGCGATGCTATCTTGCGGAAACGCGAGCCTCGGCCACGATACACGAGGGGCGTCGTCGGAGGTGGCAGGGAGCGTGGCGCATAAGTTTCCCGGGGCGGGTTTCCATCGAAATCCAGAAACGCGTTATCCCGAACGAACCGGTCCACCGCGCACCCCCCGCCGCTCGATGCAATCGGAATTTCCACGCCGGGAACGATATCGATAAGGTCCGCGAGATTCAATTTCAGGAATGCGTGAGCTTATAGTTGGAAACAAGGAGGAGTTTTCCAGCGTCAGCCAGTCGAGGGGACGCCGAAAAGTTGCGGCCTCCGCGCGGCGAATCGTCCGGGATTTCCAACTTTTATCGAGCACCGATTGCTGTCCCGCAGACAATTCTCCTCTCACCCGACCCCTCCCACTTCTACCGCGCCGTCCACCCCCTGCGACCGGTCCAACAACCCCCCAACGAAGAATACTACTCCTCCGCGATTATATTCTTCAGCGATAGACACCCCGAGACTCGGTGACCTCGCGAACCTGCGGCGCGTCGCGGATACGCCGTTGATTTTCATCGAGCGCTGGAAAATCCCGTCCTGCTTTCGAATTCCCTGTGCTCTCGGCTCGGCGTCTTGAGGTTTCCTTCGTCTTCGCGCGAGAGGAGACGGCTTGGTTATGGTGTCTTTAGATAAACGACCGTGCGGCCGCCTAAAATCTACATTCGGTGTAAACAGCGCTGCACCCGCGAAACCGAGGGAACGACAACGCGCGGGGAGAGGCGCAGAGGACGGGGCTGAGGATGCTCATAATTCTCTCGACTGAAAACAGGGCGGCTCGGTGGAAACTCGTGGCGAAAGCGAGGCTAAAGCACATTGTGCCGAGCCTCCGCTGTAAATCTACATTCAAAAAGGGAATATAGAAAATGCCGGCATAATTGCGTTCCCGGATTAAAAGAGTGTTCGTACGTGTCTATATAGCGTGCTCAATTTCACCGGGGCAATAAATTCGCGCCTTTCCCGAGGAAGCTGTCGGTTCCGGAGAGGAGCCGGGGGTGTGCGAGACGGAGGGGTGCCTGGGATAAAATGGTCGCTGGTAGTACCTGGGCTATCTTGACCGGACGCGTTCCCTCGGCTAGTTTCCTCGCCGCGGAAAAAGGGCCCGAGATTAATCCCGAAAGTTTGCCCATAACGGCCCGGCTCGTGCCTCCGAGTCGTCGAGAACGCGGACGCCGACCAAGAAGAGGAACGGCCGATTCTCGATCGTGACTCTCGATCGCGAAGAAGAGAGGCTCGATTTTTCGAAGGGTTAGGAAATCAAAGAAAACTGGAGAGAGAGAGAGAGCAAGAGGAATTCCGGGACTGTTTCGGGGATCCGTGGTTCTTGTAGGGGGTCCGCGAAGCGGAAACGCAGAGCGATAATGGGAAGGGAAGGGAACCGGCGACGTGGGCGGAACGATACACGTCGATGAAGCCGACGCGTCTGTCAGGCGGCAGTCTTAGAAGGCGTGGTAGTCGTTCACCTGTCTACCGGCTGGATACGAAATGAATCAAAGAGCTTTGACGCCCTTCGGAAGCATGAATAATGCAACGCCGCGATCCAATTTATAACTCGCGCGCAGCCGTAATATGTGTTACGCGGTGTTACGTGGCACGCGGCGAACGGGCCCGTGTGATATGTGGCGCGGCAAAGAAGCCCGGAATATTTCACTGGCCACCACCGGCGTATTCCGAGTGCTCGCCCCTGCATCTGCTTAATTGAATGGATGTCGCGCTGCCCGGATTGCAACCGATCCCTGAGATTTCCGCGCCTTTCTCTTTGACACCGGGCTAACCGTCGCGGTCTCTTTTCCTCCCGGCTCGTCACCGGTAACCCTTCGTTAAGAGATTCGATTTCCCGGCTCCCGGCGATCATTCCGACTATAGTTTCGCTTTGTCCACCTTTTCACCTCCTCCTCCTCCTCCTCGCTTCGTCGCATTCTGAATAATTAGAGGCGCCAGGCCTATCCCGTTACCGAGATAATCGTATGACCGTCGAGAGAGCAGAGCCACAGGTGAGAAGACGTTGGCACGTGGGCTTGGTCCACCGATTCTCCGATTCTCCGTGGTCAAACGAGGCGATTGAATCTAGGAACGCCCGACGAGATCCCCGTTTCAACGTCCACGGTGGCAATGGCTACGGGTTTTCGTCGAATATCGACTCGGCCCGGCGATTTCGCGATTTAATCGTGCCAGCGACGATGACCAGCCCCGGACCCGGTCCATCCGATACCCGCGAATTAATAATACCGCCGAATCGCCTCGACTGCATTATGCATACCGCGCAAATGCCACGTACACCGGCCAGACGGCTGACAAGCGACGCCTATTCGCGTTCGCTGCTAGATCCTGGCTTCCGATGTTTGGATTAGGACGCTGCCAGAGACGCGACCGGTAATTATAGAAACGAGAAACAGTTTAGAATGTTGCTGCTATCCGCGGTTCGTTCAAACATTCAAGCACCGAATCGACCGGGTATCGGGAGTTAGAGCGTTAGGAATGGAGTCTCCCCGATTGCTAGTAGTTAATTTAGAGGATTCGTCGGTTCGACGATCTCGGTCTATTATCGAACCGGAGTAACCCGCGACCGACGCCGTCGATCCGACCAAGTTTTCAAGAGGGACGACATCGAGGCAAGAGGATCCGTCCCTTGTTCTATTTGTGTCCAGTTTTGACACTTTCGTGGCCCCCGCGTTCGCATTCCCGACGTCGCACACTCGCTCGCGTAGCAGCAGAGTAGTTTCTGTATTTCCCGAAAGCCCTTCGAGTTTTGCCGGGAATTCTTGCCACAGGGAGCTCGGAAGACGCGAAACGCAAAGTTGGCGGGTACTAATCGCAGCAGACGCAAAGGCGCAAAGACACGCGGGAATTTTCTTAATTAGCCGCTACCGCTAACTCGCGAGCTAACTCTTGCCTGTGGGCCACGATCGACTCGACTCCGCGCTGCTTGAGCAACGCGTATTCTCGAATAAAGCGGATCGAGAGGCATCTCGGCTGGTAAATCGACTTTTCCCGAGCTGCCTGTAACGGAGAACGAAGAAGAGACTGCTGTTTGTGATCGACATCTTCCGAAGCCTTCCCGTCTCGCAACGCGCGTGCAAAGCAAGTAACGAAGGAGAGGAGACGCGGTGAAAGCCAGGGCCGGGTCGAAAGAGTCGGGAAAGAGAGATAGCTGGTGCACAGGCCTCGTAGTAGAGGACGCGGTCGAACACATGTGAACTTATCAGCTGCGAGCAGGTGCTATCGCGATGCAACATTAATGAGCTGCATTCTATCTATTCTATTGCGTGCACCGCGCCGGTGCATCTGGCCAATCGTTCACCTCTCTATCTGCGCGGCTACGATCGCCTCCTCTCGCTTCCTCTCGCTTCATCGCCGTCTATTCTCTCCCGCTTTTGTCCCTCCGTCCACGCTCCGATTGCCCCGCCTTTTAATTACGGACCTCATCGATCGGCCAATAACCAAATGAAACCATTAGCGTATTGCCGGCCGTTGCCTCTCAGCCGTCACCGCGACGGGACCCTCGAAAATTCCACTGTTCACCGTTTTCTCCCAAGTTCCCGCACCGAGATTGCCAATTTTCTTCGGGCTATCGGCTCGACGCAATTACGTGTCTGCCGTTTCGATCATCATCCATCCATCGACCGGATCGAACGTCGTAGCATCTGTGTATAAATAATTTTTAAGTAAGATCACAAATGCGAGCTAGTTTAAATTAGGTTTTGTGGATTTTATTCACTTCCAGAATCATGGGAGTTTAGTACGGATCTGTGTACCCTACGTTTACCAGTGATTCATAGAACGTTACGAGGGATTAGTTAAAAAAGTATCAGAGCCATCGACTATTCGAAAATCACGAGATGCTGGTAACAAGAAAATAAAACAAATTCGCACTGAAATTCCACAGCACTCGGTATTTGAGACGATCGTAGAGAACGCGAAACGATTCTACTAAACGACTATTTTCACTTCTCTCTCTCGCGCGCGCGCTTTTCCTAATCGTCCTTAAAACTACCCTCACCTCCGCGGTCGTCGAAAACATTGCAGACACCTCGGTGGACTGCCCGTCGATTTCCGCTCGCCCTCTCCTTTGTAATCCTCGACTGTCCGAGCTACGACGCAATTTCCGCTGTCACGTGCGATAATCAACAGAGCCGGTGACGCGTCGTGCGGTTTGTCCGAACGCGTCGAAGAATAACACGGGACTGAGACAGGAAGACGTGGACGAAAACAGAAGCCCGTGTTGTTTACGTTTTGCCCTATCCACAAGCCACGCCTCTCGCTTGCGACACTCGTGTTTCGCTCCATTTCCTTACCGCCAGTCTCACGCGATATTACAGGCGAAGGGATTATACCTACGATCCTGCGATAGCATCTAAATTGCACCGGTGCAACGATTTACGTATGAGCACGGCTCGCATTGCCTTCGGAAACAAATTATTTCCCATTCCTCGGGCGAGAAATCTCGCCGGATAGAGCGTAGAATTTTAGAAAATTCGAATCGACAGTGGCTTCAGCGAGGAGCGGTCTATTCCGAGTAGAATCGAAGATTGATTTTATCAAAAGCAATCAGCTAAAGCACCTTCCTCGCGGATGTCAAAGCGCGTCGGGATTGCCGGTTGAAAATAGCGGTCTAAAAATGTCCGGTGAAACCGTTTAGTTTAAACGGTCGGTTGGCGAGCAAAGCGGAAACCACCTGGGGCGTCAGCTGGCGCCCGCAGGTGTGGTCGCGTGACACGTCGCGACGTCGATGCGTCGTCGGCCGCGTCGCGCCGCGAATTCGTCTGAAGTTGTTCCCGCCGTGTACCCTTAAACGAGCCGCCCCGCGGCGTCGTCTCCGGGGGTACGACCGGTGCTCGGGAAAGTTGCGTCGGTCATTTTCCTCGGGGCGGGCCCCGAGCGCACTCGCGTAATAGATACGAAAAGGCAAACTGGCAAACGACGCGGATAAAGTTGCCGCGCCGCGACGCGAATACCCGACAGGACGGCCGATAAATTCGAATATCAGTCCCATCGGACCGCGAAAACTCGCACGCGCGGGACACGTACGTTAAGTGACAAGTCGACGTCGAGTCGGACGCGATTTCCAGCGTAATGAATTTTTGGCTCGGTTAACTCGCCCTGAGAACGGCCCACCAAACGTCTCGAAAGGTTAAATCGCGGCGAAATCGATTCGCGTCCGAGTGGATCTCGAAGTCGTATCCGGTCGTTTAATTCTTCGGAACGCGGACGCGAGTTTCTCGATCGTTCGCCGGTAGTGGAACAAAAGTTGGAGGAGCGGAGGTTGGCCGCGACGATAATACGGTGGAAATAAATCGCCCGAGGTAGACCGCCCGACGTTATTTCGTTTCGCCGGAACTGCGAAATTTTTCGAGCCTGGTCGAAAGTTGCCGGCGCTTCCGGTGCCCGGGCGGAACCGTGAAACTTTATTCGTTCCGCGGTCCACGGTCGCGTAATCCGCGGGATACCTCGATTAAACGAATCGCGGAAGAATCGATCCGGCTGGATTTCAATTTCCTCGAAAAATCTCTCGGAATCTCTGCGAGCGAGCGAAGCAAGAGGAAGGTCGCGGGAGAGACTGAAGCCGAGTTAAACGATCGTTCGATCCTCGGAGATATAGGGGTGTTAGACGATCGGCTACCGGTGAATCGGAGGAATAAGCGAGCGGTTGTTACACGCGAGCAAGCCCGTGCTTACGCGTGAGCAAACAGCGATGTCGGATTTTCCTAGACTACATTAGCAGAAATACATCGTACACATACGGCTGATCTTCGCGCCACGAGAATCTATGCTAATTTCATAGCGTTTCGTGGATGGTAAGCTAAAGGGTTATTGCCTCGTTATTGGCCCATCCCCGTTGCTATCGGTTATACTGCTCGATTATAACGGTGCTTCCCGATATTGGATTTCGAACTGCGATGCGGATGGCGTAGACGTTCCGAACTGCATATGCATATTCCCGTTGTATCGTAATCAACGCGATGCCAGCTGGAGAGAGCCGGCGCCGTTTCGAATATTCCATCAATTTTTCACCTTCTGTTCCCCGCGAATTCCTCGCGAGCGTCGTCGCAGCCGGAGCGCCGATCGGCGCCGATCCGCGCGAGCGGGCGCAATCGCGGAAAATTTATCGTGCCATCGACCGGGATACCAGCGGCCACGATCTCGGCTAATACGATGTTAAGCGTGTTACGAGCCCCGCTTCCAGTAGCGTACTTATCGATTATATAGACCGGGTGGTCGCGAGGGGGACGGATAGCGCGGTGAATTTAAACGCGCGAGCATCCAGCGACGGTCGATAGCGCGAATTCAAATTCCCTTCAGGAGTCGCTTGTGCGTCAAAATTCGGAGATCGTACTCGATGTACGGTTCAATAGGAGCCCCCCTCGCCAGCCCCTCGTCTGGCCCCGGCGTCGCCTTACCCCGTGGATTCAGCCGAGATATCGCGTCGCTCGCCTTTCAAATATCGCCGAGAGACGTTTTCTGCGCCGTCACGTATATCCCGCAGTATGTCGGATACTCGGAACGAGCGCGGCCCATGACGGCCACCCGGAAGAAATATATTACACTCTTCCCACTTAAAAAGCAAATTTGATATTCCGCCCGCCACGATCCAGGAATATCGATAACCGATGCTGGCAAACGCGATTTACTCAAGGATCAGACCCTCGGCTCCGCGTGAAAGCTAGCCAGAGGCTTGCTCCTCCTAACTTCGTCTCGACCAAGTTTCGACCATCGGCCATTCGACTCGATAGACCGAGGGGCAGGGGAGGGTGGGTTGCAATCGAGATACGACGCGATAATGCTAGGCGTCGGTTGAGCTTTTTGCGTCCGACACCGGTCCACGCCGACGCGGACGATACACGCGCGCCAAGGTATCGATACCGCTGACACAGAGGTGACCGATAAACACGGACCATCGCCCTTCTAATCTAGACGACCGGTCTCTCTTCGGCGTCGAGATCCGCCACTGCTGCCCGTGATTACGCCTCTTCTGACCGGCGGCGGTCCTCTGTCTACGAGCGACGGGATTGTTTCCCAGATTGTAACGGTCCTAGAAGAGTAATCGCCGAGTGGTTCCGGTCGACTCAGCAGCGGGCCCGCAGCGATGGGGCCGAGCCGATCGTAAATTTTCAAATATTTTCCTCGCCAAAGCGAATCAAGAGCTGGCGCGGCGCGGCGTATGCAGAAACGCCGCATTCAATTTCCCAACCGCCTGGCATTCCGCTATTTTTGTTTGCCCCGCTCGAACCCGCAGCCACGGAATCGATAATTTGCGCCTGCTAATCTCGACTTCCCAGTCCCGCCAGCCACCTCTCCCCGATGATTATTAACCGGCGAAATGGAAGAATAACAATCGATCGGGAACTTTCGCCGCGAGATTCTCATCCC
>NIJG01000021.1:583984-632788 GCA_002201625.1 Euglossa dilemma | reverse complement strand
GGGGGGGGGGGGCAGGAGAATCCGGGAGGGATCAATCTGGTCGATTCGCGCGCGTTTTCTAGGGATCACCACTGCGAGGCGACGGGATCACGGTTGGACAAACGCGGTCGGAGCGTTTACGGCCGCAAAACGCGGGGCGGCGAGCAACGGACCGCGCACGGCACGCCATTGTTCGGCCGCGCATTATACCCTCCGCGAGCGATCTGGAACGGGATTTCTCGCGTCGCTCGTCAACGGTACACGCTTCCGTGTCAACAAAATCATAAATAAAGCACGGGGACCGACCTCGCTTTTCGAGCCGCGCGTATCTGCCCGTGTATCGATTCGACGTCGAGTTACGAGATGCGCGCTTGACGGACGGGATAAAGCCGAAAAAAATGAAAAAAATGGCAGGGAGGAAGAGAGGGGACGGGGGAGGGAAAATAGGTGGGAAAAAGGGGGAAAAAAGAGATACGTATACCGCGGGGGGTCGAAGGGGGATCGGAGGGAGGTGGAAACAAAGGTAACGGTACGCTGACTCTTCGATATTCCATTCGCGCATCGGGCCGATTCACCATTCACGACGATCACGTTCTCCAACGGCAACGAGTAAATAAAACCCGTCTCCGCTATGATTTCCAGTTTAAATTGTCCAGCATCCACTGCCACCGGGCGATGTTTATCGTCGGTGGAATAACGGACGGCTTAACCAATCGCGAGCGACGTAACTTCCGCGCCGGAAACTTTAACCCGCAGCGACAGACACTTAGTTTGGCTTTAACTGCTAATTGATCAGAAAATCCAATTGGTGATCCTGATACATTATATTCTGCCCTTGTCGCGTAGATCAAAGCACTCGCCGCGGCTTCGCCCGAGTCTGCCCGAAGTTTCTCTATTAAGCCACCCTCCGCGCTTTCAACTTGTTCGACTCGAGGAAATTTGTCCACGTCCGGCGACGGTCTGGCCGCATCGACCGTTCGGCAGCTTCTCCGCCAGTTTCCACGCCCGAGCTAATTTCATATTCGTTAACCGCAACGTCGCGTCGTCCGGCAGCAGATCGCGTTACCGTAATTACGCCACGCGGCCCGCCGATAACGCGTTTCGGCCTAACGCAAAAACTGCCGCCTCCTCGAATAAACACAATTCCGGGGAATTGCGTCGGGGCGCCGAGCTCCTCTCGAAGTATTACTACCTTCTCCTTTGACCGCTTCCGAGAGTACGGCTCTCCACCGACCCGGTTTCCTCTCCGAACGCCTGCTCCGCTCCATTTCGTTATCGTCCCACCGATCCATACTCGTAATCCCGTTTTCGCGAAATTTTCCGCGAGCACACGGTCGCTTCTACCCCTTCCAGGGAATCTCGCCACGGTCGGTTTTCCAAGGATCCAGGCGGAATCGCCGACCGACTCGACGGAGCGATGATTTCCGACCTGTTCTTCGAGGTTGGCGCGGAGTTAAAGCGACAGACCTGGCGGTGGCTGCGCGGCAGCCGAGCCTCGACGATTTATCACGATCCTTAACGAAACTATTCACTTGGCGCGGCGCAAACTCCTCGCCGGGCTTCCCCGTCCGCAATTATTCATAATTTATATTCCGTCGCGTTAACGCACGCGATATTCCCGCCCGTGAATCTTTCTTACGTTCCAAGGCGTCGCCGTGGGCCAGGCCACCCCCGTTGAAAATGGGATAAATCGTTGATAAATTGCCGGCGAAGGGGCGAAGCCGCGATCGCGCGCCTCGTCCGCGCTTATCGACGCCCTGGCCTGGCTAATTACGAGCAATTAATCATTGGCAGGTGCTCATTGATGGGGCCGAAACGCGCTCTACCCCTTCTTCTTCGCCAACCTTTTTTTCCCCTCCTTTTTTCTCCCTTTTTCCCGCACTCACTGTCTCTCTCTCTCTCTCTCTCTCTCTTGTCGAAGTACACCGTCATTCTGCTTCGTCGTATTGTCGATCAATTTTTCTACCGGCCACCGTTAATTATCGGACATAGATTGTAGCACGAGCCGATGCACGATGCTTTTAATGGCGTTTCAAATTGATTGGAATATGATCCCGAAACGTTTTTATTAGCTCTCCGCGGCGCCGTGTCGTCCCGACGGTCGCGGGATTTCGGTTTCCGCGCGCCGCGTCCAGGGATTAAACCGTTTAAATGGATACGCCCGATGGTATCGCTGCTTTTTTCCGGCTTAAACGGCGATTATCATTTCGAAACAAAACGCGTACACGCGTGTGCCGGTGTAACGATACAATCGCCAGCGAAGGATCCTTGATTTATTCGGTTGCCGGGTCGACTCTTATCGGCGCGAGCCGCGATTAGCGTCCAATGCCGGACGCGTTCGTCGCTCGTCACGCGAGTCGGGGGTCAAGTTCGAGACGAAAGATTCTATCGATTCGTTGCTCGGGTACGGTGTATCGGTGCAGGAGCAACGAAGCTTCGTGGAAAAGCGCGTCCCGTCGACGACGTTCACGAGGGACCACGGAGAACGAGCAGTCAATTTCCTGCGCTGTCTCGGCGCGACGCGACCTCGTCAAAGACAAATGCCGAAATTAAAAGAGGGCACGCCGAGCACAAAGCCGGCCTTGCGGGAACCTAGACTCGCGCCACTCTCCAGGGAGAGTCATTATTGACGTCACTCGCTGCCTTTTGCACCGCGACTCCGCTCGCTCTCTCCCTTTAACGCGGGGAAACGTCAGGCCTGTCGAGGAGCAGTCGCGAAATAAACCGTGGAAAACGGGAAGCGATCGGAGCTTTATTCGACGTCGTCGTCCTCCACTCGCTGCGACGAGATAATTATTCTTTCCCGCGCCGAGATACCGTCCGGAACAGTTACATCGGCCGGCTATTAGAAGTTCCTCGTCGAATTATTCCTGTCGTTTATGCTCGTCCTGGAAGTTTAATCGACCGTCGGTCCGCGACAAGGCCAACGAGATTATACGAGCAACTTTGCCACGGAAACTTACGGTTTCTCGGGTAACGTGGAAAAACAGCGCGGACCTTCGCTTCGGGTGGCGCCGCCATCGACGCGTTCGTCTGCGAGGCCACCAAACCAAACTTTATTTCCCTTCTTCTGCCGGAAGTGATGCCGCGAGGAGAGCTCGCTCCTACTTTTCTACATAACAAATTCCCCGGTGCACCGCTGAAACCTGCACCCCTAAACCTCGCCGCGTATTTCACGATGGTACCCAGATACCAGAGCAAAGTCTCCGCGGCTCGTTCCGTCAACCGCACCACCGGCCGGAACAACCCTCTAGGGTGGAAGCTCCGAAATCCCGGGACTCGACCGATCATTCCTCGCGACGTGTCCCTAAACGCGTTCCACTCCTTCTTCTCGTTTCATCCCATAATGCATCCGGACGCAACAACGCGCTATCCGATTTTGGCAAGGGTCGCGAACTGCGGCTGGCACCGTGCCGCCGTTCTATCAGCGTAATTATTTTTATCCCGTGCTTCACCCCTACCCTCTGCCTTCTCTACCTTCGTCACCGCGAGCCAGGCCACGCGTTTCGATATTTCACGCCCACGACCTTCCTCTCGACCTTCTTCCACTTCCCAGGCGATAACCTCCGATTCCTCCTGGGACTCCGGGCAACTCTGGACCCCGCGGGGTCCCGTGTTCTAGCAACTTCCTCCTCGCGGACCACCCCGGCACGCGTGCGCGTGTCTCTCTCTGTTTCTCGATAACGCGAGCCCGATTACGCTCGCATGTCGGGAAATTTCATCCCGCTGTGTTTCCACGACGCTCGGTGCTTTCGACGTCACCGGTGACGCGAGCCGCGCCGCGTCCACCCGGCCGTGAAACGGGCCGACGCACTTTCCGTGCGTTGATTTTTATTTTTTCATCCCTGCGGACGGGTGAAACGAACAGCGGTGCTTCCGGCGACCGCCCTGTCCGATAAAAACCATTTCCAACCGATACTTGGAGGAATCCGCCGCGTTCCCGATATCGATCTCCTTCCTTCCTTCTCCTATCGTCGGATTCGTCTCTCGGGTAAAAAAGGTTATCCGCTTGGGATTCGCCGCGCGGCGGAATCTAAGACGATGGCGGCTTCGAGCGATTTCGTAACGTACGCGGTCCGGCACACGCGATTGGTCGGGAACGGAAGGACGGGCAGAGAGATTCATAGCGTCCGATCCGCGATCACGGACAGGTGAAACCTGCATAATTAATTACTCGGAGGCCGGAATTAGCAGCGGTCTGGCCTTTGCGATAGGATTCCTCGTGCGGCGGATAACACGCGTCGTACGCAGCGCTGCGATTCGAGAGACGATCGGGGCGAGATGGACGGACAGGCGAGGCAGATCTTGGCGATTGCACAGGTGTGAGTTCTTCGGGCTTGACAGGTCGGTGCTGATCGAGATCGGGCCTTGTCCCTGCCGTCGGCCTGCGGCGAGTTTCCACGGAAGAGGCCACCGATTCCATCGAATTCGATCTGCCCACGGCTTACGTCTGTTTCTCCACCGAGCACTCGCGTGTCTATGCGACAAATCTCCCTGTCCAATCACCACGGGCAACACGCGGCCGATAGCTTTGTCTCGCGGCTACAGACACCGACTCTGACGGTGCACACTGGATTATCGTCGCCTATGACCGTTGCTTGTACAACCACCGCGCGATTTCCACTTTGATAGGGAAATTTCGATTATACCGTTACGAGTGCGCCTGATGGTAGCTGGGCTAGGTCCAGGACCACCCCGGTCTGCACCGAGATATCCCGCAAGACTTTTGTACCGAGTCCGCGGATAACTTCGATATCTCCGGCGTCTAGCCCCCGGCAGCTGATCGCTATTCATCCTTCCGGATACCGGCCAGATCCGAGATCCGTGTATTCATACGTTCTCCTGCTCGATCCGACCCGCTGTTCCGAGATACCGCGACTCTCGCTATCCGAGGTGAAAATTACACCCGATCTTGTCTCGTTTCCATCCCTCGCGTAATGGAAGCGATAAATAAATTTCCACGCCGGTCCCCGTGCCAAGGAATAACAAACGCTCGGCACGTGCCAAAGATGGAGAAATATCCGAGAGATTCGGGGACATTCGTCTTGCGACAGGCGCGAACCGAGTCCCCTCGCAAGCTGTCACGTATATTATATCATAGACAATCATTCGGGAAATCGTTCTCTGTCCCGTGTCACTCGTTCGCCGCATCTGTTGTCGAACGTCCGCCATCGATCAATCGATCCTCCGCGTCTGTCGCGCCCTCTCCGATCCCCGAGGTCCTCGAGAGGCTCTCGCAGGATCAAAGCGGTTAAGGCGCGATAATTGAGCGGCAAAGAAGGCGCGCGCGCGCGTTAAAAGTTCTCCCCACGGAGCGAAGGCATTATTAATGCGCTGTTCGCGCGTACCGACGCTGCGTGCCGGCACGGTGGCTGCAGCGCCGGAGCTCGATCTTTAATTAATGGCCGATTAAACAAGCCGTCGATGGAAAAAAGAACCAGGGGTAAATCAACGCGGGTTAATTTCGTCGGAGTCGAGAAGCGGTTAACCGCGCGCCTCTATCTGGTAATTCCATCGACCGGCGCTGCGAGGGCAGCCAGAGGTCCGGGCGGATCTCGCTCGGAACCACCGGGGGAGGAAGGCTTCCGACTGAACTTTCATCGCGAATTAAATTCCACCGCGAAGGCTTCGACCGTGGGAAAACGATTCGCGAAGGAGAAGCGACACGTAGGAGTCGAACGATCTCGATTCGACGGGTTCGTCGCGAGCGAGGACTGGGCGGAAGGGAATAAAGGAGGAAGAGGAGGAGGAGGAGGAGGTGGGCGAAACCGAGGGAAAGAGCAGTCGATCTGGAGAGGGTGGAAAAAAAGGTACGGCCACTTGTTCGTATTTCTGACGTTCAAGGAACCGTTTCGCTTCGTTCCCCGAGAATTATGCAATTGGATCGGTTGGCACGGCACAGGAACTAAGTAAATTTCCCGCCATTTCCAGAACTCTCGGCCATTTATGCTGGGTAAATTTGCCATTTGTTTCTTTTCCATTCCGAGCATCGTCTGCCCGGAAGCACGAGGATCGTAATGGAATCCGCAGGGTGGTGGCGCCTACTCTATCCCGCCCCCCGACCCCCTCCGACAACCACCCCACGCCTAACTAGCCCACCGCGCCGCAGCGGTTATCGACTTCGCGAGGAAATTTAACTCGCGGAAACGGAGTCGCCGTTCTGAGTTATTAAGACCGTTCGCCGCGGCTAATTAACGTTACGCGCGGCTCCCGGTCCGAAAACCGCCGGGCGAACTGCAATTAAGGCCGCGGGGATTATTCGGGAACGTTCTGCCCGGTGGGCTGCGAAACCTCGCGGAAAATATCTCGCGACGGAACGCGACCGACGAGAAAATATCGCCGAGAAAAACTCCGCGGTTCCCTACCGGGTTCTCCAACGGATTCGATCCCAGACTGGTTCGCGACCGCTGTTGGCAAAGAGGTCCGCCCGGGACGATCGAGACGCGGATCGGAAGACGAATAGAGGGGACGAAGAGAGATAACGGATGGTCGTTGGGGAGACAGCGGCGGCCACGCTCTTCATCAGAATCGTCAATTAGCAGGGACGCAACGGTTCGATTTACGTCAGCGGTGTTATTGAATTTATGCCCGTCAAAGGTGGATGGAGGAGACTGGAAATGCGCATAGGCGCGTATACAGTATTCGAGCTTGAGCATGCATCGCCGTATGACGGATTGCGCTGTCCCCGGTCGTCATTGGGCCGGAACGGGATTTTTGACGGCTGTCGCGTCTCGTTTTCGATGACACTGCTTGCCCCGGTGAATTTGATAATCATCGTTCCAGCGGCTCGGCCGTGCCGTCGGTCATCGATTGTCCGGCCGGACACGCGCCAAACTTGTCACGTTAAAATCGCGAGTTATTACTTTTTCCGTTCGGAAAAGTTTCTGTCTGGCCGCCTGGAGAGTCGGAGCGGAAAGCTTCGGCGTGGGTGTCCGCTTGGCAGGTCGGCGCGGCGACCGGGCACACGTCGAAACGCGCGGCAGGCGAGACGGAACGGTAACGAGGGCGCGAGGCTGTTCTTTTTTCGCCACGGCGGAAATAAGGGTGTTCCCTCGAACCGGAAGGTCGGTAAATTTATCGGTCGCGTTACTCCTGGGTCCATTTCGTAGTTCGCAGAACGGGTGCTGGCTATCCCGGGCTAGTAGCCGAGCTAGTCGGCGTTAGAAGCTTTAGATCTATCGGTCGGCCCACTCTGGGGGATGCTAACCTGTCCAAGGGATGCTCTTCCCTTGTACCACCGTCTACGGCTCCCGTTATCTTCCTTTTTCTTCCACCGCTGTTACGTATCGGATTATATCTCTTCTTCGACCAAGTGCACGTCCGCCGCCGGGAGATATACAGCCACGCTGCGTTCGATCCTACCGATCCCTGTCCGCTGGGAATTCCGACGGTCTACCAGCCACGGATCCAAATTAGACTAAATTTTTTAGATTTTCCGGATAGTTGTTTCTCGAGCAAGAACCCGCTTCCCCCCTCGCCGACATTTTTCTCCGTTACCAACGATTCAAGCGCGATTACTCGTCATTTCGGGGAATCTNCAAGCGCGATTACTCGTCATTTCGGGGAATCTCGGGAAATCGAAGAGCTTCGATGGCTTCGGCGTCGGACCTGCCGATCAAACCTCGATAATAACGTCGCAATTATCGACGAAGCCAGCCACGACTTGTCTTTGAGAACGTACCTCGCAATCGTTCGACCAAGGCCCTTTGATCTTGGACGAAAGAAGACCAGCGCGAGAAAAGGCTGCCGCTCGCGAAATTACTCGATAAAAATATCAATCGCCACCTGTCGCGGCCCGTTACGACGCTACACGCTCTCCCTCGCGCGCGAGCGCCGTTCCATTGCTCCTCGGAGAGACGAGAGAGAGAGCGAGAGAGAGAGCCTGGAGGCCTGCATCGACGCGCCGCTAACCCACTTGCAGTTGACAAAGGAGGTATAATGCAACGATAGAAGGAACGAAGACTGAACCCACCGCCGGAGCCCCATCCATTTCCGCAAAACTGACATTTCTATCGGAGCGTAGTTTCTCCTTAAAAACTTTCTCGGAGAATACAGTGGCGCGTATATAGAGTGCCGCTTGTCTCCGCGTCGCACCCCAAGCCGCTTCTCCCTTTCCGTCTATACCCCGCCGGTATAACGATACCGAGCGTATTTTTCTATTTGCCTCTCGCAATTTACGAGGCAACGGCGAATATTCGCCAGGTACCCCCCTTCCTCCCTCTCCGCCCTTTATCTTCCTACCCATTCCTCTTTCTCGCGCCGCTCTTTCCGCCTTTCCTCCTTTTATATTCCACTTTATCTACCTATCCCTCTTACGCGCGCTTTCCTCTCCTTTCCTCTCCGCGCTTCGACGACGCGTCTCGCGCACGCGGTAGTTGCATCCTTATGCAGGACCGATTGTTAATTCGCCGGGACGCGTGCCACGCGAGTTTCTCGCGCGGGTCATCGATACTCCGAGCATTATCCACTCGTTCTCGAAGGATTTCAACTTCGAGGTAGCTCTCGCAACTTTATCGCGATAAAATTGTAAACATCTCGAGTACAAACGGAGCTTAATTCCGCGACTCCGTGGAGGAGTCTCGAATATTTGACGAAAATCACCGCGCCAAGTGCCATTCGCACGGGCCGACTGTATTCGCGTTGTTCCACTGGCGCTTTCGCCATCGCGGCTGACGCGAGAATTCTTATTCCGGCGAGCATTCTCTCTCCACGCGCTCCGTTGCGTTTCATTTGCTTCTGCAACGATTTTCCCGCTTCGTTGGCTGTGCCGCTGAAGGCTGTCGACGAGTATCGGCTCTGGAGGGTGTTCGATGCTAACGGGAAAGAGGGAGGAAAAACCGCGTTCCTGCGACGTCGAACGGATCTGTCGGACGCTCGCGTCGTCGGCGCTGGCCGAGCTCGCGCTCGGATTCGAAAATCGGGCACGAAAGGCGAGAAATTGGGAGTATTTGCGATCGCGGAGCTTTATCGCGGCCATCGACTCCGCTGCGAGCGTAATTAACGGTAGGTGGGAACTATAGTTTATCGAAGTGAAATTGGACTTGGAAACTGGCGGACTCGTCACGTGCTAGGAACACCCCGGGACCGGTCGTAAACTCGGATAGCGTTATCGTTACGGTTATTGCTTTTCTGCCGGAGGAACGGACCGGAAGCCACGTGTTCGAGCGACGCTGTCGCCCCGTAACGAGCTTCCGCATCGGTATCGAGCTTAATCACCGACGTCGCGTCGATGACGAGAAGAATAGTCGGGTAAATGAAAAATTGCGTCGCTTGCTACCTCCCGTGACGGGGCTCTCCTCGTCTCGACGAGTTTACGCGCGCCTGCAACGGCGTCGGTGAAGCGAGACGCCGAAAATGCCGGATTGTTGTCGACATTTCGTCGCCGCTTTTGATTACCGTGGCCGACGCCTCGTCCTCGGGTTTCTCTCCTCCCCGTCAGGTTTTCCACGCTTCTTATCGTCTCGTACCTCCGCTCCTTAATCCCCGGGAACATTCCGCGAAGCGAAGTTTCACGGTAATACTTCGTTAGATAATCTTAAAGCCTCCTCGAGTGAAACAGATAGAAAAGTTAACGGGAGGAGCAGGCGTGCTCGTCCGATCGAGAGCCCCGAAGATTTTAAGTACATCGAACGGGCGAGAGAGTTTGTTCGACGAGTTTCTAATCCTTGCCGCCTCTCCGAGCAAGTTTCGCGTTTGGCAATTTCATGACCACGCGTGATAAATGGCAGGTGCAACAATGAGGTTATCGCGTAGTTCCGTCGAGTCACGATGAAACGCGATACCGCAGCCAGACCCCTCGAGATGCTAACGATCGCAACGCGTTTCTTCGCGCGATTCCGCTCCGACGCTTTCCGCAGCGTTCGCTTCGAAACTTTCGACCCGGCCGACCTCGATCGAAAAATCGGATCGCTCGACGAAATCGTCGAAGAGGTAAGGGGTAAGGAGGGGTAACGACCCCACGAACCACGTGGAAATCGCGAGAGGAAACCGCCTAGACGTGGAAGCGCTGTCGCAACGAGAAAGTGGTTCGACGAAGCCGCAAAACCGGAGGATAGCCACACTTCCGGGTGACGGAGCAGCGCCGAGGCGCAGAAGGCGTTCCGATCGGCGTCGGGGTTTGATTACGTCCTGGCGTGCCTGCGATATTTAAGCCACGGCGGTGCGAAAGTTCAACGAAGGTTAGGTGATCGGCGGTCGAAAAGCGGATATACTCGGACGCGCGGACGGCGTCGGTTTTATTCCGTTCGGCGGCGCAATCATGGCGGAACCAGTGAACGAGGAAACGGCTGAAAGTATCCCAAGTATCGACGGCTCCGGCGGCGGATTTGACCTGGAAATTAAACGACCAGCTCTATCGGTGTTTCCCTGTTTCCCGGCTGTACGTGTTCCGCGAGGAGGAATCCGTCGGTTGTTGCGCGAAAACCAGAGGCGACGGGGAGGTGATCGGAAATGAGGTTCATCCGTCTGCGTCGCTCGGTGAATCGACAATGGACGGAGGACGTCCGCGAACGAAACGCGAAACATCGTTATCAGAGAAATGCCTGTATCGAGAAAGTCGGTTAGCTATAGTGAGCGGCCGTTACGAGCTCGGCGTTAAAAGTAAAACGAAATTCCGTGCATTTGGAGTATATTCGCGAATACGTCTCGAAGAAAGACGCTCCTTCGCGGTGAGGTATTCATCTTGGAGAATAGGCCGGCGAATTTTCCCGGCAGCGTCTCGAATGCGGTGTACGCGAAAGCACCGGGCCCGAATGGGAGATTCAGTGTTTACGAATAGCCGGCGAACGAGAGGCTCGAGAGCGGCAGTCTCGGTCGGAAATTATAAATCGAGAAACGCGTTGGAATCGGTGGGTCACGGTCGGTCGATCCGAGCTGAACCCGATGCCGAGCGAGGATCGCTGTTGGTTTTCCGATAAAGCGGAATACTCTGAGGCTAATGAAATCGGTCGTGGAACCGTTCGGCCGCATATTGCGTTGACCTTATACGCCGGACTTATCCGCGAGCGTGGCCCGCGCGATATCTCGTGCTCGGTGTCCCGAGGAAAAACTCACCTCCACCCTTTTCACCTATAAATCCGATCGGCAGCTCGTTGTTTTTCACGACTCACCGACTGCTCCTCCACCCTTCCGCTTTGTCCCACGGTTTCCCGTCAACCGTTCCCCTCGCGTTCTCTCCCTCTCTCCTCTTCGGACCTAGTTTCCGCGCTCGTCGATAGATTTGAATTCCGGTTCACCAAGGGAGCGAGGAGAGAGGACAGCGCGTCTTCCGAGCGCGGCGAAGGGCGATCCGGGGCGATTAACGTTGTTTAAAGCGTAGTGGACGAAATTAAGCGGAAAGTTCGGAGGACGATGCACGATCGCGAGTGAATCGGAACCGAGGAGTTTCCATCGCGCTGTCGCTCCTCGCGTTTCGCCGGCTGATTAACGCTCGGCGATAGCGTGGTCTCCGCGGGGCGCGCCCTTATCACGCGGCCCTAATGGTAAATACGTTCGCCCATCGTGCGTGCCAAGGAACCGCTTTTTAGTTTCGACGATGCAATCTCGCCCGTCACCCACACGTTTCCCAGTCCTCGCCGCGTGCGAAAGGTATTCGCGTCTCCGGCGTCCTTCCACGCGCGCGCGCTGAAGATCGCGCGAGAAATCGGCGTAAAAACCGGGTCGGGATTAAAGACGGGACCGGCATGTAGATTATGCAACGTTACGCAACGATCCGCGGAGAAAAGCGGAGGAAATCTTCGAGATAATCCAACGACTAAATCGTAGATCCTTCACGCTCGAGTTACCATCGTTAATTCATTCCGGCGATTTCCTCGTTTTTCCCTCCGCCGAAACTAGCGCGGGGGGTTGGTTCAAATTTTCACGATAATTCCTCTCCACTTTCGCGAAATATCAGCTCGCTCGGTTCCGCTTCACCGCCCCGTGCCCTGCCGGCCCCGAAAACCTTGTACAACTCGTACGTGCGGCAACGATATCGAGTGTCACGAGCGTTGCGCGGCAGTTGCGGCAACTCCCCCGCGAAATTTCCCTTAAACGCACTTAACAATACACCTCGTTACAGCCACGGTGATATATAAATGAAGTAGACGGTTGCCACCGGCGCTTATCGTGATTCGTGCTCCAGCCGCACCGCCATCCACCCTTTGTTATATTTTTTCGCCGCGCGATCTCCGCATCTAAACTGGTTACCAACTGTCGCGAAGTAACATTATCGTAATTTACAGCCGGCCGCAACTTCCCTTCGGCTGTAACAGCCGCCTGTTATGACTTTTGCCGTTGCTACGGCCACGCAGTTCGGCCCTTTATCCGCGCGCCCGTCGCTTTCTCGGCTCGAAAAACGGAGATTTCCGACGATGACCGGAGCGGCGAGGATCCCGTCCGAGCGACACCCTCGTTTCACGGCTCGCCACGCGTTCTCAGCCACCGACGCGACAGGGCTGTCCTCCGAGGGACTCGCGTCCTCCGAACCGACCTTCCGGTACCCGTCGTCGTTTCCACGGTTCACCGAAGAGCCAAGGGTGAAAGAGAGAGAGATAAAGAGAGGGATCGAAAAGGTTATCGCGAGGAATGTCGCGGGAACGAGGGACGCGAGTGAAGCGGCGCGATCGATCAGCGCTGGCTGGATCGCCTGGCGAGAATCGTTAACGTCCTCGACGAAAAGTGTGCTTAATTGTGGCCTCGCCGCGTCGTTCTCGTCGGATAGGCCGTAATTAATTTGCGGTTACAACGCGTGCACACGTGTCCCCGAGACCGATGACCAATAACGGTAATTATACTAATTAAGTTCGTGCCTAAGCGCGGCATGCTGCGCGTCTCTGCCCACTGCGACACTAAATCCATCTACAGGTATTAATACGGCGGAGATATTCGTTGGCGTGGAGCCGCGTTAGGTCAAGGTGATTAAAGCTTGCTTTGTCCGAGTCCGAGTACGAGTCGTTACGCGGCCGGTACTCTCTCTCTCTCTCTCTCTCTCTCGGGGTAAAATTGGTATCGATATCGACTTTCCGATCCGAGTTTGGTAACACGTCTCGAGCATTTCCAGGCTCCTCGGCTCTTCTGCGGCTCGAGGCCCGGATCGCGCTTGGAATGTCGACGAGATATTATCCACGAATGCCTGGCCAGATGTCGGTTAATCGAGTGCGACTTCGCGAATCAGCCTCGAGAACCAACGCGAGCTGTTATCGCAGCCGAGTAGCAAGATCGATTCGCCGTTCGCGAGCTACAGCCTCGACGACGATTTCGGTGTCGCGCGACCATTCGCACGCGATCCTGGCGATCGAACGGAAGGCCTGGATTCGTCGTGGATTCCAATTTCGGCGCGTTATTAGCGGCCCGGAGCCGAAACAAGCCCGGGACACTCGGTCAAAGACGTATACACAGTTCCTGGAGACTTAATCAACGAGTTCGGGCCGACGCTTCGTCGCGCAAGTATCCGTGGAATTCGAGGGAACGCGGGCGAAACGAAAGCTGGAACACGCGAATGGAGCAACTGCTGTTCGCGCCGCGAGACCGCAGACCGAGAGAGGATAGTTTGGAAGGTATCGAGGAAACGCAACCCCCGTGGCGATTGCCGAGGGAATTGCACGTTTTGTCCCCGGGTCGCGAGTGGATCTACGCGTAGATCCGGTCGTTAGACGACCGGTCGATGTAATTTCGCCGGAGGTCGAGCTGTTGGCGCGCTCGTTTACACTCGGACTGGAAACGAAACTCTTCGGTCGCCGGATCACGTCCACGGCAACGATCGAGCACATTGTTTTCCGATTTCCTGCCAGCTTTACGACCGGTTAATACCGCGTCGGAGCGATTGTTAAAAATTTACGATATCTGTTGAGCCGACAGCCGGCCGGCGTTTACATCGCGCGGCTCGTGATCCACGGCGTTTTACCCGTTCCGTTCCGGACCGCTCCTCGTTGATTCCTGGACTTTATATCGACGACGCTCGGCTACGTGTTACGGCCGAGTATCGCTTTCTCGTTGAGAACCTCGCGACGTTCCGTCGAAACGTGGAAAAACGAAGAGCCAGAGGCGGTGCGACGAGGGGCGGAAAGAAACGGATAAATCGAGAGGAAAAAGAAAGGTCGGGACGGAAACGCGAGTGAAACGAGTTAATCGTGGATTTAGAGTAAGAAGATTACCCGACTCTGTCTGGGAGGAAAACAAATAATTCCCGTCGAGCCGAATGTCGTTGAACGTTAATTCTCCTTTCAATCGGACCAGTCGAATCTCGCCGGCTGGCTGACGCGAGTGTAAAGAACGCGTGAACGGATACCGACGAATTACCCTGGCAATTACAAAAAACCTCGGGGATCCCGAGGGATCCGGCGGAATCCGTCGGGACGCGGAGGGATCGAGGGGGTGGCGAAACGGAGAAAAATTGAAATCGACCGATGACGGCTCGAGGCCGGAGACAACGCGGCCGGATAATTGATTCCGCGGCCGGCAAGCTCGCCAAGCGATCCGTTTCTTTTGATTAAGCGGTTTCAATCTACCGGTGGATAACCGAAAATTTGCGAAATTAAAGTTGGACGAGTAGCGGGGATGGGTGGGAATAGAAGAAGGCCGCGGCGAGCGACGTGATCGCCGGGACTTAAAATCGAAACGTGCTGACTGCACGGTACGTGTTCCAGCCATCGCCCGGGCTGACCGTTCAATTACACCGCGCCTGCACGTGACTAACACTCTAATTATGTATTTAGTCTTAATTAGACGGCGACGTTAGGGGTTAGAGAGGCGGCTGGCTCGGCGCAAAACTTCCGAGTCGTGGGATCGCGTGCGTCCTCCTCCTCGCTTCTCGACGCGCCAACTCCCGCTTTCGCTTCCCGTCCGAATTTCGAACCTCGCGGACGCCGGGCGTCCTCTCCTCCTCGGTCACGGACGCGGCCTGGAAAAATTCCACTACACACTCGCGGACGGGACAGATTAAAATGTCATAATAATCCGGTCGCGGCTTCTGCGTCGGACAAATTCCTCGCCGAAAATTCCCACGAAATTTCCCAGGAGATCTCCCGCAGCTCCGCTTCGGTCGTATCGTCGAACACACGCTCTCTCTCTCTCTCGCTCTCTCTCTGTCTGCCTCTCGCGATCCAACGTCGTTGCTCGACGCGTCGTCGACTCACGTCCCGACAGCGTTTCCTCGAGGACGAAACGATCCGCGGAAGGAAGAACGCGTCTCTCCAATTACGGGAAATCTCCTACGTCGAATCTCCTGTCGCGGCGCTCTCTCGGCTGGCGGATCGATGGATCCTCGTGGAGATGCCGAGTGGTAAGGATGACGGGTCGGGTGATACGGAACGCGGCTGATACACGGCACGCAGCGAGGTTCGATCGATATCAATTAACCCGCTTCGGGCGTCCAGAGTGGTATCCACGCGCGAGTTGTTCAGCGCACTCCGCGCAGTTAAATGGCTGCCGTGCTGGCTGGCCGCGCGAATCAACCGTTATTGATATTTACACACGTTCCGCCGCTCTGAAAAGCGTGGCGTATGGCTTTCCGGGCGAGGGAGCCGAGCCGATCCGCGCGCGAGTCTCGAAAGCCGCGTCGCGGATGATTCAGGAGAGGGAAAAGAAACGCGAGCGGGCATAAAAGTTTCTCCGGGTTCCTCGGGAACGGAGAGAATCGAACGGTGTTTACGAGCTCGCTACTGTCGGCCAGGGAAACGCGGAGGAACGCGCGTGCGGGCCACTCCATCTCCGCGAAAACTTCTCGCTCGCATATTTCGCCGGTTTGCGGTGGCGAACTTGCGCAATTAGACGTTCGAGCCGGGGACTCGTGGCCAACTTTTCCTCCGAAATCCCGACCAGCGTGCCTACGCCCACGTCCTCCCACGTCGTCGACTGTCTCGCCGCGACAGTCTCCATTTCCACCAGCGTTTTCGCCACTCGCTTGGAAAAACAAAAGTCCGCGGGAAGTTGCGGCGAGTGGAACTCGGCGCAAGTAGCGCGTGGTTTTTCTTACCATCCAAGGGAAAGAAGTTCCCTCTTGTTCGAGCGAAGAATTCGGTCTCCCATAGAAGCATCGATTCGTGACTGCCACCTAGCCGATCGGTTCGGCGCGAGTTAAATTCCGGCTTAAAATAAACCGGGATCCACTTATCCCGGGCGAAAAAACGGCTGATCCTGAGACCGACGCCGAGGAGAGAATGGGTTTTCGATGGGGCGATCGACTCGGTCGAATGATTCTGTCGATTCGACGGAACTTTCCCCGGGGTGGTTTTTCGGGAAATTCCGTTTTCTTCTGGCCCGTTCCGGCACGGTCGGGAGACAGGCGCGGCTCACGGTTCTGATATATTGGCCCGATAGCGCGGACCCGCGCTCAGACATTATACCCATTAAACGGCGTGACCTCGACGCCGGGGAAAATTGCCAAGGTTATGGATAGCTTTTTAATGGTCGCTTCCTGCGCACCGATTCGGCCGGTTCTCCACGTTGGCCGAGCCGACGCGTACGCAAATTTCGCGGCCCACCGGGGTAAATATCGAGCCTGTCCGCGGTAGCGGACGCGACAGGCATGCAGCCCGATAAAGAAGCTGTTACAGAGGCAATAACCAGTCCTTTGGAGTCCGACGAGGGTGCTGGCACCGGGTGATTTATTAGAGGCAGCTCTCGCCGGCCTTTGCCATCTCGTCCCGATCGCGTTTTCAACCGCGTAACCGAGCAAATCGCCTCGACGTTAATACCGCGTTAATACCACGTTAATACGGCAAGCGACGACAATCGCGCGCGGCTGACGGCTTGGTTACGCGCGCGTTTGTTCGCGACACTCGCGGGAGCAAGATGAGCGAAATATTTGGACGTCGGTCGGACGTCGAAGGGACGGTTTTGAAGGGCAACGCCTCGTAACGCGCAACAAGCGCCGCTGCCTTTCGCGGGAGTATCGTAACTCGGACCGCGAGAGCTTTTTCGCGAATATTATCGCGTACACGCCGTCGAGTGTTTGCCTTTTTCCCTTTTCCCCCGTGTACTCCTCGCCTTTTTTTCCCACCGACGCCGCTGGTTACGTTTCGTGCATCGCGCGTCCGCGTGTGTTCCTTTTTATCGAGATATATCCGTGAAAAAGGTCGGACCTGGTCCGACAATGCCAGCAATTATCCGCGAAATGAAAGTGGTGTTTTCGAGGATGCTGCTCGCGCCGTGCTCGCGAAATTAACCGATGCGTCGGGGGGAGGGGGTTAAAAAAGGAAAAAAAAAGAAAGAAAAAGAGAGAAAAGGGGGAAAATGGGAAAGAAGGAAGAGAGCAAAAACGAATTTAACCGCTCGTGAGCGAATGTTTTAAAACACGGACAGATTTTACGTCGAATTATTCCATCGAACGACTACGAAGCGAGTAGACGAAGCGGAACGATTCGTTACCGCCTAGCGTATGCGTTTCAACCGCGTGACGCGGAGCGGAGTTATGGTCGAAAATTTGGGGAAATTATTTCGTAATTCGGAGCCCGCGTGATTCGCGACACGACGCGACGCGACGTGCCGCGAGCCTCGAGGTGCAAAATCCTGACCTAATTGCTCATTCTCGCCGCTCCCCCGAAAGATTTTAACTTGTCCACCTAACGAGTCTCGACTACGAGATTAATCGATCGAATGACCCTTCTACGCGTCCATCTACGTGACCTCGTTCCGCCAGCCAACTTCCTAAGCCACCCCCAAAGTCCCGCGATTCGTAACAATTAACTCGATCCACCGTTCAAAACTGGCCCAAGAAAATAGCACGTCCCCGCGACGTTCAGCCCGTAAAGTCGAGCGAGCTACATTACGCGCCACGCCACTCGATACATCTACGCCCAATCGAGTTAAAGCGGAGAGCTTCCGCGAGCTTTCGCGGTGGTCGGCTATCGGGCCGCGCGTCGCAGCCGTCGCCGAGGCCAGAAATTCCGCTTTCGCGGCTGTTATCCGAGGAATTCGCCGTTTCGTGTCCCGTTCGACGAGCCGATACTCCCGTTCGTGCCCGCCACTCGCTTTCTCCGAAATTCCCCAGGCATCGACCACCAAACGACCACGACTCCGACGACTCTCTCGTATCGATGAGCGACAGGCGAAGCGGTTCATGTTCGCGAGCGGGAATCAACGACGGAAGGAAACGAGCGTTCGGAGTCTCGCGAGGCAGAAGACGCGAAATCGGCGCAGGCGGCGTTAAAGCGAACTTTCATGAGCCGGAAGAAGGTCCACACAGGCTGACGCTCAGCGAGGAAGAAAATCGTATAAAGCACATCTAACGACCGATCCATTGATTTTCAATTTTCGCCAAGGGGTGGCGGGACCAGGGCCCGTTGAATTAGCTTGCGCCGTTGTCTCGCCGGAGATTCCGCTCGGCAACTTTCCACGGCACCCACTTTCTCTCTCTCTCTCTCTCTCTCTCTCCCTTTATCTCTGTTCGCCTCGGTCGTTATCGTTCCGGGATCCCGTGAAAAATATCTTCTGCCCGCGTAAACCGTTGCCAGGCCCGAGATAGACTTCCCGCTGGGAACGCGGACGGCAGCGAGAATAATATCGGGACATCGGAAGTTGCCACGGTTCCGAGGTTATTAGAAACAACGGCGTTGTCTCTTATTTTCGAATTTAAGAGGTCCGCTTTGTTGATCAAGCACCGCGTCAGCGTTTCATTAAGAACTTTAGACGGCGCGCCGGGCGTTCCTGGGAAACAGCGACGCCGGTGCGTCCCGTTTCTTCTCGCGTGCCGCTCCTTCTCTGCCGTTGCGCACCACACGTAAACTTCGTATCTGCATACATACATCTGCGTCGCTGTTTCGCTTATTTACCTGCCCCGCCGAACCGAGCCGCGCGTATTTCTCCGGGGTAACGAAGGACATTGTGCCGTAATATCGCGGAGTGGCGAAGAAGAATCATAATGCGGACAAAGGTTGAACACGCGACACGCTTCTTGCGTTCGTTACGCGTCGCGCACCGGCTAAATAATCCAGTTTTATCCGACGCGAGATTCGTTTGGGTCCGCTCCGCGTACCGCGTCAAAGAGACCGAGATTATTGCAGCCACTCGAGATTTAACGAGTTCAGCTCTCGTTTCATCGCGAAATCCGATTATCGAGAAATAATCGCGAAAAGAGATCGATCTTGAACGCGGTGCCAACGCATGTCGCGACGTTCGACGCGGAAATATACAAATCCGCGTCTGCATTTCCGCGACGAGTTTAATTAACACGACGCGGCGGATTCTGGACTCGGGAGCATCGCTGTCTCCTCGCAGCTTCTCGGAGCGGCGTCGCTATCGAGCGGGTCCCTACGTACATTCACGCGTAAATGAAATTTCGCGGAGCTCGCGTACCTCTATAATTGCTACTCGGGCGCGCAGGAAAGATCGAGGAATCTTCGAGAACACTGCTCGAGTTATCGCAGAGAACGACGCGTGTGCGAAAGCTCTCGAGGCAAGCGAGTAGGAGAAACGGGACCTCCGTCGGACGAGTCGAATGGAAATTCGACGCTTTTCCCGCTCGAATTGCCGGATAATTTTCCTCGTCGATCAATCCGGCGAGTTAGGCAGAGAACGCCAGGCGTCGTTGACCAAGTTTACTCGCAATTTACTGCCGATACGGTGCCGCCTGCGCGAGACCGTGAATACAATCGATAGCCTTTTCCAGCGTGTCGCGTTTAATTGCCCGGAGGGCGAGCCTCGGCGGCGTCGGTGGCGTCGGTGGCAGCGTTAAACTAGTGAAACCCGGAGGTTAGAACGCGGCGGAGAGGCGGCGTGCGGCGTCCCAAGAAATCTGGAAGCGGCACGGTCCAGCTGCGCGATCATCGTGGCCCCAGGCTGCAGCCTGCGACCAAAGGGGTCGCTCGGGACAAGGGACGGACGGTGGTGGTTCTGGCAAGGACAGGGCGGCAAATTTCCGCAACGTATCGATTGTGGCCAGGCACCTTGCATTATCTTCCGCGTGCGCCACGGACCCAGTCGCGGAACACATATCCGCGCGGCATTCCCCTCGCAATCTAGAGGACGCGCGCGCGTTACATAAATTCATAGAGCGGGGGCCGAGGGCGGCGCGGCACGGCGCGCAAGGGTACGGCAGGGGCAGGGGGGCAGGGAACGTGTGGAACATGTTTCGCGCGATAGTGTACATTTGAGATACACCGAGCGGACTACGGTTCTAATTCCGATGACGTATGAGCTTGCATAACCTAGTTTTCTGTTTGCCAGCCCCGCTAATGAGTTGTCTAGTCCTCTCTCTGTCTCCTCTCTCGGTCCCTTCTCTCGTCTGCTCCCTGCTTCTCCCTGTCCCTTCCACCTGTAACCACCGAAACCCTCCTGACACCCCCGCGAGCCCTGACATCGCGCGCCGTAAATTACATGGCTGACGGATAATCGCGCGTTCGTAAGTTTCAAACGATCACGAGTCGAGGGGGCGGGAAAAGGGAACGATAAGCGATCGCGCGATGAGTTATCGAGCCGATACCCGCCGTCGGGATATCGCGAGTGGAATTATTTTTAATGGAACAGCGATGGGGGATTAGCGGCGATCAGATTATCCCGGAGCGTCCCGACGGGAGTCGCGGAGACGTCTCGCGTAGGCGGGATAATTTCGCGACGGCGCGAAGATCGTTCGCGGGGGTTGTTGCCGCGTGGCCGACTCTCTTTTTACCCCGGCCAAACTTCCCCCGCGATGGCGGAGGCTACAAGAAAATTCTATCACGCCGGGAACAACCCCTAAGAGGTTTTAGTCGCCGCAACTTTCCTTCCTGGAATTCGGTTAATTCGCGTGCACCGAAAAGCACTTGAAACCGCCCTTTCCTCCGTCTCTCGCGCCGCTCGCCGCTCGTCGCGCCTCGCAATCGATGTCGCCGCGTCGCGTGGCTTGCTCGCGCGAGCGGATAATCTTGGAAAAATTCTCCGCGCCGCGGTAATCGCGTTAGCCGGCGAATTATCGGGGCTTTCGGACGTTCGGTGCAAACGAGCCGCAAAAACGTCTGGGAAATTGTTAGTTTCCGGAAAACCGAGCGATTGGATGCTGGATACTCCTCGATTAGACGATGGAATATCGATACTCGTTGCGATCGGTCAGCGTGGAATCGACGATGCTCGGAAATTCGAGTCCCGTCGGAGTGGTATTCCCGTTTCGAGTGCTCTCGTCTGGAGTCTGGGAAAAATTAATATTCCCCGGAGCTGGGAGAGGCAACGAGTCGACGAGATTCCTTCGCGCGAAAGGAAACGAGCAGCGTCGGACACTGCCGGTGGAAACGGGGGGCAACGGCGGGGGTTTAAGCGCGCGTAACGACCTCGGTGTTTATTAAATCGATCATCTTCTCGTAACGCCGAGGCAGGACGATTCCAGCCGGATACGGACGGGTAAGTATCGCCGGGCACGTGAGGCAACGATTTTTCATCGGCATCGCCCGCGAAACACCTTTCATCGCCGCCTACCATCCCATCGCACGCCGAGACAGCGGTAATAAAACGGGATCGTTGCTTTTACGCGAGATCACGCTCGCCGCGAACCGCACGCGCGCGTTCCGCGCCTCTGTCTGCTCGGCACGCCGAGAGATTCGTCGCGCTTCCGCGAATCTGTCACGCTAGCTAGCAAAAATTGCAAACCTCGAAAGAAACCTCTCCGCGTTTGTAACGCTCGGCGTCGCGATTCCGCGAGGGTTTCTCGAAGGAAAGTGGAATTTCTCTCGTGGCTGAGGGGTAACTTCCGAGCTACCCGAGAGGGTCGATTTAAATGTCACCGATTAGAAGCTTGTCTCGGTTATCGCGGCGGTGTAGAGGACCGTGCTTCGTTCTCCGTTTACGCGGAAATAAACGCCCGTTCTTCGTCTTTGCATTCAACCTCGAAACGCGGGAAAGTTTTGCGAGCTAGCCCGGCTGCTCCGGCGGAGAAGGTGAGGAAGAAATTCGAAACAAGAAACTGCGGTTTAACTGTCCGCGCGGCGCGCGCGGATCGAGACACAGAGGGCGAGCAGACCGCACGCGTCGTTAGACGTAACAAATGCAACACGGTGGCGAAGAAGGGCGCGGAGATGGTAAACGAGCGTCCGAATGCGTGAGCAGCAGCAGCAGGGAAAAAAGTCGGCAACTTAACGAGATAATTTAATCCGTTTTGTCAGCCCAGTCAGCCAACGAGGACGCCTCGGCGGGGTTGCTCGCAACGAGAGATAATAACTCACCGCGAGTTTCGCTGAATCCACGCTTACCGTGTTTCTGATTCGCGTGCCCGTTGCGTCGCTGGCTGGCTGATGAGGCCATTCGCCGCGCGCCGCGGCGCCTCGCGGCGCTCTGCGCCACTTCAACAATCGCCAATTAATTATATTGTTTTCGAATACTCGAGGCATTTTTCCCGGTTAAACTTTCTAATTGAAAAATCGCTGCTCTTCGCATTGCGGAACATTCTCCGCGGGGTGAATAAAGTTTCTCTCGCAGTCGGTTCCCAGCCCACTCGAGTGACCTGGATTTTAGTATTACCGTCTATTCAAACGGCTATCAAAGGGACCACCCGCGTAAGAAGATGACCCTCGAAATTTTCCCCGAGAACCGTCCGGCTTTCTTCCGTGCTCGCGCCGGTGGGACAAATTCCGCGTAATCGGTCGTTGTTTCGCCCGACGACACCTCGAGGAACGGTGAATAAGCTGTTTGCCGGTGACTAGGGTACGTCTGAAGCGTATCTCGTTCGTTCCATCTTATTTTCACAGCGCGGCGAGCCGGCCGGAACCGAGGGACCGAGGAGACCGGAAGACGAAACGCGCTGGATACTCTTTTATTTCCCGCCGCCGCCGACGCTGCCGCCTCTGTGAAATTCTGTAAAGCGGCAGCTCGATGCGCGAAATAACCGCGAAACGCGGCTCGCGTACGCCGAATGTTTATGCGCCGATCGGGATTTTATCCGGCTGAAAAAATGATTAAACTCGGATGCGCCGGCTGGGAAAAATGGCGCGATAACGCGCGGAAACTTCGATAAATATTGCAGAGAGGGAAAACGCGGGTTCGCGTGGCCGCGCCGGTCTCCGTCTCCCAATAGGTTTCCGTTTTTCTGGTTATGCGCTGCGAGTTTCATCCCCGGAGCGACGCATGTCCGTGTAACGTTGTTTCTTGTGCAACCGCGATAAATTAATCATCGTTCGGGGAAATCCTTTTTGCCCGTGCAACCTACGTTTCATAAAGCCATCCGGCTCCGGCGTTCTCCCGTTGATTATAAAGATGGCCGCCGCGTATCGCGGGTAATCGATCGAAAACGGGAGAGCGCGTTGCAAAAGCAATTACACCGACGAATATGTAACGCGAACGCGGGAACGCGTGGAGGAGAGATTTATCGGGAAAATTCGCGCGAAAGCCGCGACGCGGACCGGGATTCCAGGCGACAATCGAGCGACCCATATTTCCCAAGGACGCGCACCCTCTCGAATTAAACGGTGGCATTTTTTCCCAGGGCGGACGCGTCGAATTTACCCCCGAGACGTGAGCAGCATCGGCGTCTCTGCCGCTGGTTACACGCCGCGTACTCGCCGACGTCGGGACGAGAGAGAGAGAGCGAGAGGGATGCCCGCTGGAACCCCGTGAAATATATTATCCGGGAGGGACGTCTCCACCCCCTTATTTCGCGTTTCAACCCCGAAGCAAACTCGGCCTTGCGAGAGAGAGCTCGCCAAACCGGCGGCAACGCCGACGTGCCTTAACTTTACCGCTGACACCTCGAGTGTCCAAATAAATAATGCGCCTTATTTGTTATAGGAATTGTGCCCGGCAAGGGATGAAATCTGCGGTTGCCGGCAGCCAGCAGCAGCCAGCCGGAAATCTGCGTGATTAAGTGCACCCTTCGTTGGACGATAATTGCTCTACAAATACGCGAAATTTATTGCCGACTCGCTGCTGGATACCATAGGACGTGTCCCTTTGCACGAATTTCCCGCGACGTCTGCGCGTCGCGCACCCTCGAACAAACGATTATCCTTTCTTCCCGTGCTACGCGTCTCCAGCGTCCACGGATCCCATTTAAATCGCGGGTCGACCGCTTTCGTTTTCTACGTTCACTCCTACGGTATCCTAAGGCGACTTTTTCGACGTCGCGAGAGTACGCCGGAAGTCGAGGGACCGTGAGACATTAATCGCCCGATACCGCTTCGGTCGATTAATAAATTTCACGCCGGCGAAAGCGCTTGGTAATTTCCCGGGACCGAGCGGCGAGATAGCTGTCGGACCGCTCGAAAGGGATTTATAACGAAAACGAGAAATTCATAAAGTCACGCTGGCGAATTTACCGTGATATCGCGAGACCCGATATTATTAATCGCTGGAAGATCGCGGTTTCGACGTTGAAATAACCCGGGGCGTACCCGAGGTCGATTATCGTTATCGACTAACGGGCGCCGCGACGGCCGTGGATCGGCCGGATATTCCTCGTTACAGCGGAGAAATTTTTAACGCCGTCCGTCACGGCCCGAAAAACAGCGGATCCTTGATATTGCGCCGCGCGGTTCGATCCGTTGCGATCCGCTCCGGGAGGATGGAGCGGGCCACGGCGGTTCCGAGCGTGCCGCGTAATCAGCGGCAGCGCGATAAAAATACGGCGGGCCGGTAAAAAGCCAACCAAGTGACAATGCCGAGGTTCCGCGAAATTTCAGTTTTTCATTTTCCATCGGGCCACGCCGCCGAGCCAACCGCGTATATACCTATATACCGGCCGGGGAACGCGGACTGAAATCTTTGCCAATTCCGCGAGATTTAGCGCGTTCGCCATCCATAAAGCCGGAAATTGATTACGTTCTCGCTAATAGAATTTTTATTCGCGTGCGCGCAAATTCATCGCGCCGGGCACGCCGAGGCCGTTTCCAGGCTGTATAAATTCGACACAGGCAGAGCAAGACATCCGCGTTCGGGCAACCGAGTTTATATCGTTGCCGCGCGATTTGGAAACAGCGAAGGCGAGGCTTATAGACGCGCGTACGCGTCGGAGGAAGCGTGACTTGCGAGGAGGAAGTTGCCGCGTGGCAGATAAGCCGGTTAAACGACGGGAAAACGATCGCGGTGAATGTTTCGCGTCCGATCGCGGTTTAAATATTTGATTGTCGCCGGTGGCGCGGGGAAACGCGGAGAGACGCGGGACGTCGAAGGGAAAAGCTCGGCGCACGGTCAGACAGCGGCGAGACCGATCCACGGATTCCGGTTGCCGGCGGAACCGCGACAACGCGCGGCCGCGGAAGCGCGCGAGAATCAAGCTGAAAGTCCGCGGCAGTTCGTTACACCAGCGCCACCAGGATTCTCCGGCCGGTGTACTTTTTCCTGCGGCGCCAGCGCCGCGACGGTGTTAAAATTCAGCGCGTTCAGCTTGTCGCCGGAGGCAGTCCAACTGGGTCATTAAATATGAGAGATCTCGTTGCCGAGACTCTCTCTCGTCGAGCGTGCTCCTACACGTACGGCGGTAGTGCAAAGGGGGAAAAAAAGGAAGAAACGAAGAAAAGGAGAGAGAGAAAAGGGCGGGAAGGGAGAGGGCGAGGGAAACAACCGGAGAGGCTTGGAGAGCGGAGTAAGTCTCTTGCAGTTGTTTCTCGGCTGCCTGACGCGCGCGAGACGCGCCACTCTGGATGCACTTTTGTATAATTTTACTTTAATTGCTGTTGAGACCCGGGAGTTTTCAAGTTTCTCCTCTCCTTATCTTTTTCATACTCCTCTAGCCACCGACCGCTGTCTCCGTCTCCGACCGTCGCACCAGCCTCCCCTTTAATCTATTTCTCCCCCAAAGCTTCTTGCCTTTATTCCTTCCCTCTCCTTGGCACACTTTAGCTCTCCGCCAGCCACCCCATCGCCCTTGCTCTCTCTCTCTCTCTCTCTTTCACTCCTCTCGACGGCACCGCTCGCTATTACCTGCCCGCCGCGTGTAGCGCCGGAGCGCATTCCGAGGTGAAACTGCCTTATGCAACCGTTCCTCCGTCTTAACTCATAACGCGAACACCGGGCGCAGTTGAGTCGGCGATAAGCCTTTCACGGCTGCTTCCGTTCCACGGGATCCGCGAAATATGATCACGTCCAGCAGCGGATTAAGCACGAACTCGAATTAGGGGTGGAAGAGGGCGAGGGGTCGCGGCGGGAAGAGCGAAACGTGGCTGGTCCCGCGGGAACGCGCGAATGAAATGCACGCTTCCGGCTGGAAACGGACGCTGCCTGTAATCCGCCTCACGTTTCTAAGGCGCTATAACGAGGCGGCGTTATTGTTTTTACGCCGAACAGGACACGCCTCGGGATTTCAATTTCCGCTCTTCGTTAATGCCGCGCTCTCCGCTCCGACTGCTCGCGAGCGGTCGCCCGAGTAATACCGCGTTTAACGGGATCCCACGGTTTTAAGCTCGGTAACGAGGCTGTTCCACCGTCCAGCGTCGTGCGATGAATCGCCTACTCCTTCTCGCTCTTTCTTTCCACCCTCGTGGCTCTCCACCGAACCACCGGCGGAATGTCCTCGATCGAGGGATTTTTTCCGACGATACGTCTGCCAGCGCGAGTTTGCCGTCCGGCAAAGGTGATCCTTGGTTATCGCGCTGGATCTAAAGCTTTGGCAAGGTCTGGAAAGAGGCACGGGTCTGCTGCGAGCTCTTCGCGTAGCCTCGATGGCCCGAGATGTTATCGCACGGCCTGCCAGTGTTTACCCAAAAGCGGTCTAAGGACCAGCAGGTTCCTGCGCTCTTTCACCGGGCCTATCGGCTATTTACATCGAGGTCGTAACAGGGACGTTTCCCTCGCGGACGGGATGGGGATCGATGAGGCGCGGAACACGCGCGCAGTCATTGACACTGACTGATACGTTTTCGCCCCTCCTTATCGCGCGATATCGCGATCCTCGCGTGGTCGAGCGTTTTTTCTCTTCTTTTTTTTTTCCTTTTTTTCCCCTCTTTTCGCGTCGCAGGTAACGAGAACGAAGAAATCCCGGTCGGTAACGTTTGAACGATCCGGATTTTTGCCGGGGTTACACGGGCGATAATTATATCTCGGTCGCGAGGCGGCGCACACCCGGAGCAAATGAAGAAATTTAAAAGGCCGGGACGCGGCGAATCATTGAATAATATTTAATATTCATCGAGCGATGAATTCGAATGAATATGCAAGAGGCCGGGCGATTATACGCGGAAGAAAAGTGGATGTATCGGGGTCACGGAGCCTCTAACTTACGACTTGAAGATAAATCTCGACTCTCTTTGCTCGCCACGAGTGTGCCTCCGAGGCGCGTACAACGCTCGAGCGTTTCTCTCTCTTTGTCCAAACATTTCTTTCCCCCCGGAACGCTCCGCTCGGCTCCCTGTCAAATAGTGCATGCACGCGCCCCTTTCTTCCTTCTATCCTTCCACCTCTTATCGCGTTCTCGTCGCTTTTCATTCCGGACGTCGTTTCCTCGCGCACGAAACCTATCCTAATGAAGAAGGAATAAAAAGCTGCCGGACCGCTGATTGCGGCGGGTAGAAAAGAAACTCGCGGGTTTACCGGGGGAAAAAACCGAGTTATCGCTCATTTAAATAAGAGCCACGGCAACTGGAGGCCAGGCGGCCCGATCTGAATAAGATCAGCCGTGCGGATGGAGTAACGCGGCTTTACATTTTTTAATTAAAATACGCGAGATGTCGCGGCGACCGCGGGGATGGATGCTAATGCCGCCGATTATACGCTACGCGACACACATCTTTTTCCAGCCGACGCGAGTCCTCCTCCTCGTCGACGCGATCCCCTATCATACCGTTTCCACCCTTTCCACCGCTTTCCACCGCCCTTGCGACCATTCCGCGGCGCTAAACTATCGCTGAAAGTAGCCGATCCTCGGAAGAGGGAACGCGGCGAGTCGGTGACACGCTTCCTTTTAATAAATTACTCGACGTACACACGCCACCGCGGGGCGATATAGACCGGGCATTCGAGATAGTGGCTCTCCGACCTCCCTTATTACCGACCTAAAACCTCGACCGTGCTCTACCCTCTTCCGCCATTCCGTCCGCTATCCTTCGCCCGGCAATATTGCTGTTCGTGCCTCTTTCCGCCTCATTTCTCTCTCCGCTCGCCGCCCTTCTCCCTCCGGCCCACCGATCTGTCCCTCCCGTTTACGTTCCACTTCCAGCGGCAGAAAAAATAGGGAAAAAAGGGCGAGAGAGGTGGACACGGAGAGGAGAAGATAAGAGCGAGAAAGGGAAAGAAACGAGGAGGAACGAAAGAGAGCTCCGGCACGCTTCTTGTTCTTCGCGGCATCGAAAGGAAAGGGTTGGCGGAAGCGATGCTCGTCGCGCTGGATAGACCGACAGGAATTACGCGAACAGCCTTGTCGCGTTCACGTGTCGGCTCGGGCCGGAATTAATTACGTCGCGTGACGATCGAAATCTCCGGGCACACGTGTTATTATTTATTCCTCGCCGCGAGTGCACCGCCGGTGCTTATCTCCTCCGGACGAGACGGTCGCGATATTAAAATCCGCGATAATTGCCAAGTTCCTACGACGCTGGTCCGAGGGAAGGAAGGGCGAGGGTGTAAGAGGGCGCGAGCGGGGAGAAAGTTGCCGGCTTACTTGCAAGGCAGTCAAACAAATAAATGTTCCGACGGGCGAACATAAAACTCGTGATATACGAGATAGAAGGAATACCGGCGATCTCTCACGTGAATCCTCACGTACCAGTCCCATGCATCATCCCCCGACCGTGCGCCGTCCGTGCACCCGCTTTCGGCCTCCACCGACTCGACAACTTTCCTAACACCCTTCCCATTTACATGCGCACACGCGCCCCCACCGGTTTCACCTGCGTTACATCTCACGTTCGGCCACGCGAACACCGGATGCGCCAATTTTTTTTTCCTCCCCGACCAACCCCTTTTCCCTCCGCACCCCCGAGTCTTATAATTCTTAATTTCCCCCTGCCTTGGAGACCGGCCAGAATCTTCATTTTCGGCACACGCGAGAGTCCATTCTCCCACTCTCGATTACAAAGAGTTTTACCTCTCTTCTCCGAGTCGTTCTATTCGCCGGGGAAACTTTTGTTTCTTGCCCCGATTGCAGCGTGCGCTCGCGTCGGTTACCTCCGTCGCGACGTACCCTCGGTCCACCGATCCCGTACGCAAGTACCCACGCAGCAGCGTCTCTCGTATTTCATCGGAGCCGCTGCGCGAAAAGTTTCAGTGGCGTAAGCTCGGCGACGATCATTAATTTTAAAGCGGGCCGGTCGGCCGCGCGGACGGGCGTACGGGTCCAGGGGAAATCAATCGCGTTCCATTTCGGCCGACGTCAAAGTACGCCCCGTCAAAAGTCAAATATATCGCGCCGGGGGAGCGACGATGAATTTTTCATTCGTTTTGGGTATTAATATGCCGCGGCTACGACCCAGTTTTATCGATGCGCCCGTAAAAACAGGGCGAATCCGACTGTGCGAGAAAAAACGGCGGGCCGGACGGGAAACGCTATCGCGACACAGGGCTGCCCGACGAGCCGCGCCGCTCTGCGTCGATCTGCGCCGCGCCGCGGGGGGCCATTCGGAAACGCCACTTTCGCCGGCTTGGGGACCATCTCGATACGTCTGCCGGTTTTACGATAGCGTAAAGTCACGCGTACACACGGCCGGTCGAGCCACGGCCGATTGGAAACGCGGCGAAAGATCGGCCCATCGAGGGCCACGCTTATCTCCGCCATAAACCTTGGCAAGCAACCGATCCGATCCAACGCGCGGCTTACGCTTTGCGCTCGCGAAATAATTGGGAATTACCTTTAATCCCCGCGCACGGATCCAATTGGGATTGGAAAAAGGACCGAGGCTACTACCTTTTCCCGACGGCTCCATCACCGTCGCCATCGCCGATCCGGCCCCGATAAAATTACACGGAATTATGAAATAGTTCTCTATCCGGTCGATCGGCTCGCTGACAAATCGAATCGACCCCGGCGTATCCGAGGTCCCGCAATTCTCCCTCTGCGCGGGGTCCGATAAAATACGTTTAGAGAATTAAATCCGACGACTTTGCAGCCGGGCCATTCCGCGGGGTTGAAAGGAAAGAGCTCGCCTCCGCCCCTGCCCCCCGTTCCCCGCGGCAGATTGCGCATCTGCGTTGTTATCCGGAACTGGATCGCGTGTAAATTGATTTCGCGTAACGATTCGAAAATAGCCATAACCAGTTACAACCGTAATAAACTAGATACGTGATTAACGATTCATCGGGCTAAATTGGCCCTTATTAGTCAGGCTAATACGCGTTCCGCCGTATCGAGAGCGATGTTCACCGAATAGAGTCGGGTACATTACCAAAACCTGTCTACGGACTAATAACCGAGTCTATACATCTCGTACACCGGACGAATTTCAAGCGAAACTTTCCCGTAATATACAAAGCATACGCGCGTTCGTCTCGCGGTAATCGCGTGAATCCGCTGGTGTGCGTTTTCATCTGGCAGCCGTGGGTTAGGTAGCGGCGTCTCGGGAACGACGGCGAGTCGGACACGCGTCGGTCGAGGAAAAATTCCGGCAAAAGAGCAAAGGCGAATTCGGAGGAAACATGCATAATGGATCCGCGTTGCATGTCGATGCGATTCCCGGTGCTCGATCGTATAAAAATGTCAGCAGCTTTGCCGCATCCCGTTCCGCCAGCCTCTTTCTTATACCCGGTCAAAAACATACGACGCGAGACCCGGACGCCGGGGTGTTTTCCGTTTCTCCTTCGGAATAATTTTAAATCCCGCCCGTCTATAGCCACCGTGCTCGCAGCAGTTTCGCTACGTCCCCGGCAACTCCGTCGTCCGCGTCGCGACGCGGCGATCCCGGCAAGTTTCGCCGCGCGAAAGCTCGATAGGTAAAGGCTCGGGGGGGCCGTGCTCCTCGAAAAATACCTCCATAGCTCATTGGAAAGAGACAGAACGGCCGTTCAACTTCCGCCAAGATAATGTTCCGGTTTTGCAGTAAATCAGTTTATCGCGTTGACCCGGATACTTAGCCATTCCTTCGGGTTATAATTCATCCGACGCGTCCGACCGCTTTCTACTTCGGTTCCCGCGATTCAGACGTTCCGAGCCACTGGCGAATCCGACCACCGCCGAACCACCCGCTGCTAATAACAAGCTTTCTCCGTCCGAGTCTCTTCGACTAGATAAACATCTTAATGGGAACTCGACGGAGGGAGAGGAACACTCTCCTCTTCGAGATTGTACCGTCGAAAGAATACCTGCGCGATCGCCGCGATCCGGCCTCGAAGCCAGGTTATCCGGCTGATTAAAATTCTCTCGCCGAGTCCGTTTCGAATGCGCCGACCGGTTTATTGGACAAAGTCGAATTATTATTTGCAGCGACGATATCAATGGCCCGGGAGACGTCGGCCGATGCGCGTCTTTGTGGCTTGGAGCGGGTATCGCGAATCGATCAAATGCACGGGATCTCGGACAATGAGGCAATTGTGACTCTGACGCCTTTAGGTAATTCCGGCGCCGGAGGTGGAGGCACGCGAAGCGGGATTGGCCGGACCCGATCACCCGTCCCGAAGCCCGCGACTACACTCGGCCGTCGGCCCATTCACCTGCCAACTCTCGCCTAACTACCGATCACGTTAGTTGCGTCCGCGCGGATGAATCAACGCGAACGTAATCGGGTGAACCGATGGACGCGGACGCGCCGACGAGTTTCCGCGTCGTTCCCATACGCGATCCACGCGTCCAGCGACCGAAATCCCAACTTCGTAGCCGACCCTCGAGATATAGCCGCGACGAGCGTTTCCCGGGTGATTCGTTCACGGACGATTGAAAAGCGGGGTAGCCTCGAAGCGAAACTCGCGCGATGATAAAGATAAAGAAGAACGAGAAAATCCTGGCTAACCGTGCCACCCCTCTGACTCCCTCCGCGAGCGGTACCCGCCGCCCCCCGGAACACTCGGTCCAACGATTTCCCATCGGATCCGGTGGTTTTGATTCTTGCAGAGTACACAGTTCTAAAACTCGAACCGCGAGAGTATTACCGGAATCCCGGCTTCGGTAACTCTGCTCTAAGAATTTTGTCTACATCGAGCGAGTCGACTAATCGCGCGCAAAATCGCCCGCCTGGATCCTCCGCCGCGTAATTCCTCGGATCGAGAGACTCGGCGTTTCAAAGAAATTCCCCTGGCCGATCGCCTTATTATCTGTCGGACCTTCGAGAAGTTGCGCGACGTTTTCTACCGCAGAGACGGGGAGATTGTGTCGCGCAGGGCAATTCCATGCCCGTTTCTCCCGCGGTGTATGATAATCGATAGGACAAGTTCAATAACCGGCGTTGCGGCATCATTCTCGAGGGAAAATCAACGCGACGCGCCGTTATTCCCTTGAACTTCCACGCTGCTAGCTCCTCCGCCAACGCCACCGATGAATCACCAGCGACGACAACGACGCCGATAGAAACCGAGGACGCTTGTGATCTAGGAAATCAAAGCGACCTCTTCCGCGAGCGCGACACTCTCGGCCGGAAACACCGGCCGGACCGAGTCATTACGGAAATTTCGAGGGTGGCATTGAGCCTCGTCGCGCGACGAATGCGCTAATCATCGCGATTCCGAGCTTTCTCGCCGCCTGTGTCGCCCCGCGGATCGCCGGGTGTTCTTTTGTATCAGCCGCACAAAAGTGTCTGCCGGCTCTTTCCGTAACTAACAGACGCACAGAGGCGAGAAAGGAAGCGTGGAGCGGTGGCGAGCGAGTACACGCGCGCGTCCGGCCACGCACACCCCGTGAGCAAACAATGCGTGTCTGCCAGCGTGTCGCGTCTTCTTTCCCTCTTTTTCACCTCGGCCTCACCCGCGTCGCGACACTTCGACCCTCTCCTCTTGTCACTCGCGCTCCCGTTCTTCGCCGCGCGAGCACGACGACTCGTATTTTGTAAATCAACGAACTCGCTTAAAGTTGCCAGCCGGCGACGCCCGGCGTGGCTCCGTAGAAACGAGTTAATTCGTCGACTGGCTGGACGAGCTGCTCGTTTATTGGAAGCTGTTCGACGCGCCCCGCTTCCGGCAGCAATTTCGAGCATCCCATCTTCCTCGACCGCTCTGTTTCCCTTTGACTTTCAAGCGGACGTTTTGTAACTCCGTTCAAAGTTCATTTAGACGTTGCAGCGCGTGGCCAAACGGTACGCGCGTTTTTCTCATTTCCCGACCAACTTCTCCGTCTAGCTTCTAATCAAAATATTGTACCCGCAAAACGCGTCGAATTTTCCATTTTTTTTTTTTTCTTCTTTTTTTTCTAACCCCGCGTCGCGGGATTTATCGCCGAGCGAGCCACCGAAGCGAGTAGCGTGCCTCTAGCCGAGGTAAATAGCCTCGAATAAATACGGCAGCGAGGATCAAAGGCTTTGACAAAGAATTCACGCGACTACGGGAACGATCGAGCGAGCGAGCGAGCGGAGAACGAGCGGAGAGCCGGGGCAAGGATCGCGAGGATTTAAGTGGAATGCGACCGGCCATATTGTGGCGAGACGTTTCTTATCGCGAGCGAGAGCGCGCGAGCTTTGGCTCGTCGGTACATCGAGGCTGCTCGAGGAGAGAGCCGGGCTTGATAAAAAGGGACGGCAGTTCACTTGCCATTTCAAAGTTCGCCGCGAGTCAAAGTTATTCGAGACCGTCGGTGGCTCGCCATATACAGGGTGTTCCTCGCCGTTCCACCGGCGTTCCTACGCCTCCGGGAAACTCGACATGCGACGCCGATATCGCGATGATTTTTTTAACAACTACGCCCCGGCTGGTCTCCGAGGCCTTGCCTATTCGACCTTCTGTATCATTCAACCGTCTGATTTTATGAGAACTGAAAATTGCAAAAGAACGGTACGGATATGTCAGACGCGGAATGTTGCCGGTAAAAGGATCCCCGTTTCGTTATGCGACTTCCCTATCCGGAACGGAAAGGGAGAAAATTGTCCGGAGGCACTTTAAGGGCATGCAAGATTAACAAATAATCCCGTTCGAAATTCTTAACTCGTACACACGTCGGCCGTGCGCGGTCGGGAAAGAAATGGGGAGGGGGTGCCTTTTACATATTCCCCTTTATAAGATACCGGAGGCTTTTTCCAACGAGCGAGTTTAAGAAGAAAGTCGGTCGTTGCGCCATGAATATATTCGACAAGAAGTTGGCGGAGAGTTAGCGAAACACCTTGTAGATCGAGCCACCGCTTTGCCTCTGCCAGTGAGAGCCGCTTCTAAAACGAGCCGCAAATACGTCCTTTCCGCCGCGTGCGCTCGGCGAAACGTAATTTTCTTCGTTTTACGAAAACAAGCCTGGCGGTTTGATTCGGAACGAGAGCGCGGGACGAGCGTGTCGCGCGGTTCTCACGGCTAAATTACAACCCCGTAACGGCGATTGCCTCGCCGGGCGTGAAATTATCGTTATTACGTCGAATTAAGTTACAGCTCGGTATAACTAATTATTCGAATGTTAAATTATCACGGGACGTGATTCCACAATAGCTTTGAAAGCAATAGCGACGATGAAATAACACTGGGAAGTAGTTATACGAGCGCGGCAATAGTACTAATTTCTGATTAGTTTCGCCGGTAATTGCGAAACGATAACGTTGCCCAAGTGCCGGGCCGCTGGCCGGACGCTTATCAAAATGAAAGCGCGCGCCGCGCCGTTCGCCCATTGATGAGCCATTGTTTATCCTGGCTCTCGATTAAAACTCTTCCGTGTCGATTTCCACTCGTTCAACCGAGTTAATTGAACGACTGCCGCGATCCTACCATCCATTTCCACGGTAACTTACGAACGGGACCGTTCGTAACAACACCGAGACTCGTTTGCCTTCTTCGCTCCGGGCGACTGATCCGCTCGCGAAAGAAAGCCTTCGATCGACTTCCATCCAACCTCGATTTCCATTTTCCCAAAGGTTCGATTAGTCACCGATCGCGCAAGTCGTCGATTTCCTCTATCACCTCAGAGTAAACGACGAGTTTCTACGATTTCACCGCGGATCGCGCGGCTCCTTGCCCGCACGGACGACAGAGACGGCCCATTTCGCTGGGCTATCGCGAATCGCGAATCGCGAGACCGGCCTAATGGCCCGACGCGCCACGCTCGTATAAAAGTACTCCTGGGACGCATTAATTGTTTTTAACTAATAGCCGGCGTCGCGGCCGGAAACGGCAGCCACCCGCGAAATCGCCGTTTAGAATCTCACGGTTCTACATTAACGAGCCCGTTAATTTATCGCCAGCAGAAATAATAGCGTGGCCGATAGAAAAGCGAGGATAGCGATCGGTCGGAAGCACCGCAATTTCAACGCTTCCATCTCACCACCCGCCCCGCCCCGCTCCGCTCCGCTCGAGCTTTCTTTCCTAATTAACGTTTTAATGGCTAATGATTTTGATCTGGTCGGTTGCGCGATCAGCCGTCGATGAAATCGCGTTGATTAATCGCGACGCTGACGCTAACGGGCCCGAATGACTTCTCCGTGTAATTGGACATCGATCCGAAAGAGACGGAAACGTTTCTTCGAGAATTTTCCCTCGCTCTTTCACTCTTTCTCTCTCTTTCTCTCGTGGCGCCCCGGTATCGCCGTGGCCGATTCCACGCAGACCCAACAGCCGACGATTAATTCGATTACACCGAAATGGACCTCGGACCGTTTGTTCGCTCCCCGAAGATTTCGCTTCATTTGAATAATCACGGCCGGGGGAAAGAGAAACGAGCGGCGAGGAAAACTACGGGAAAATCCTTCGGGCACAACCGGTCCCGATTGAAACCTCTTTAGCGATATCCGCGTGTAATTCGAAACGCCTCTCGCCCCTTTACTCCACCCTTAAACCCACCCTCTGTGCCGCCTTGTATTTCTTTCCCCGCGTTTTTCCCCTTTTTCTTTCTCGCCAGCCCGCAAAGGTGATTATGAAAGCCCGGTCAGGTTAAATTACTTTTGGTAACGTTAACTGCCGGCTTGGTGCTTCGATGAAGATAGCGCTTACAGGGGTCCGTCGGGTGTTCGGGGGCGGGTTTCCGCGCACCTGTCGTGTTTCCCACAATTTTGCGAGCCGGCTCGCACGTTTACAGACATTTCGAGAGGGCGGCGTAGCAGCGGCGTCGGCATCCGCGGCGGCACCGCGGCGCGGAACGGAAAAAAGAGAGACTCGGCTCTCGCATCGGGAATCGTTGGGGTCCATTTAATGCGATTAGAGCACCCCTGCTATCATCACGGCCTGTTTGATTCGCCTTTTTGCCACGAGCCTCGTAATGTCTCCGTTCTTCTCCTCCCTCTCCCTGGCCATTCCGTTCCGGCTCCAACGTTTTTCGCCCTTCCGTCTACCAACCTTCCTTCCCGGTTCGTGCTTGTTCGCGTTAATGGCCAAACGATGCCTAGTTCTTCCAGCCGCGTCCCCGTACCTCGTTCCCCGAGTTTTCCGCCTCGGAAGGGAATCAGCCGAAAATTGCAGCGTCGACGCTAGACGACCGTGTTGCTAACCGTCGAATAATTCATAAGTCTCTATTCGCGGGACCCAGTTCTGCGTGTCGCGCGATAACGCGTCATTTCGCGAAACCGGTACACGTTCCTCTATTGTTAATCCGGGGAGATTCAAAGATAGAAAAATGTCAGTTCAGCGAGACGTTCAACCTGTTAACCTCGTCGCGAATAAGTCGCTAAATATATTCCGCCATCCGCTCGAATTACCGTCTCGAGCGTCACGCTCGACGCACCGCGACGTCTTACACGATCTACCTTCTCGGTCCTACGGTTTCTTTCCCCTTCGCGACGAGATTCAGAGTACCCTCTGGGAAGCGAGGCCATTACACCGGTGATCCGGCGTTGTTGCAGACGCTGCGAGCGCGTCCGAATCTAGCGGTGCAGGACCGCGACTATTAATTACACGGTAACACGGTTAATTACGCGCGATTCGAAACTCGGCGCGCGAGCTGCACGGGCCGCGCTAATGAACGCAATAACGGCCGGCCACGCAGGGATCGAAACACGGCGGGAAATCGCGGCGAAGAAAAACGAGCACCGGAAACCAGCCTGTGCCGCTCTTCTCGTTGACCCAATTCGACCGACAGCCATCCTCTGCTCGCGGCACGTCGGCCCACCTTCCACTTCGGCAATGCTACCGGCCGTTCCCTGGCCCGTTCGTTCGTTAGCCGACGTGATTTAACACCGGCTCCCGGAGTAAAGTCCATTGATCGATGGCGATGGCGGATAAGATCTTTCCACGATCGTTCTACTTTCACCCCCGCCGCGCCTCCTCCCGGCGGCTATTTGCAAAAAGGGTTGCGCTCGCACCGCGCGAGCGTTGACCTTTAAGCTCTGTCGGCGTCGCGCTGATCTTTCCGAGGCCTTTAAATCACCTCGAATGCCGGGGACGACGCCTCGATGCGAGAATAAAAATGCCAGTGGGACGATACCGGTCACCTTCGAATAACCTTGACTCCAAACGACCCCTGCGGTGCTCCGAAATAAGTCACCTTTGCGTCGCGATCCCGGAATGACTTTCCGCTCCGATTATGTTCGTGACCTTGATGACTCCGAGTGGCCGGCACGCAACCTCTCGAGTGTACGACACCGTGTAGGAATGGAAGTCGATTGCTAGCGTAAAGCGAGTATAAAACAACGACGCGAGGTATTGGGGTGCGAGAACTTTGCCCTTTTACGCTACGATTACGTTATTATCGTGACACCTCGCGTGTCCATACCTCTTGTACCTCGTGCGTCTAAACCGCTGACACGCGGGGTTTAAATGCGAAATAATCCGCACGGTGCCTCCTCTGAATTTCTGCGAGCTTCTTTGCCGAAGAATTTATCGGCGGTGTTTTTTTTTCTGCCGCGTGAACGTCGGCTTAGAGGCTGAGAAAAGCCAATCGAGGGAGATGGCCGGTACGGAAGTGTCAGCGAGAGGCTGCCTGCTCGATCGCGTCCGCTTTGATCACGTTGTAATTATTAATTACCGCTGGTTACCGATAGTTAATTATATCAGTGGTGGCGCGCGAACGTGTAATCGGGCTGTAAATTACATTGTCGCGTCCTTGCCGCGTGTCCGTGGAATGTCCAGGTGAGACGGACGCGGCGCCGCGACGCCCGCTGATTGGCCCGATTAAAACCGACAAACGCGGCTAATTGGAAAGTGGGGAGGAAACCGTTCCGAGTGGAAACGGACGTCTTGCCGAGGAAGGAAAGCTCGCTCGGATGATGATCCGATCGAAGAGTAGCGGCCTACTCGGTTATTTCCGTGGAATCGAGCGAGAATTCACCGGCAGCCTCGACTGATTAGCGAAACTGAATCGGTGAACTAACACACCGTGGCCCGGCGATCTCGAGGATTATCGTCTGAAATATCGGGCTTGAAAAAACGGCTCGTTGAGTTTGATCAGTGAAATACGAATGGCTCTCTTACCCGATGCCGGGGGAAATTCATAAGATTCATCCGAGGGGAAATGCAGCCAGTGGATCGATTAAAAGGATTTTCCACCCTCCCCTAGCCTATTTTACCCTGCACTTTGTTCCGCGTTCGCACGCGGGCGCGTTATAATTAAATTAGTTCGACGAGAGAAGACGTCGCGACGCGGCGCGAAATAATATGCGGTCCGTCTTTTCGATCTTCGTAATACCTTTGAGGACTCTCCTGCCCCGACTCCGCCGGTATAATAAGCTCGGGCGATCCAGCCCACCGATCAATCGGAATTAAACGGGAGCCGGGTGCTCGATGGGATCGATAAATAACGGCGCCGGGATCACGGGAAATTAAGCGGAGCCTGCCGATGACTAACTCGATTTTACTTTTCCGCTCCGACATTGTTTCCGCGGGCTCTGTCATCGGGGTGATCGAACCAGTCATCTTCGAGACTCGCGTAAATTGCTGGGTGCGGAAGCAATTACGGATCACCGTGGAAATTACCGTTCGTCCGTGTCGCGTCGGTCGCGTCGGCGTCCAGCGGCGAAAATTGGCTCGTTCCGAACCTTTCTCCTCGAGGTGGGTTCGTTGTTAACGATTACGCCGAGCAGCCGGTCGGAAGAGCTAGGGACCCTTGGAACGGGTTATCTCGCATACTCGACTCGCACGGCGCGAGACAGCCTCGCTGTTGTAGAATTCCATATATTTTTCCCGACAATCGCACTTAAACGCAAAGGGATAGTCGCGCCGGTTCGAATTCTGTTCTGATTTTAATATACGCGTTCCTAAGGCACAAAAGCGTCGGGGCACAATGCGGAAGAACGGCGGGGTAAAATAGAGCGAAAGAGAAGTCTCGGAAGGATTCCGAATTTTTCCACGGGTATACAATACGTCGTATTATTCGCGTAAAATACTACTGCCTTCGGAATCTCGATTATTTATTAATCGCGAGGCACCGTCACCTTCCCTTTCCGCGTGGAAAAGCCCGGATAACCGGGACGCGGCGAGGCGCGACGATCGGCGTCGCGAAAATTTCCGCGATTCCGCGATTCGAGGATCGAACCTCGCGTAATGTCGTTTCCACGAGCCTACGCAATTTTTCACGAGGCGTCGCCAGAGCGACGCCACCGTTACTCGTTAATCGCGGTTGATCGAATTCCCGCTCGGATCCTCGCGCGAGCGAGCGGCTTTCTGTTTTCGCCCCGCGATTAATTATGCGGGCATTCGGTGATATTTTCATGAAAATCCTCCACGCACGCCGGCTCTCTCGTGCAACGCGCGCGGCACACTTTGCACTTTGTCACGCGAAGTAATTTCTTTCTACCTTTTGCCGCTGCAACGGACAGCTCGTGAACCTGCATGCAACACCTACGCGGTAATATTTCAGATTTCTCGACAGACCTTTTAATTCCTCGTCTTACTCTCGCCGACAGAGCCGGCCGCGTGCCGACTTCTCTCTGCAACAACGCCGAGGACTCGAGAGAACGCGAAATTGTCGAAATTTATCAACGAGATGGCTAGAATCTCGCGGATTCTGCTCGTATCTCTCTGGATCGCGGATCGGTCCCCGCAGAAGCGGAATAATCAAGGAGAAAGTAACGCTGATCGACGACGCTAGCCTATCGCGGGCTGCGTTGCGACGACAGCTCGCGGCCGCCTTAACTTCCGTAATCGAATAGCCCCGGCCTCTTCAAACCGTATTTTCAGCGTTCCATTCCGAATTAACGCGTTATGCAGTTGAATCCCGAGCACTCGGCGTGGTTCAGTTTTTAACGTAGTTAGCCGGGCGGCAGCCGCGCGATGGTGACTCGCCGCCTTACGAAATATCAAGAAAATCAAATTCCGACTTCCGGCTGGGAACGTGATGGAATTATACGAGCGTCAGCTTAACTCGTGCGCAGGTCGTGTCGCGGTCGCGTTTTCGCCCGACTCCGCTCTGTCGCGGCTAACAAACCTTCTTGCATTTAAAGTACGTGACACGGTGTCGCGGCGCGGTAACCTATGCACATCCTCGCAATATCGTTAATATAACCGGCGATAAGAGCATGCTAATTCCTACTTTCTTCCCCCGTACCACCCGGTCGTTACAGCTCGGTGATCGTTTAACGGAATTGGACGCGTCGAGTGGATTAAACGATCGCGGTGTCCTCGTCGGCGATCGGTCGTCTATTTTTGACGGAGTTCCTTAAACGGAATCTGTTAATACGGACCGATCGAATCAGTTTTACCCAAGCGGTGGAACTAAGATTAAAATTTCGCGTCGACGTCCCCTTATATAAGAGGGATAGGCAAGGGTAGGAAGATGTCGCGTGGCGGAATTCATCGAGGAACGAGTCACTCGTTTCTCTCACGCGTGATAATTTTCCCGTTATCTCGGTATACCGGGAGAAAAGAAGCCGGTCGCGAGATAATAGAAATACTTCTCGGCGAGCGACGTAATTCTTCTTCCTCGCGGTAGATTGAAACGACGTTTTCATTGGTTCCGGGAGAGGGGGAGGGGCGGAGGATAAGTGATCCGACGCGGTGGACAAAGAGGAGAACAAGGCTGGAACGGTCGCGCAGGTATCTTTTTCATCCCTCTACTTCATCAATTTCAGGCCGGGCCCTGTGTGTACGCTTCATATTTCCTTTCTTACGGGGCTCGTTCTATCCGCCTCGTCGTAACATACTTTTCCACGGAGAAAATTAACGTCGCGCGAACACGTTCCAGAACGTAGCCGAGGAACCCGGAGACGCGGTGGCCACTTACGTCCACCTGGGACACGTGTACCATGCGAACACATTTTCCTCGCATTTGGGTCAAACCGTACGAGCCCGACCGCGATTCCTCTCTCTCTCTCCCACTCACTCTCTCGCTGCCTCTCGCCCTCTATCTCCCGCAACCACCTTGATTTCCCATGCATGCGAGTCACCGCGGGCGATACCGCCGATAAGCATTCACGCGTCCTCCCCGACCATTAATTTATTTAAATACCTGCTCGTAAATCACCGGATTCGTCGCCCTGGCTGAACGGTGTCGCTCGTGACCGTCGACGAAGATTGAGAAGCGTTGTCGAGGAGGGTGNCCCCCCCCACGTATGTCACCTATGTCCTTTTTACTCTCTTTCCTCCTCTTTCCTCTTTGTCCCCTTTGTCCCGCCATTCAAAGAATTAGCTCGAGAATTATCGCGCGGTTAAACGTTCGTCGGTGTCGCGTCGAGTCGCGTCGCGCCGCGAGGTAAACGCGCCGCAGTTTTTCGGATAATTCCAGGAAGATTCGACGTTTACGACAGAGAAATTAAATCGCGGCGCGATCATTGAAAGCAATCAAAGAGTGGCAGACGACGACTGATTCTCCTGGATGTGTCGCGATAATCGAATCGCACNCAGAGAAATTAAATCGCGGCGCGATCATTGAAAGCAATCAAAGAGTGGCAGACGACGACTGATTCTCCTGGATGTGTCGCGATAATCGAATCGCACGGATTCCAACGACGACGACGACGACGACGACGACGATGAGGAGGAGGACGGATTACAACAACGCGTTACTCGCTCCCCTTTATATTCGCGACCTGGTTCCTTTGTTGCCGCCGCTTCACGGAAGCTCGGAAGGGTTTTTAATTAAAAAAAAAGATCCAGCGACACCGGGCGTCGCCTACTCTCTTTCGCTCAGCTCGCGCGCCGGTAGACGCGATCTTTCACGTCAAAGAACCATGCCCGAAGATTACGATGTCGACCGGGTCGTCAGAAAGGAAACATGTTCGTTAAATGTCAGCACGGCTGTGTAACACAGCGGTCCCGACGCTTTTCCGACGACGCAAACGAGTCTGTAGTTTGCGATGTGCCGGAAACAGAGACGCGGAGGGCGTCTGCGGCTAGCCTTTGACCGCCTCAGTGGTACGAGTCAACGATTCGAGTCGTCCTCTGCCACCACTCGACCGCGGACCGTTTGAAAAATGGTCGCTGCCGAAGAAATACGAGGGTTCTCCGACGTGCTACGTGTTTCGCGTCGGGAAATTCGACAGGGACCGCAACACGCCGAGGGATAACTGAGAATATCTGGTGGAAACCGGGCACTCGCGAGTTCCTGTCGAACTCGCAATTACCGCGAGTGCAAACAAACGCGGTAGAATACGAAACTCGAAGGAAATTACACGCCTTCGAAAAGCTACATCCTCGCGAAACTGTCCCGCGACAAAAAGTCGATGGTTTCACCCTCTCTGCTGCTTTACGCTCTCCGCGAGCGTTTGCGGGGCAAGTCGGGATACGCTCGATGTAATTCCGCGGCATGAAATTTGATAGAATCCCCGGAATCCATAAATTCTTCAAATTTCGGTCATTTGTCTGCCGGATTTCCACAGACGTCCAACTAGGGCGCAACTGCCGAGTCTCGGGGACGGCGAATGCGTCGGCACACAGCCCCGTAAGGGTAAAACTCGCGTTAAACACGCGACATGGAATTAGCGCGACAAAGTTGCGCCCCTGTTGGCCGCGCTCGGCCCGTTTTAACTCGACCGATCGGCCAAAGAGGTCGATGGAAAGGGGACCGCAGAAAGAGTCGAAGAGACGCGGCGAGAGAAAGAGCGAGAAAGAGCGAGTTGAGGGAAGGAGGAAAGAGGAAACGGAACACAAACTACTCTGCGAAGTTTTGCGCTCTCGAAATAGATGCTCGGCGTCCCACAGGATACTCGCGACCCCTGTTATTGTCAGCCGAGTCAACGCTAGGCCCGGAGTGTCGTTACAGGAGGCATTTTCGCGGGAAACCGTGGAGCGATCCAGGTGAGGCAATATCTTCCTCCACTCCAGGGAGGAAGGAAAAAGAAACTTATCACCGAGAGGCAATAATAGCTCACCCTTCCGTATTTTTGTCGTATTCAACGGCGATCCGTCGAGCGGAGGTGGAGCGGAGGTGAAGCGGAATGGCGGAGGATGGTCGGAGGGAGGCGGAGAGACGAGGAATCACTTTCAGGCGAGGAACCAAGAGCCATTCGAGTCAAAAGTTTCGCTGGAAAACTTCCATCCGTCGTCCCTTGTTCTCCGGAAGATCGGTGTCCTCTGGCATCGAAGGGAACGATTTTAATATTCGCCTCGAATTAACGTCGGCTTCGAATTAAAAACTCATTAAAACTGTAGCCGGCCGAACGGCTAATGAGATTGGACAAATAGTGCGCGCAATTTCGCGACAGATCAAAGGATCCAACTGGCTACAATTCAACCTTCCAGCTCGCGTCTTCCAACGGACCGTGCAACGACGTTATTAAAACTTTCCGCGTGCTCTCGCTGTAACCGCCATCGGCTCACTCGCCGTTCCTATTTTTTCTCTCCTCTCTCTCTCTCTCTCTGCGCGCGCTATTTCCTATTTTTCCCCTCCCATTTTTTCTTTCATTTTTATACACCGCGATGCCGTTACTGCGTCGCACTCGACCCTACACCGCTGCCAATCGAATTCTTTCCGCGGTTTTGTCCTTGCGTCACGGCGAAACAATACAGCGAGCGAAAACAGCAACAATGACAACGATTTGAAAAAGAGAGAAAAAAAGGGAGAAAAACAGAGAGAGAGAGGAGAGAGAGAAAAAGCGCAGAGGGTAACGAGAAGAAAAAAAGAGGAGAGGATGAACATAGAGCACGGACGAACGAGCCTCGATCCATAGCCTGGATCCGTACGTAGCCTGGATCCAATCTCGATCCGAGCCTCCGGCCAAAATACACACGTGTGCGCGCGCACGATTGAAGAGAGCGATGTGCAGTCGCGCGAAACTGCAGACTCGAGCCTAACGCCGGGATATTCGATTTTTGCGGGCATGCGAAAAACTTTTGACGCGATTCATCCGAGCCGATCAGCCGAGGTTTTCTAGCTACGTCGATATCCCTCTCTCTGTTCCATTGTCGAGGAGATCGATGAAAAAAGAGGGGAAAAAAGGAGGAAATAAAAAAAGGAAAAGAGTGAAAAAATAAAAAAACAAAATGCCGCGCGCGTTGCGGCGCCGCGACGTTACAGGCGAGCGAGAATGGCGGCCATTGAAATCGCGACGGTACACACGCCGCTGTTTGTTTATTTGCTTTTTCCCTTTCCCACCCTCAACCCCTCCGCCCCCGTCTTGTTTTTGTTATCGCGGTGTGTAACCTTTTAATCCAATCACGGAGAAGACCGCGCGAGCGGCAGGCGGCCGGTGGGTATCGCGCGCCGGCGAAATTACGCTTAAGCATCGAGTTAAAAATGAAAGTTCCATTGATTACACCCCCGTTCCACCCCTACCCCGCGCCATCTCGGATTCCCGTACACTCGCCTAACGGGCAAACTTGCCGCGAGCAAGATTACGTATAAACGAAGAAGTTACGACGACCGGCTCGTGTTCTTTTCCACGCCTTAACGTTATTAGAGGTTTTAATCCGGGGCCACCGGAACAGAAGGGAACAACAGGGCCGTATCGTTTCCCGTACTCGCTTCGAACCGCCCCGTTCCGCACCGGCGCACCCGCGTAATCCCAAAATCTGTGATATTTAATTAGGTTCGTCCGACGCGGCGGGAAAAACGAGATGCCGGCTCGATCTGCTTTCCCGGGGAAAACAATCGCGTTATTCGCAGGAATTTCATACGCTTAACGCAGCCCCGCGCGATTGCACGTGCACGTGCGCGCGAAACAGCCATGATCGTTGGCAATTCGAGTCCAGCTCGATAACCGATGCATATCCGATCAGATATTTAATCGGTCCATCAATCGACCGTCCGCCAGCGAATTTTTGTACGCGGTCGCGATACCATCGGAATGGTTGATCTCGTGCGTCCAACGAGTTTTATTTTTCTTTCCAATCTCTCTCTCTCTCTCTCTCTCTCTCCCAAGCTCTTCTCCGGTATTTCGATCTCGTAATGCGGCGTGTTTTCGTTTCGCCCTGGCAGCCGTATTTATGGAAGGATTTATTTTTAAAAGCGAATTAAACCGATTCGACGGGATTTCCGGAAGAAAGCGACGAGCAGCAATGCATCGGCCGAGCGGCCGTTGTTCCGCGAACAAACGCGATCCCGCTGCTTACCGACCGTTGCCTACCGCCCTCACTTTTATTCCGAAATCGTAAAACTTTCATTGTCTCGGTTATTAACTATGCCATTATGGCCGTGCGGTTTTGTCCCGGCCACAAAGACGCGCGCCACGCGAACTCTCCGAACTCTCGTTAAATACCTCGTTCGATTCGTAATTATCGCTATTCTGTTACGGGATCATTTGTTCCGGAGAACAGGGGCCGCAAGCTCGTCGGCCGACTCGGGACCAGCGGGAAAATGCGCAATCGTCCGGCACGCGAATTTCGCGAACGAGTTACGCGCGAAACCGATCTTCCTCGGCGTCTCGTTTATGCTCGGGAGACGCGATTCGGCTTCGAGTCGAGGCCTCGACGAAGCGGAAACACTCGGGATCGTGGCAGTGGCCGTGGAGAGAATAGATATCGCGCCGAGGAACACTGCGAGCCACGTCTCTGCAAAGCAAACCGCGCTCGGTACTGGTCCGAAGATAAACAGCGCCATTGGCGCATCCTCGCTCACGCCGCGTGTTTCCTAATTATTACCCGCTCGTAGTCTCACGGTTTCCGCTCCGGAGTACTCTCGTTCTCCCGAAGAAACGGACGAGTCGGAGAAAAGGTAGGAGGAGAGAGGACCGGCTGCAGGGTGCCCGATCAATTCCGATCCCTATTCGCATTTTCTACCGCGTCGTTTCCACGCTAGCCCGTCCACCCTTTTCTCGTCTCGTCGGAGTTTCCATCAGAGCCATCCGGAGAGACGGTTGACCGGTTTTTCCGCCGCTCGTTTTGATTTCCCGGCCCTCGGTCTCTGTATCTCGAGCGTTCGCGAGCTGTCCGGAGATTCGTCGGACGTTGGAGAAGAGGGTTGGCCGGGGTGGGCCCTTCCTTGTCCCTTTTCCTTATCGATCTCGCGAATCCGTGGAACGCGCGCGCCGCGAGCTCGCTCGGAATCAGCCGGGATTCGCCGATGGAGGAAGAAGCCGCGTCGCGAGACAATCGACGATGATCCCGCGACGGCGACCTGTCCCGCGCTTCCGTTCCTCTTCCTCCGAATAGCAGTGTCGTATCCGCGCGAATGGACAGGCCTGGATTTGCCGGCGTTCCGGAGACGAATCGAGGCGCGAGGCCGTTACGGTTGTAAAACTTGTCGCGATAGATTCGAAGCTTTTCGCAAATCCTCCCGTATCGATTCCGACACGCACGCTCCTCTCTTCTTATTCCCGGCTGCGCCGTCGACGTACGTTTTCAGTATAATAGGGCCGACGTCCGCGGCGAGCCATCGCGATAGCAGTTTTTAAAGGAAACTTCGTTATACGAGAAACTGTAATCTCGACTTAATTTCCGTCACCGAACGGCCTTAATTGCGTTTTTTCGTCACGCGGCCACGATTGAAATTGCGGTATGCAAATCGCGCCGCGATAGTCGGCGCCGATTACTTTATTCCTTCCCGCTTTTTTCTTTAACCCCACCCCTCCGCTCTACTCTTTCTTCGCTCGCAGAGTTCCGGGGAGAAAGTCGCGAGGCTCGAGAGGAGAAACTGGAGGAGAAAGAGGAGGAGAAAAGGGAAGAGAAACGGGAGGCGTTGAAAGAAATCGCGCCGCGACGAGACGTGTCCATAGAGTCGGCTAAACGAACGGCACCCTCTCCCCCCGATTGACTAAAAACTGATTTGCATTTAAATTATGGAGCCGTCTACCTATGAAGGCGGCTTTTAATTTATCTGTACCCTCGATCCGTACCGAGTTTCGTATCCTTTTTCCCTTTGAATATAATCTTATCGGAAGGACGAGAAGCCGGGGGAAAATCCGGCCGCGCTGCCTTCCTTTTAATATTCATGATTTATTGTCGCTGACTTCCACGAGACCTTCCGACGCCGACGTTTCTCTCCGGCTCTCCAACGGCTCCGTGTTTCGCGGATCGTTTCGAGAACCGTTCGCCCCTTTCACGTCCAACGACGCTCGTCCTTCGATGTCCTCGACGCGAGAGTGGAGACGCGAGGCGTCGCGAGACACTTCGCCACGAGTCTACCAACCTACCTTCGTTTAGAGAACTCGACAATCTTCCCGGAGACGCGAGAAAACGAGGAACTATTCTTCGAGGGAACGGCCATTCAGCCCGAGGGTGCGACCGTTCGCGAACATTCTGTTCGCGCAAATTGGCAGACGTCAGAGACGCGGATAAACCGGTAACGGAACGGCCGCGTTGTCCCGTTCCTTCGTCCTATCCTCCGTCTTTCCATTAGAATCTCCTGGATTTTCCCCGTAACGGGAACAAATTTTCCTGCCAATTTTTCCTCCTAACGGACCCTCGCGTGACCATTCCCAATGCAAACATCGGTCGCTCGACGCTGGAGCGACGCGAGTCGAACACAACGAAGTTAGCGCGAGAAAAACGTGTTCAACCCCGGCGTAGTTAACCCATTGTTTACGTACACGCGCGCGAAAGGTCGATGCCGAAAGTTGTATGGAAGAATTTGCAGAGGACAAGGAGTCCGGGCTAAGCGAGTTTCTCGTTGGTTCTGCGGTTTGTTGTTATTCCGAGGTGACGAACTTCATTCGTGCCACGAGGTACCGGGCTCCACCTGTTTCCGCAAATAGACCGTGTACGATAGAATTTCGACGCGCAATTAATCTTCCAGGCACGCGTTCAGAAACACCGTGAACGATATTTCGATAAAGATAGCCGAGTATTCTTACCCCATCTGGTTTTTTCGACTGAATTGTACATACGCTATTTTGCACCGGACGTAAACGTACATCAATTCCGTTCGCGAAGGCGCGATTGCGGTAGATGAAATAGGCGATAAGGTAATCGAAAATAACAAGAACGTTGAATTTCTCGTCCTACCTTGCTTCGCGAATCTGCTCCCAGATGAATCCCTTCAGAGATAATCAGCTGGGCCACTCGTCGAGTCATCCGCGGTGCACAATACGCACTCCGACATCGGCGATACGAATGATTCGAGTAATAATTCTCTACTAGGAGCGTAGAATCACGGGGAAAGGAAAAGAATGGAAAAGGAAGGAAAAGGTAGACCGTGGAGACTCGTAGATGGACGCGTGAGTCGACGCGATGTTGTCGAAACGCGAGGCAAAACACGACTAACGCTCGGGTAGAGGACTCGCGACTCGCCTCGATCCGAATCGAGGACCAAGGCACCTGAACGAAAACACGCTTTAGGGTCAACTGTACGCGCGTCTGCGGAGCGTCCGGGATTTCCGCGTACAAACTCCGAGCAAAGAGTTAAACGATTGCCGCGCAGGAAAATGGCGGGCAGACGTTTAGTCGATCGGACGTGTCAATCGCGCATCGAGCACGTTCTTTTTATAGACGGCGATTTAAAACGGCAATCGCGTTTCGGGTCGGACGATGGCGTCGGAGATATATCGGGAAACAGTCGGACGAGAAAATGATTTTAACGCGTTAAGCGCGTACGCGCGATAACCCGCGGAGGCAGGCAGGGAAAAACGTGGAAATATAATTTCTGCCCGCGGTATCTAATTTCCAAGAACAACCCCCTTCCGCGGCGCAGCGTTTTATTATTTCGCCACTTATCTCGTGAAACGCGGCTCCCGAACCGCC
>NIJG01000021.1:547973-583934 GCA_002201625.1 Euglossa dilemma | reverse complement strand
AGGCTAAACGAATTCCCCGCGTCCTTCGTCGCGGTCCAGACCTCGAGGAATCAACGCTCGCGTTCATCGATCCGCGTAATAACGTCGTCGCAAGCTGCGAGCTTGCCGCTCCGCGCCGCGCGAGAAGAACGCGAGTTATTCGCGCGTTCGCGTGCTATCGATTCGCGGCCGAGTGTCCCGTGAGCCGGCCAATTAATTACCGGCAATTTAGCCGGCCGCGATTGATCACGGCGATTTGCTGGAATTCCAGGTGAAAACCGTGCTCCGGGAGCACGAGAAAGGCCTATTACTCTTGGAGGAAACGCGGCGCGTGCACGCGGCTCCGGCGCGGGGACGATAAACGAAAAATGTCGGCGGCACCCGGCTCGTGTAAACTTTACGCCGCGCGATCCGCGGCCAATTATGATCACGAAGAAGTTAATGGAACTTTTCAGCCGGCCCGCCGCGGCTGATGTATTAATCGCGCCTGCGAGCACGCACGCCGAACCACCCCTCTGGCTGGATTATAATTAACGGGGTAATTGTGCCTGACTGGATCGCGATCCGCCGGTGACGGTTTCATCGAGACGCGGTTTCACGCCGAGATTCCGCCACGATACTTTCCGCTTTCGTGCCGCGCGAATATTCCTCGACGGGCAGGGCACGTTATCGAGAACCTAGGCGACACAGGAAAACGGTATTTCGTATATCGCTGTGATATTTTAATTCCTTAATTCAGCCGTTCGTTCGCGGAAATGTAAACGTATCCGCGCGTGGCAGGGAAAATTTGCGACGTCTACGCACGCTTGATGGGTTAATACGGCCAGATTCCCTGTAAGAAACCGCGAATCGTTCCTTAATTATACTTCCAGCACGCGAGGAATCAAGATTTCCGGAGTTAATTTGGAAAATGTAATTTGGACTTTTGCTCGGAGATCATTTGCATTTCAGTGGTACGTTCTTAAAATAACACGGCCTGGAATCTGTAAATGCCTTCCGCGCGAAGTTTCCGCGTTTCGGTGAAAAAGATCGTTAAATAAAATTGAAATTTCCAAGTCGTTCGAGCGTTCCGGAGGTTAATTCGGTCAGCGCAAGTATCACTGCCAGTCGAATAACGCGTGCTATTCTCGTTGCGACGGCAAGAATATTTTGGGAATAACTGATCGCAGATTGGTTTCGACTTATGTATCATTCAGAATCAAACACTCATCGAAATAGCCATGAACCGACATTTGGACCTGGTGATAAGTTATTACTATATCACGTCCTATTTCGAGATCAGGTCGCGAAATGGACGAAGAAGTAGGGGATTTAAACAGCGCGACAAGAATCTCGAGCGAGTTCCTCGGTCCGTAATTTCGCGCGGATTGGAGGAATCTGCTCGTTTCTCCGGTTACGGTCCCGCGATACCCGATGTTTCTTTAAAAAATACAATTTATAATGGAAACCGATCTCTGGAACGAGCGATCCATTACCAAATTAAACACGCGCGCGTCTTCTTTCATCTTCGGTCGAAAGGGCGGCTGGCGCGGATCGCCTTAAGCGACCTATCTAGCTGCGTGCTCGCCGTTTCCTGTTCGCGCATTGCCGCGGTAACAGGGCATAATTAATTCGAAGCAATCCAATTCTCGCGAGTGGCTGCGAGTGGTCGGCATCGATCGGCAACGCTCTGCAACGATTACTTTTCCTTCGGCTCCTCTCCGCGGCGGCTGAAATTTCCACGATACACCCACCCCATGCCGCACCCACTAACTCACCTTCCCGCTCGTCGTAGTAAGCCTCTTACTCTTCCTCGGCAGAGGTAACAAATCGCGATCGCGTTACTAAGCAATTTCTCCCTCGGAACCGGTCTCCTCTCGCGATCCGCTGCGGGATAGAGAAACAGCCACGGCGCGGATAATGTATTCGCATGGAACGGTGCGTGCACGCGAGGCGAGGCGAGGCGAGCGCACGCGAGCGCTTTTGTGCGCGTTTGCACGCGGGAACAATGGATGGGAAAAGCTCGTGATATCCGCGCGCGATCACGACAAAGAGGAGCTTTCCGCGGCGGCTGGCATAAAGGACACACCGGCGGGCCGGGGCTCTCCGCAGGATCGCTACGTAAATCATCGTTATACGAGGGTGCTGGCCTTTAAAAGCTCCGCGGAGAGCTTGCAATTAGAGGGCGGGACGGGTGAATTTTGACGAGGCTACCTGCTTAATCTTCGCACGCGTCGCGGCTGAATGCCAAGCGACAATCCGATGGCCCGGCTGTTTTAGCATTCGTCGCAGCCCCGCGAGCAAGGCACCGGAAGGAAACGTAAGTAGCGGGATTAACGGGCGGTTCCTCGCCGCGGATCCTCCAGTTTCCCGACGTTTTAACGAATACGGAACACCTATAAACGGCCGCATATTCCGGAACCGATCGATCGGGGCCCGACTCCGAGATGGCGCGTTAACCGACGATCGGTGTTATCAGAGGGATGAAATAATCGGATTAAAAGCCTAAGGGATATCGGAATTAGGGATCAGTTTTTGACGGGTCCGGTGTTTGATCTCGATTAGGAACTTGGTCCACGACGCGACACATGGAATAAAATTCGTCCGGCGATCGCGCGGATAACGATTAGCGCGAGGGAATATTCGGCGCGAGCAATGGCGCTCCTCCAAGTGGACGTTGGAATAGCTTAAGTTGGATATCGCGGTTATAATTTAATATCGGCTCGTGTCCGATTTCCCGCGCGTAACGTACGATCGAGGAATGTCTGCGGTCTCCCAAGGCGGGCAGACTCGGTTAATTGGACATTAAATTACGTTAATCGAAAATTGGTCGCGCTTAGCCGGGGAAAGTGCGGACCGCGGCGAACGGGCCGCGTTCTTTGTCGCCATTAGGCAGAGTTCTCTTCATTATTGCAAAACGCGATAACGAACGGCGTCGTTCGGGCAACGAATGACCGCTTACCTTTCTATTTCGCCGATAACCGCGTTTATTTAATCACGGCAATCTTCGTTCTCCGAATATCAATTATACAGGCATAATTAAGGGGCCGCGATAAAAATTTCAACGAGGACGTTATGCGGGCCGGCTATTTCCATACGCGTTAATATAGAATCAAAGTTCCTCCATTACTCCGAGTAGCGCGAGGGGATTAATTAAGAAAATAATCAATCGCGTTAAATGTTCATTTTTTACCGTTGTTGGCCAACCGGGATCGATTGCTAATCGCGGTTTCGAGAGCGTCTCGTTAGCGCGCGCATATATTAAATCCGCGAAAAGGCTGGAAAACACGGGGGAATCCGGGAACGGATATTTACGCGGCGATACCGAGATATCCTGCGAGTTATCTCGGATGTGCCGGGATCGGAAGAACAACACACCGGTGGAAGATTAGGCGAACGAGGTCCGCGAACGAGTGGGTCCGGTAATCCGAAGGAATTTACGTTCGTCCAGGACGCGAAGGACGAGATATCCGGCCGGTTATGCTCGCGAGCGATAGGAAATCAATATTTACGGGGGCACCGTGACGATGGGACACTGGTTGATTTCCATTTGCCTTCGGGGCGAAATCGTTCGGGACTCGGCGGCATGAATTTCATTAGGAAAGCGCGTGCAACGGTCCGGGTCTGATCGTTCCTCGAGATCGCGTCGTAACTCGCGCCGTTTAAGACGAAGACCGATCGGGGTCGGAGAGGCTAGGAGAGAAATCGGAGAAAACGGGAGAAATCGGTGGGTCAGAGGACGACGTCCCAGGGAAAAGCGGGTGGATCGGAAATATTTTACACTGACCTGAATCTGTAATCGCGTTACATCGCTAATTGGGGATAATGGCGGCAATTGGGTCGCGATTAACGCGGCGCAGGGACCTTTTCGTCCGCGGATCCAGCTGGAATCTCCGGCCAGTTATACGTACCTGAAACAGCAAGCGCGAGCGGCGCGGTTAGAAAAGCCTGTAAAAAGATTATCCCGCGACGTCGAGTGTAACTGCGACGACGTTTGTTAAGCAACTATTTGACATGCCGGCTGGCGGTGGACCCTAGCCGTCGAATAAACGGCCGGGGGTGGCCGGGGCCGGGGAATATTTGAGAAACATGAAACGGGTAGAATAATATTATAGAAATGGGAACGTAGAATGTTTGAGAATATGGAAATAAGGGGAACGCGGAATATTTCTCAGACAGCCGGAGTAATAGGACTATAAAATATATACAGGATCTGGCGGGCGTATTAGAAATACGCGAGGTCGAGAGCGGCGTAATAACGGAGCGGAGAAGCAGGCGGGAAGAAAGCGGACGTCGATTACGCGTCGGTCCCTGGCCGATTACGAGATCGGTAATCGGTGCTGCGTCCCGGCTGATCGGGGAAAATAAAAAGCAGCCAACCCCGCGACCTCGGGCTATTTTTCCGCTGATGCAATATTCATGCCGCCGGCTTTACGAAGTCTCGGTTCGGAAAAGTTCGCCCTGAGACAGGATATCGGATCAGGTGAAATCTGTTGGCGGACGTGAGCGGCGGCGCTAGCCATTGTTGGACTTGCGTGCGCTTGGCGGAATTTCGAAGAGTCATCGGGCCAATCACGAGAACTCCGAGTCGCTTCCGTCGCGGTGAATCGGCCTCCGATTGATTTTCACCTGCTATTCGCCGGGGTTAGATAAACGGTTGAAAGGCGCTCGGACGTTACGTATCCTGGGAAAATGTTGGCTGGAAAAAGGGGTGGAACGCGGGAACGAGTTTGCGGGAAGCGAACGGGGCCAAGGAAATAAAGCGCGGTGTCTATGCAATTCCGAGGGGAGGCTGAAAGCTCGGCCTCATCGAGATCCTCCGAGGCGGCTGGCAAAACTTTAATCGCCACTTCGTTTCTTGGGGAGGAGAACAGCCCGGAATGAGATGCGAGAAGCGGGGAATCCTTATGATTAATTCAGCGCATTATCGCCGCGACTATTAGAAGAATAGATTTAAATAACGAAATAGTTCTGCTTACACGGTTCTCTACTTTGCCGGTCGCCCGGCTGGTTAAAATACACTGGCAAATTGAGTTTGACAGTTACCGGTTGACGGCCTAATGCAGGCTCCTTGGAAAGCGGCCGAGGACTTTCTGCCTTGCAAATTACATTTTTAAGGGTGCCGAGTCCCTCTATTTGTCTATTTTGTCTCATTCTTTGCGCGATTATTTGCGCCGTCGCGCTCCAGGCGTTCCCCCGGTCGAGCGACCCCGAGTCCTTTAATAACGCGAGGCCAGCGTCGTCGTCGTCGTCGTCGTCGTCTTCGTCGTCGCTCCGACGTTCGTCGGAAAATCAACCACTCGTTGCTCTCCCTCTCTCTCTCTCTCTCTCTCTCTCTAGCGCCGCGGATACCCTCGCCGGGATGATGGAATCGCGAACAACCGCATCGCGTGGAGCAGCGAAAGCGGGGGAAATGAAAAGCAAACGAGAAGTTGGCCGATCGGCTCTCGATGCAAATGAATTCATCGAGGAGTTTCGCGTAGCCGGACGTCTGGCGGAACGAGGGCACGAGTTGCGTGCCGAATGGAGGATGCTCGATGGAAGCCGACAGGGTCTCGCCGGAGCCCCGGATGGACGATGGGTAACTTCCGGGGAGGTTAATCGATGACCGAGCTCCGGCACGATTATTCGCGACGGGAGCGAAGATTTTTGAGCCGAGGGAACGCAATCTGGAAGAAGGCGAAAGAGCTGGTTGGAATTTTCGATCGGTCGACAGACGTGGACGGCCGACACGCAGGGCAAAGAGAGTGGCTGCTGGAGGTTTGCCAGGGCCAACCGAGGAGAACGGTCCAGATATTCACACGCGATCGTTTTGCGATGCGAGCGAGGAAGCCGGGCGGCGGAAGTGGGTGGAAAAGACGAAGAGGACGAAGGAGAAGAAGCTACACGCTCCGCTCCTCCCTTCCCGTTCCGAGTAAGGGAGGAAAGCTAGCGTGAACTCCGGGTTCCCCTGTTCGCGAGGAACTCGGCTTAAACTTCGGATCAATGCTCAGAGCAATTGCTCGGGAGTTTAAGCGGCGAGCTTGTCTTATCGGCGCGAGTGACTTTCCTTCGGGGAACGATACGAGCGCGAATAGTCGAATCGTTCCATCGAACGTGTCGATATCGACTCCGCTTCGAATCTCGGCCACATGGTCGAATGGAAAAATTTTAACCTGGCAAACGAGGCACGACGGACCGTCACCGACAATTTTAACCGACGCCATGTTCCCTCGGACTCCTCCGTTCATTGTTGGCTCGCCCGACCGTGTTTCAAACTCGAGCCGCGCGAAAACACGCGTACCCTCCCCGATACGACACGGGGCATTCGAGCGAGCGTGTATCGGGGTAGAAGACCGGACGAAAGTTGCCGGCTATTCGGGGAAGGAAAGGAAAATTGACCCGGTGACTGTCGACACGTCGTGTTAGCCGCGTTCTTTTACGATCGCGCTGAAATTGCCAGCCTCGTTCGCGCGTGTCGGCCGTTAGAACGGCGTTAGGCGGACATGCATAAAGCGACTCTAGAGGAGGATAGATTAACGACCGCTAATACACTCGTCAGCGCGTAACTACGATTTTTTCGAATTGCTCCGACGAGTTCTCGCGTGGAGCAGCGCTCGTCGTAACGAACGGGCAATAATCGTTACTCGGGGTGGGGAAGTGGCCGATAAAGCACCGTGCATTATTATATAACGCTGTACGTAACGTGCCACGCTATCGTGCAAAACGCATTCGAGCAAACGCCGTTCGTTCTGCCGGTCTCGTTTTTCAGCGAGCGCGTTTGTAATCGTTACCGCGGCGAATTAAAATAGAACCGTCCGTGATTAATCGTCGCCGGATCGAACTCTGCGCTCCGCGATCGTTCGCTCCGATTCCCACGCGTTCGCGGGGATTCGGGATAAAGAAGAGTGTCGTGGTGGTCTCGGGGAAAGCCTGGCCCTGCGGAATCTCCGATCGAGATATCGCGAAGAATAATTCCCTTCATAGCTCAGCGTGGCCCATTGATCGTAAATCGAGAAGAAACGTCGCGCGGCTAGGCCGCGGAGGGGTGGGTGCGCCGCGAAACTTCCGAATCGCAGAAAATGCCCGAAAGACCATCTGCTCCCGTTCGACTCCATTACGCGCCGAGTTCCTTCCGCGACGTCGCGAAATATTCTCTGGAAATTTACCCTTTATTTACCCGGTCTAGGCCGTCTCGAGGTGCGTCGAACGTCGAAAAGGTACGGGCGATGGTCGAGAGACATCGGAAATCGTTGCTGCTTCTTTCCCGCGCTCGAACGAAACGCTTGGTCGTATACAAAACGCATTAGTCGTCCCGGAGCGATGCACCGGGCAGAAGCAGTCGAGAAGGAATCGGCACGAGGAGAAACGTCGTCGTTGCTGTTGCATTGTTCAACCCCGTAACCCTCCGTAAACGTGACATTTATTATTTCGCGTCAGCTTCTACCTTTATTCCCGTTTTTCCCTGTTTTTCCCCGGGAAGACTTCCTTCTATGACAGATTCATACGCTCTTCCGAGCCGCGTCTTCGCCGGCCAGGGAAACGATTGGATTTCCGGCCGGTCGTTTAAAGCCGTAACAGCCGTAAAATCATAATCGCTAATCGATGCGCGTTCGGGTAACCACGTAGCGGATTAATAACGAAATCTCGGCCGGAGCGCGTCGTTCGATACGTCATCGTCGATAACGTCGATTAACCGACGAAGAATTCGCCGCAAAGATGGCCTCCGTGGCAATCGAATTATCGCTTGTCGAGGGAACACGTGCGATCGAATAATTAACGCTGGTTCCGTAAAGATGTCACGTTTCCCACCAATGGGACGGATTTGTCGCGGTAATGCTCATTCTCATGTAAATTTCGATCGATTCCGCGTCTACGTTTCGCCCTTCCTCTCTGCAACGCGATTTTTATAATTTTCAAGCTCGCTCGGGACCGCGTTACGAAAAAGGCCTACGAGCGGACCGTTTATTCGCGCGAAGAGATGAACATTTCGGTTGAACGCGAAACGCGAATGGTTAAATCTACTTTTTCCTAAATTTCGCGAATCCAGCGGGTTCGCGGCGGCCGACTAAACGCGGCATTCATCCTTGCCTGACCGTTAGCAGGGGCAAATTAGCATAGCCATATATACGTTGTATTAAAATTCGTCAAACCGAGGGGAGATTGCGAAAATACAGAGCGCCGGTCATGACGAGGCGATTTTTCGTTGAAAACGCGAGTTCGCGGAATTTCGCAGCGCATTCTTCGCGCTCTTGCCGCTCATTTCTCTAACTCGCGACCGGCGCTCATAGACACGAAAGGGTGGCGCACAAAGCGCCGGGTTTATTATGCCGGTTCGGTGATTATTCGCTTGATGGATGTCAATTAAACACGGAAACGTGGACGGCATTCCACGCTCGATCAACGGTGAACAATTTCGCCGTGCCTTTTTTTCTTCCCGTGGCCTGACCCCCGTGCACGCCATTGAATTACGCCGACGATCCGAGCTGGCGCACGCGCGCACACGCGCGCGCGTACGCGCGAGGTAATGGCATCGTCCCTTTTATCGCGTATCATTAGTCCCCCCACTCCGGCCGGCTGTTAAATAAATTACGAACGACGCGTGTCCTACACGTGTACCCTCGTGTACCGTTTTTTATTGTCGCGTGCCGAATGATTTAACGCGCGCACAGCGATACGTTCCGACGGCACAGGACCCGAGGAAACTTTTACGCGCCATCACTGCGAACGTCAACGCGTACTTGCAGCTGGTTTATTCCACGAAGACGCTCCGCGCGATAATTCGCTTCGCGAGACGAGCTCCGGCCTCCGGTACCGGCGTTACTCTTCGAACGGGGCCGAAAGATATCGCTGAAGCCGTAAAAAATCCCACGAATCCCGTGTCCGGGTGGTTTTATCTTCGGCCAGGACGCAGAGGCTGGCGGAACCGTCGGGATGTAAAGAGAAGTACGAGCGGGGGAGGAAGGTAGCCGGCAGATATCCGAGTTAATCATACTCTTTTATTAGAGTAATTTGAGGATCTAATTATTATATGGAAATTTCCTTTTTCCCGCGGTGGCCTTTCGTACAATTTTTCTTTTAGAAGTTCCGAACTACCCCCGGAGCAATCTACTTTCCCTCCCGCCGGCCGACTTCAACCCCCTCTCGGCCCCACTGTCTCTGTCACTCGCGCCACGCCGCTCCGTCAGGGAGCCAAGGACCGCGGCAGCCATCTCTTCTCTCTTTATGTCGAATGCTTTAAAAGTTCACCATCCTCGGAACTTTTGTCTCCTGCCTGTGAAATTAACCCGCCCGCCTCCTCTGCCTCTCGTCGTTTCGTTCCGTTTCCGCCAGCCGGCCCACTTTGTCCCCATCGGGCCGAACATTAGCGCGATGGTCATTTGCTTCGTTATCGCCATATAGAACGACCGTGGTCCATGTAATTATATTTTTAAACCGTATCGTCGGCCCGTGAAACGCCGCCGCGCTCCTCCACCCGCGTTTGTCTGTTTCTCTTCTGAAACAGAGGGAGCGAGAGAGAGAGAGAGAGAGGCAGACAGAGGACGTGTACCGTGCTCGTACACCGATCCGTCTCTAACGATTTCCGCCGGATGTTAATTTTAAACCATCCTTTCCATTATTCTCCAACGTTTGCGCAAGGTACGTTGCGTTATTAATCACCGGGAAGGAAAATGTGATTGAGTCGGAAGATAAATTAAGAAAGAACGAGCCGGAGAACAGGCCGGTAAGGGCATGCCAGCGATTCAGATTCCGGGGACGACGGAATCAGTTTGTATTTTCAAGGAGAAGTAATTTGATAATGGAAAAGGTTGGTAGGTTTCCTTCATGGGCCGTCGCCACTCCACAGCGAGTTCGCCTTCGGCTTTTTAAGAAATTATATGCTCCGCAGGATCATTCGATATTACCGCCGCGAACGTCGCCCCTTTTACCGGGCTGCTCGTTCCCGAGATTCCTACGCCCCTGCCGTTCCTCCAGCCTCGAGTGTTCCTCGTCGACGAGCAGACGAGAGGGAAACGGACGATAGAGCGTAGGAAAACGAACGCGTCCCATTCGTAGGGCGAAACGGGACCCCTCGGCGTCGCTCCTCGCGGAACGGCCATCTTCTCGTAATTCATTCGAAGAAAACCCCCGTCCGTTTCCTTCCACGCCCCCGCCAGCCGGGAAGGAATGAAAAGACCCGTCTCGCGAGAAGGTCATTTCGGGATAATTAAGAAGCCGGCGAGAAATCTAGCGGAGAAACAATCTTTTCTTCGCTGCGCCGGAAGCGTTTCCTCGTCCTCGTTACCTTTGACGCGTGAATGCTCGGCAATTTAGGGAAATGCGCGGACCCGTATGCGAAACATTCTTTCTTTCATCCGTTTTGCCGCGCCGCGCCGCGCTATTCCGCCAAGTGCCGCGTTCCCGGCTGTTCAAACCGAACGCGATACACCGGCGATGAAACGGAAACGCGGTAAATAGAAGCGTGCCAGAGGAGAATCCTCCCGTTGAATCGCTTGCTTATGTACGTTCGTCCATTTAAGCGTTCGCGACACGCCGAGCAATGGCAAAGTGCGCGAGGAGTGCGCGTGTCACTCGACATCGCGAGCAGCCCGGCCCCTTTTGATTTCCTAAATGAGAAAACCGACGCTCGAAAACGCTAAAAGATCCCGCGACCGAAGAGTGAATAGTCCTCGGTATCTGGTGCTCCAAGCCAAGGGGCAAAGACGCGACGAGCCGCGCGTTTTCGGCTACCTCGCCGAGTGGCGAAGAAGCGAATTCGTCGCTGAAACGACGCCGAAACGACGCCGGGAAGATGACGCGAAGGCAGGTTCTTTCGCAGGGCGAATCCTCTTATCTGTAAGTTGCGTTACAGATTGCTCGCGTTACAGATCGCTGCCGGGTACCTAATTACGAGTTCACGTGGCACGCGTAACTTGCTCGTGTACTTCTTGCAGCTGCTCCCATAAATTGCCGTCGAAATTAGACGCGCGAAACTCGGTACTGAAAGGGCCGTTTTTCCCGGCGTATCGCGTAACTGCAACTGAGAATTATACTTTCGAGGAAGTTGAGCGGCAAGAGGGCGGAAGGTCGAGACGCGCCGCGCGGGGAATTTTTGCCACGACAAACGAGCCTCGCTTCCCAGTCGAATCCGCCCCGGCCGAGGAGAATAATTGGATTCGAAATCAGACGCGATGGCAGCCGGAGATGAGCAGCGACGTGACGCGGACGTCGACGTTTCGCTTGTCCTCGCCGATAGGCTCACGCGCGGAACAATTACGCAAATGGACCGATCGCGCGAATAAATTCCTTAGTCGCTATTGCGTCGCGCGTTGCACTCTTTGGTGGGTTCGTTGGAGTATACGCGGCACGTCGGACTCGGCGCGTTAGGATTGATCGGTCGAACAGTCCGGACGAGGCGCAGCTACGACGTTTATTCGTCGCGATTACTAACGGTAATCGGCGTTTCAACGAGGCGATATGCCATATCGCACGCCCTTCGACCCTCGGACGACGACCCAACCCAAGGTTGGGCACCGGCTCGGTCCGACAGACGGACGCGTAACGAGCAGCCCATTAATAACCGGCCGATCGTAAAGCAATTAACCGGCGTGGTGTCGGTAGGCGCGGAATCGGGGTGCAGTTGAAGAGATAATGGCGAGGGGCAGCGCGGAAAGAAGCTTCCGACGAGGAAAGTAACAATCGGCGTAGCGCGAACGGCTGGATCGAAAAAAGGAAGGGTGCTCGAGGAAGAAGATAATACGAGGAGAGATATAAGAGAGGCGGGAAGGAAATGGGGCAAGGGAGTCGAGCGGAAATGGCGAGAGGAGGAGGAAAGGAGGGGGAAAGGGGGAGAGAAGCGAAGGACAAGGGAGCAGAGGAAAGTCGGAGAGGACTCTAGGACCAGCAGGATCGCCCGGAGGATGAGATTCGCAGGGACGCGCAGCGCGGTTCGGTTGACGCGATGCGTTGCATTATTCATTTCTGGCCGGGGCAACGTGCAACCGCCTGAACCCTGTTTCCGGCCGCGCGCTCCCTCCGCAGCCCAGGGTTCCCACTGCCAGAGCTTTTGGCGCTGATCGGTTTCGATACCGCGAAGCCATCCCCGACAACGTCTAACCCTGTTCCCTGTTGGTCACTTGTCAGCTGCAATTAGTCCAGCCCCGACGGCAATGGAAGTTATCGCGGCCTCGAGACAGACCGACGCGACCGTCCAGCTTCCAAGATCGGATTATACCTGCGCGGATAATTCCTCCGATCGAACGGGCAGCTTCAGGGAGAAAAATAAGTGGAACGGTGGGATGTAACGTTTCCGAAGATCCGTCCTCCGATTGGACCAAGAACTCGAGGGTTTTCGAATATTTATATTCCGCGACTACACCGATATCGAGGATTTAAATACGAGTTCGGATTGTATCCAAATACCGCGTGAAATTTGCATTTAAATTTGAATATTTCAAATCGCTCGACGAATCGATCGTGAGCCCCCGTTCTCCCGACTATACTCGAATTCGCGGCCGAAAATAGGCGCATCCGCTCGGAAAGTAGGCCCCGAGCTTTGCGAGCTTCACGAGGGAAAGCGGATGCGACGCATCAGCTCGTCGACGCTCCGAGGCAACCGTATCGTTTGCGTTAGCAGCCCGTAGACCGCACTGCAAACGATCTTGGTCCCGCGAGGACGGAATATAACAGGGAAGGGCCGAGGATCGGGCCAGCGTTCGTCGGCCACGCGGCCAACAACCAGCTTCTCTTTCCACGCGACACCATCAGAGGGCGTGTCGGTGACTTTCCCCGCACAAAGGAAACGAGAGTCATCGACTCTGTTTCGCGGTGATTTCCTCGATGATAGCAGCATTGGCAAAGGGCGACACGGCTCGATCGTTCCCTGAACGTTCCCGAAGCCGGCACGCAACGCAAGCTCATCGCGATCGTTGGAGGACAGCCGAATTTTGCCTAACCCAAACCTGGTCGATCGCGTAACCGATCCCGAGCCTCCGATCAGCCGACGAAACGAATGCGAATTCTCTCGGCGCGCCGCCTAGATCGATAGCCGATCTGCAATTAGCCGGCGCCAAAACAGCCGGCTGCGAGCGTCATCCTGGCAGCTGCCGGTCAGCCCGGCCTCTCTCTCTCTCTATCTCTCTCTTTGGGCGTGGTTCGCGTTCCACGCACAAAGGAAATGAAAATCCCCTTTGTCCACGGCGAGAGTTTCATCGAAACATCGGACTACCTGGTTCGCGCGAGATCTCGTTTTGGACATCGTCCAAATTCCTCTCGGAGAAGTGTCAAGGTGCGTGAGCAGACGGCGAACCTTAACCAACCTCTCCTTTTCCGTCTTCTCCGATTTCTCCGAAACTTTGCGACGTTACCTGCCTCGGCTACGCACGCCGCTCCTGCTGCTCCGATGGTACCGATAATACAGCAACTTCGAGAGAGAGAGAGGGAGAGAGAGAACTCCGTAATAATCCGGAAAGTAACAGGTAACCGGAGGAAAGTTGAGACTATCGAGAGTTGGTGGAAGTTTGGCAAGTGGCGGGACGTTGACGTTACACGGAGAGCAGGCTGGCTGGGTTCAACGATGGTAGAAGAACGGAAAGGTCATTGCGCGAGAGCTCTTTTCATTACGGCAGCGCAGACATCGCATGAGTCTCGACCGTAATATGGCCCCTTAATGCAGACTAATCGTTGTTCCGTTGAAACCGAGGCGGTAATTGCGAAAACGATGCAAAAAGGCTTCCGGCGGTTTCGTGAGTGACGCATCCTACCGTTTAAGCCTCGCGTTAGTCGTCCCACCCGTTACTCTCCGCTCCGCGTCCGCCTCTCGGCCAGAATACAACCAGAAGAATATCCGAGGAGGGTTCGATTCCATTCGGATATTTAAATTTAACCAGCGGATTTCCCCGATTCCGCATTCGAATTACCGGGTCACTTGTAACGATTCGTAGTGCCGGTACTTTGGAAATCGAAGACCAACGTCGATGGAAAACCGATGGCACTCGAACCGTTGCATCGGTCAGCTTCGAGCGATTCGACAAGCACCGGTGAAGTCGCAGTGGTTGCAAATGGATACGAGAACGCGAGGATTGGCCGCGAATTTGCATCGAAATTTTCCCCGCGCCTTCGCCGTTCCTTTCTTTCTGCCCTTTTCCCGACACCTCGTCTGCTTTAAACGGGAAATTCCGAACCGCGGGAACTCGAGGTTCTTCCACAGAGACCCGGGCTAACTTTCGTCTCATCGCGTAACTTAAATCTCGACTCCTCGTTCAGTCGGGGTTCTCGCTCGGAAGTAGAGAAGGAGGAGAAAAAAAAACCGAGGATATCCAATTAAAGAGCCGCTGGAAAAGTTCCAACGCTGTTTGGTCTTCGAGCTAAATGCAAACGAGCCGACGTGATTTACCCGTTCTTGACATTTGCGACGGGGTCTCCGCGGACCCCGTCGTTTCGACGGACACGGCACGAACGAGATCGGTGTTTGCCGTCGAAGAGGGAACCGGATCGACCGGAATAGAAATTTCGAGGATCCCGGGGGTCCCGGGCGTCCCGCGGCGTCCCGAGGCGTCCGCGGCGACGCCTCGCGTGTTGCTCGCGCGGTCGTGCTCGTTCGTAAATGTTTTGCGTCTAGAGTGGCAGAAGCAGTCGGAGTCAGATGTCTGCCGTAAAGTAGGGAAGAGCGCGTAAATAATGGATCGGCGTGGAAACCGGGAAAAGGAATCCTCTCTGAAAATTTACGGAGTTACACAGCTGGTGAGCCACTTTCGCTGCATGAATAAACGCTACGTTTAGATGGCTCGAGCCGTTCCTCCGCGAGAAACAACGCCAGCGAATTCTCCTGGTTGCTCCAGCCTCATCGGGAAACTTCTCCCGGTTGTCCGCTAACGACTCTCCCGGAAACGCGTATTTGGATTGTAATATCGTATTTTTCCCCCGGTTTACACGGTTTTCGCGGCTTTAAAAGGGTCGCGAAAAAGAGAAAACCCATGGCGCGTTAGGCGTAACGAAGCTGTTGAAATTCGTAGCGTTCGTCTACGTCGATCGTTCGCAAATCGATCGTTCACATATATTGTCGATGAGCGGGAACTATTTTAAGCTGACCACCTGATTGAATTCTAGAAGAGAGTGGAAGAACGGGGTGACAATTGAATCGCGTGTCCGCTGCGGATCCCGTTCGTTTCATTCTTTTCCGTCGTTGTAGAAACTAGAGACCAGCGTGATTTCTAATAATAACATTAAACGTGTTCAATTAAGATCTACCAAGCTGTTCCTTTCACTATGCTTCAACGGAAGCAATCGAATGTTACAAAGAAAACTCTAGGTCCTTGCAACGTGGGGTGCAATCATTTCGAAAGTCATTTTAGGAAAGTTTGGTTTTAAACAAAAATTTTTTCCAGTACCTAATTAGGACTACGAAGCATGATGCAGAGTTATGTTTTTTAATTTTCGCGTATTTTTAACGTCGTTACGCGACTTTGAAGGGAACCAGTTTCAAACTACGCGAAACTATCATCCTCTCTTATAAATGCTACACCCATTATATTTGAATGGTTAACGATACAATGAAATGTAACTAGTGCGCTTTTAAATCGAGCAAAGTTTCAAACTATTTTTTGCAATATTTTTTTAGTTATAACGATCGCAATTTTGTAAGTTTTCGTCGTACCTTCACTTTATCCATTCAGCAGAGTTTCGCTTCGTTCTCGTGACATCCTAAAGGTTGAAGTCTCCTCTTTATTTTACGCCAACAATTAGCTGCAACTAACTGCAACTCTGAAGGATATGCAAATGAACACTTGCTCCGGCACCCGTCGGTAACGACGCACTATCGCCATGAGATTTGCACACCCGGCACTTTATTTCGCACAGAACACGTCAAAATCCAGGGAAAATTATGAGAATCAGTAGAAAACAGACAATTCGAAGCTATTTTGACTAAACATATTTCGATAGATAATCGAAATTTAGAATCTATAATCGACCATATGTTACTACGCAATACTGTCATACGATTTGCACATCCGACACTTTATTTCGTACAGAATTCGTCAAAATCGAAGAAAAATTGGATGAACCATTAGAAAACAGACTATTCGAGGCTATTTGGGATAAATTTCGCAATTATCGATCGAAATAGAGAATCTATAACCGACCATATGTTACTACGCAATACTGTCATGCGATTTGCACCAGGCACTTTATTTCACACATGGAACGTTAAAATGGAAGAATAATTGGGTGAACTATTAGAAAACAGACTACTCGAAACTATTTTGAATAAATTTCGCAATTATCAGTCGAAATCTAGAATCTACAACCGACCATATGTTACTACGCAATACCGTTATGGGATTTGCACTCACGGCACTTTATTTCACACGTGACACTTTAAAATCGGATAAAACTTCGGAATATTATTCAAAATGTAGTTCTCCAAAGCTATATTAATGAAATATCGTAACTAACAGTCGATATCTAGAATCTATATTACGTAACCACACAGTATCACTTGCATACACATGCATTGTCTAACCTCACTTCGTTGCACGTGTGGTATACTGCCATAGCAGGCACGTAGGCAGTTAGATATCTAGATTTTACTAAAATTTTGTCAAATTTTTAAACTTATGCTTTGATCCACTCATAAATATCAGGACAATGTTGTAAAGATAACCTACAATTGCGATGTTACGAAGCAACCATTGATACCGCGCATTATTCTTCTCGAATACATACTTCGCTGGTTGCAGCGATTAAAACGTTGATCAATATTGATCATACATAACTTCGAAAACGAAACGTTTCGTTAAGATTTTATTAAGACATTAAAAGTTTCACTTTAATGCGGGAAAAATTCCGTCGTATGTTACCAGTACGCGCGATCCGGCTTCGACTGGAAAATGGCCGCGATTTGACAATCAACGCCATGTTTTCGCGGGAAGATACTTTGTCTTTGAAATGGTCACGTGGTAAATCATGGGCGAAGAATATCAAACGACGTCGCATATATTTATTAATAACGTTATTAATAACGAAGAAGCGTATGCAAATGTGTCTCTGTTGTAAATACGGATATTCCGACAGCGTGAAATTGAATGTTATTAATTTAACTTATTCCCGTACGACGTGTAAGTAATTGAAGCTAAAGCCGCAGCGAAATAAACGGATATACTGCTTACACGACGAGTGATCATGCAGGACTGAAACGGAAAGGACAAAAGGCGGCAAGCATCAAAAGCTGGGCACGCAACAAAGAGAAACACGATCTCGTGCACAGCCACTCCTTATGGACATGGTGCCTCACGTCAATTTCAGTAAACCAGCTATTTTTAACATCACGGCGGAACAATTGATCCCTCAAAAATAATATAATTTAAACAACGTACAAACGTGCCTACCGCGTACGTATATTTTTCGGTTCGATTATTTCGTAAAACATTCGTGTGTTGTACGCTTTATTAGTATCTTAATTATAAACAAGGCTCCGAATCACGCCAGTTCGAATAACGAAAAAAATAAAAAAAATGTTGGACCTGCATCGAATTTCTCGTCTGAATGATTCGCTGTTTATCAGCAATTAGTTATTTACTCTTTATTATTTGGTTCTACGCGTGTCGGGTTTATTTTATTTATCCAAAATCATCGGTACTTGTATGAAAATCCATTCGACATATTTCTTGTAAAAAATTCGCGTACTTTATTACCATTTATCGAAATATCATCGCGTGCGAAAGCTCAAGGATTTAGGGAAATTTCAGCGAATTAAAAGACTTTGAAAAACGATTCGCAAACTTTCATATTTTCAACTTAAGGACCAATTTATTAGTAAAATTGATAAGCAGAAACTCGGAAACGATTGAAATATATATTTGAAATTTATAAAATACGGAAATAAGGTATACGCGTGTGTGCGATATCACGTGAAAAATGTTTTCGGACGCATTGGAGCGTATCGGCCCGGCTGTGCGGCGGTCGGTCGCGCGAATAAAATTATGCCGAGAAAGCATCAGGCAGCGGAATAATCGTAAAATTCACGGAGAGAAACGAGCGTTTGGCCATTGAAAGAGAGTGAATCTTTAAAATTACGTTCCCCGGCCGAGCTTTATACGCGAATCCATAGAGAAGGCGAGAGTCCATTTGCACGCGAACCCGTCGGGGTTCGCGGGGTAAACGCGACACTGCTAGACACCCGAGCCTTCGAAAAACTCTTTCCTACGCGCCGAGCATCTCGTTCGCGTTCCACGAATTTAATATCCATAATGCCGACCGATTCGTTAGCCCCGTTTCTTTGTTTCGCTACGCGAGAAGCTCGTTTGCCTGATAATTAGCGAATTAATTCGTTCGGACGAATTAGTTTCTGTCTGCCACTCGGTGGAAACCGCTCTGGTAGGAGCCACTCGGTTTAACCTAGGTACATCGCTGAAATCTTGCAACGGAGATTCGGATTTCGCTAGTTCATACCGGGGGCATTAAAATATTCGCTCGAGTTTCGACGTATCTTCGACGTATCGTTCACGAAAGTCAAACGAATCTTCGGGACAAGTCTCGTCGCGCGGTGGCATTCCTATACGAATTTACGCGCGAGTCGCGTTTCACGAGCTACGAAACGCGTTATCGAGTAGCCGATCGACGCTAAGCGGAAGTTAAGGTCGGGGAAGGAAAGTGGGAGGTTTGAAAGGTTAGCTCGGTAGAGTGGCTGGTTCGGAATCGAGGAGTGGACGGGTCGGAGGGCAACATCCATTCCATTTTCGCGGCACGGCCGCCCGAGGGGAGCTCGCGCTCGCGTTTTGAATGTTGCATGCTCGTTGAAAGACAGAGCGGAAGCATTACCGTATAATGCCGAAAATTTAACGAGGGCCGTGAAGGAGTGCGCGGTTTAGCGGCTTATTTGAGGAAAGTCGCTATTTTTCAGCGGGCGATTCATTATCTTAGTAACCGGAGCACTTTCCGGCCCGGAGGGCGCGTTTATATATCGTAGCATGCCCGGCGCTCACATGTTAAATCGCTCCTTTTATTCACCGGCCCCGGTGAACGTGAGTCGTCGTAGTTTGTCTCGCAGAATCGAGCGTCGGACTCTAACCTGGCCACGAATATCCGAGGGGTCAGCCGAGCACGATTACCAGACTAATCGCGCTTTACTTTCAACGATCCAGTCCCTGATACACGTCCGTTTCATACCAGCAACGAGCCGCGCGTTTCAGCGGCGGCCAATGAAAACAGAAAAGCTTCCAGCCGTTCCCTTTCGCCCTTTGTCTCTGTCTCCGATCGCTGGCGCTTACGAAAACATCGAAGGGAAACGGACGGTGCAGTGGTGCGAGTCGATCACAGGTCGGCCGATGAAATTTCATTGGATAACTAACCGCGCGATACGGAATTACCCGGGGCAACGGGATATTTCTAATCGGGAAATTCGGTAAAATCCGGAAACTTCTCGCGGGCTGATTTATCCCGGCGAATCTGGAGATTCGATCAGGAGGGAAATTTCATCGTGGACCGAATCGAAAGCTAATTGCACGGCGCTAGGTGCCGGTGACGCGTAATGGGCATAGTTGAGAAAATAATGAATCCAGCGGGTGGGTGCGCGGCCGGCTACGCGTCGCTATAAATTACAAGGGAAGTTCAGAGATTAGCCCGAAGCCGGTGCGCAACCGATGACTTATTACGCTTCGGTCGGGCTGGAACGGTTGCATGGTCGAACGAGAGGGAGTAACAGGTGAACGTCGATCAAACAGGTAATAACCCGTGCACGGCCGCGCCGTTTTCATTCGAAAGGACTCGGCGAGTTTGTTTGCGCCGTCACGTCTGATCCGGCCGAACGTGAACCAAGGTGACACGATTGCGTTTAGAGGGCAGGATCGGTCGTACTGCCGGACATTTCCGCTTCTGGGACGCTGGTTAATTGCTGATCGATTGGAACAAATTGCTGTCGCCTGGTTAATGCCTCAATTAAAAGGGTACGGCCGGTAAAAGGGGAGGCAAGGCTGGCAGCGTCTGCAGCCGTCCCTATCGTCTTTCTCGGCACACGCGTTTCTCCGATCCACCCTGCCAGGTATCCTCCGACGTGCTCCAACAGCCGCGGAATCAACTGCCAGCTACCCTTTCTTTCTTATTTCCTGCCGTCCAATGGCCGCCCCGTTAATCCACCCCTGCGCCACCGATACTTTCTTCGCGTTCGGTCCGTTCATTTGCATGTATCGGCTCCACCCACCCCATCCTCCTTGTCCCCTCGCCCGATCATCCGATTCACTCGCTCACCCTTAACCCAGTATCGCCCGTAACGGTTTTAATTTCGTGTCGCCGTGGCGAACTGTCGATCGAAACTCCGCTCTACAACTGGGCCACCGAACCACCCCCGTTCGCTCGGCCACCAGCCGCTCGCGCGAATAATTCTCCGTTTCCCTCCGACGTGTTCGACGTTGCCTCGTAATTGCGCGGACCCATTATACCCGGCTTCGCCGTCAGAAGCGGCACGTCAAAGCCTTCGCGAGCCGTGTCCTCGGTGTTACTCGCCGTTACTCGGCGCGGAAAGATTCGACCGCCTCGATACCGCCGCGGCGGTATCGCGATATCGCGAACGCTGCCATGCATACGGAATGGATCGAGCACGGGTCCGGGTAATTGGTTTTTTTCCAGGAAAAGCAGTTTTGTCTGGCTGCCGGGCAGAAAGGGGGCAGAACGCGAGGCGGGTAACGGCCCGGCGTCACGAGACACGCGCCGCTGAAAAAGAATTCGCTCCTTGTTACCGGCGACTACGCTGCGATACTTGCCGAACCGCCGAGTAACGAACGGTATGCTAATTCCGGATCGCAGCCGCACGCTAGTCGAACATACGTCTTCGAGGACTCTTCGAACTGTCGCGTGCTCTTTCGCGGTCGCCACTTTCTTGTCCGCTGGGGTTCGCGAAACGACGACGTTTCTCGCGCCGCGAGGCACCCGGAGAATCCGTGGAGACACGGCCATTCGTCGAGCGTGCTAAATTTTAAGGAAACCATCTTAACGGTCAATCTTAATAGCCTGTCCTCTTATCGTCCTCCGAGCACGAGTTTACGCTTTAGTTAATAGCCGAAATATCAATGGGATCGGGACCACGTACGGCTGACCCGCACGTGGCTTCTGAGCACCCAGTTCAATAGATACTTGGAAAGCGCGAGACCACATACCGCACAACTCTCCACCTCCGAGGACATAGCCTCGAAAACACACTCCGGCCGCGGTACCCCGACTCCCGTGCAAATTATCCCAACTCCGTAGCGGCAATTGCTCCGAAGAATTTAGAGATACCTTCAAGTTCGCGAGAATTAATTCGCGATTTAACGCCGCATACGTGGCACGCTACTCGTCGCATGTCAGTCACTTTACGTTGTTGCATACAGCAAGGAAATTCCTGTATCGACCTGTACTTCATAAATAAACCTGCCAATCCGACTAACAACTCTAAATCGCTAACGGTAACTTGCCGGATTCGAGGAATAACTTATTCAAAGATCAGCCATCGTTTAGAAAAGTTGGATCCAATTAAACCGCTGCGTCATTTACGCGAAGACGCGACGCTGTTTCCACCGACATTCGTGAATATCCCATGCACATCGATCGGAGAACGGAGAAGTTGCCACTCGTGTATAGGAAGTTACGAGGGGAATAAAAGGACCGATGGAGCCGGGCCGGAGCGGAATTTGGATAATTAGCCGGGGCTTAACGAAAGTTCCGAACGTTGGCGACTTTCCGGTTCGCTTACCGATGATTTATTTGCCAAGCGATTTCGCTAATCGCGGCATCGATCGGGTCGCAGGCTCCCGTAAGCGGTGTAGTTGGAGTTGAAACCGGCTCGTGAACCGTGGCTAACTCCAATCCCCGCGAAAGGCCGAGGATAAGCGGAATGTAAGTTCCGTGCGACACGGCCATCCGCTGCTGCCTCCGTCAGGCCATTTTCCCGGGATACGAAACCAGAGGTCCGTCCCGTGGACGCAATAACGCTAACGCTGGGAACACGTTGGCCCGACGCCAAGAAGAAGCGGTGACGGGTCACGCGTTGCGTCTCCGAGCGTTATTAAACTCGAGGCGGGCTGCGTGTCGCCTGACGTCCCGACGTCTCGATTCGGAGAAACGCGCCGCGGTGCCCGGAGGAGGAGCAGGAGGGGAAGGAGCCGAGGATAAAGGAGCAACGCGATCGTTGCTCGTTAACGAGTCGCGAGTCAGGAGGGAAAGTGAGGTGACGTTTGACGCAAAGGCGGCAAGAAGGGTCGTTATTATTCGTATCAACTCAATAAGCTAGACGAAAGCGGCCGGGCGGCTTCATTTTCGCTGAACCTGAACTTTATTCGGCTGCGAGGCTGCAGACGACAGTTATACAGTCAAAATGGGATTCTCGGCTAGCGCCGGTTTTACTTACACTGAAATTTCACCCCGGCTCTCCCGGCTTCCTCTGCCCGTGATTCCATTTTCTTCCTCCCGCCGACCTGGCTAGACGAATTCTGCCTTACAGCCGCGCGCGTGTGTGTACAACGCTCGAGTGTCCGTGCTCTCGAGCGGATATACAGGATGTTTCAAGGTAAACACAAAGTCGGGAGGAAAGTGGCGAGTTATTTCGAAATTAAACCTCGACGGTCGTTCCCGGGATGATATACGCCGCGGTAATACCTATCCGACGAGACGGTTACGTTAACGATAACGTAATTGCTCGTCGAGGACGACTCGAGCGATCCGACGCGCGTGAAATATAGTCGCGGCGTCTCGGAGATTAGTCGGGACGGAGATGAAAATCGAGACCGAAATCGAGAGCGAAATCGAGACTGAAAGAGTTTGCCGGGGAACCATCGAACGTGAATTACCCGATACCACTCGGATAGGATGCAGCGTGCGCGCGTCTTCCAGATACACACATCTATATCCCGGCATCTGTCGTGGTGCTGGCAGTAACATCCCTTTCAGGGTTGAATTCAATTGGTCTCCGGGGACTCGGCCGCAATTCGCGAGCGCTCGTTCATCCACGCTAATACACACACGCTTACATCGTTGACATATTTTCGAAGCGCGAGTCCTTTCAACCGGTTGACAAATGTCCCGGCGCCTGCAGGAAACAAACGATCGCAAATAGTCGCGGGCACGCGACCGACTAATCAAAGGTCTACCCGATCGACTCGACTTTCGCGTTCTTTCTCGATTACAGAGGTCACCGGGTCGTAGCCTCGAAAGTCGCGAGCCGTCGCGACGCGGCAGAAATCTAGGAATAGTTCGGCCGATGTTTACGGTCCGCGAGGGGAAATTCTCGCGTTGCTGGAATTACCGAAATTCGATAGCCGCAAGCCTGCGGTCGGGAGATTTGTTGCAATTGCTCGCAGCTGTAGCGGGCGTCGGTCCACGGGTTTTTTCCCTCCGTTCGACGGTTGGCAGCCGTGGATTCGCGGACGGGAAAAAAGCGTCGCCCCGGCCGGCAGAAATACGGACACGTGTTCAATTTTCGAAAGACGATTTCACGGTTGTTTATCCGGCTTGCACTCGAGACCCGGACCTTCTTGTCAGAGCGCAGAAGGAATTGGAGGAGAGCGAGGCAGCGATTGCCGGGCCATTGTCGTCCGCTCGGGACAGGGGTGGTTGGGGGGTAGATGGAAAAACGCCATTCAGAGGTTAAAGTCGAAAGTGGAAGGGGTCGAGAGTCGGCGATGTTTTAGTCATCTGGGTCGCGAATAGTTCTGCGATTCGTTGATACCAAAGGATGAACGAGAGAAAGGAAGAATAAGGGTGGCGCGAGGCGTCGCGAGGCGAACGGAACGAAGGGAGAGGACTCGAAGACCCGGCGTTTCTTCGAGCTGACAATAACGCCCGGGAAGACAAGTAGCGGAGTAATCTCGAGAAAGAGAAATTTTATTTGCTCCGTCGGAACGGTCTCTCCTTTTCGGCTCTATCCATCTCCGACTCGTCGCTCCAGTCACCTCGCCGACTTACTCGCGCGAATACCTTTTATTATTCCCACCCGTTCCATCTACAACCGGATATATCTGGATGCTCGATGGAACACGTTCAAAGATTCACGCGCGTTCCTCGAAAACTGATAGCCCGTTCGGTTTACTCGATCGGCTGTCGGATTTGTCGCGTATCGAACGACCGCGTCTCGATTGGCCGTCATACCGGATTTAAAATTTAAGTCTAAGAGACCTCGTAATCGCGCGGCGCTCCGGAAATTTACGAGCACACGCGTCCGCGGGGAAGCTTGGAAAAGAATGGAACTTCACTTACATACCCGAATGGAGAAACGCAGCTTGGACTGATCCGCCGATAAATCCTTTTGACGCGGCGAACGATGCAGGGAACGGCCCTAGTAACGCTGGTCGGCCGATATGAAAGAGTAGCGAAAATAAACTACCGGAAGATTCATTGATCTTCTGATTATACCCCGTTTTAAAGAGCTTAATCTTGAAATCCGTTTAATCCGTTTGTATACCGAACGTCCGACCAAACCGTGCTGAAACGGTATAATCGTAAAACCACGCTGACAGGCGTCCATGAAACGAGTGAAGTTGGCGCGTGCAGTGGTAAATAAAGTCAACGATAAATCCGCCGCTAAACCGCTTACACGCGCGACGTACATGTCATTAACTCGATCGCCGAGTCGGAAGCTTTGATTACAGAAAGTCGCGGTGCAACTTCCGTGACTAGGAATCGTGTCGAGTGGGACTCGATCCGCCGCGAGTCGCTGCTACAAAGACCACGTCGCCGCGGCCAGAGGGGTAAAGAGGAGAATGAAAAAAAATGTAAAAAGGGTAAAAAGGGAAAAAGGGGGAAAAACGGGCGGACGGGTGGAAAGGGGTTTTCTGGCAAGATACAAAGAGACGTTTTATTTGCCCGGTCGCGGGGAGGAGGATGCAATCCCTCTGGCTCGTCATGGCGTCTTCCATCGGTGTCTTTCCCAACTGTTTCCCACTGCCCCTCCGCCAGCTGTTCCACTTACTCTTCGCGACTGACGCGGGGCATCGTTCCCGACGCTTTATTCCATCATTTGCACCGAGATTCCTTCCGCGTAGGAAAGTCACCGTAGACCGATATTCCCCGTAGATTTTTTCATTTGCTCCAATTACGCGTGTCGCGTCCAACATCGGAGATGGCAGAGGGTGAACAGCGAAAGAGAATAGTTAACGGTTATTTACATCGGCTATGTTTCGAAGTCTTCACCACCCTCGTTACCCCGTCGACCGAGTTCCCGACTCCGCGTCCTCCGAACGGTGCTTTTCGCGCGAAGCGTTCTCGTGTTCCAGTTCCTCTGCGAATTCCCGTAAGAATCGTCCTGCGAATCGCGATACGATTCGCGTTACCGTCGACCATGTAAACGGACTAAAATCTGCTGTTTGCCAGCTCAGTTCGATGGCGCGGCGTCCACGCGAGAGGAATCAAACGCTCGGTGGAATGGAATCGCGCAAGAAGAAGCGATCGTTCGGCGCGGGGGTTGAATCGACTGGAACAATACCGTAGGCGCGTTCATCATGCAAAGATCCGGCGCGTCTGGGGGCGGTCGTTATCCGAAGAATAATCGCGGCTCGTTAGGCGGTACTGAGATTTCGCGGTATCTCTTCCTTCGTTACTCTGCCTATTTCTCTCTCTGTCTGTCTGTCTCTCTCTCTCTGCTTCTCCCCTCGTCCCTTTTTGCTCCTTGTCTCAGCCCGACCGTCTGTCTCTATTACTTTGCCGGCGTAGTCTGTCATGCATATGAATGAAATGATTTCGCCACGAGTCGAAAAAACTGCAGCGCTGTTAAACGACTGCCGTTTATTCATAGCCCGGCTCGCTGAACACCGGATTCCGATGCAGTAAACCAGCGGCATGATAATTCCAGTCTGCTTTGTGCGTCCGAGAAGAATGAATTCCGCGAGTATCCGCCCTTTTCTCTCGAATGCCCCCTCGAACCGGGCGGCCGCCATTCGTTGCGTTGCCGTGTCAAAGCCGGAGTAAAAGGCGCTGCGGTCCGCTTAACGAATTCTCGAATCGACGGGGGGATTAGAAAAGCGAAGCGGGCTGGAGGAAGAAAAACCGTGGTATATCTCGAATCCGATTTCCCCCTAGCGATGGATTACGATCGGGACGATCGATAGGAGATGGATCATAACGGGATCATCCGGTATAAATCGGATTACCCGCGAGTGACGAGAAAGACTGTAGCGAATTCGCGGCGGTGTCGAGGCGAGCCATCGAAATTCCTCGAGCTCGTTCCCTTTATTCACCCTCGAATCGCTCGAAACTGTCCGATTTTTCGGCTGGCTCGATTCACCGCGTTCTCTTCGGTGTCGTCCTTTCGGTCGATTTGATAGAATTCTCGCGGCCGCATCGGAGAATCGCGGCGCAGAAAATGGCGAACACTAGCGGCGAAGGGGAACAAAAACGCGACGCGTGGTCAGAGCGTGGAGAAGGGAGGTCGGATTTGAAACTACTCTCCACCGCGAGCCCCGCGTTTCTCGCCCATTGTCGCAGATGGTTGCCGCTACTGTTGCCGGTCGTACACGCGGAAACAAAGTGCGTGGAATCGGGTCGCGCATACGCGATCTCGCGGAAACCGATAAATGGGGCGAACGGGCGGGTTTCTCGTTGCTTACGCGCCGCTACGCACCCGAGTCGCGATAACTTTCGACTCGCCGCGTCCGCGTCGCGTCCGCGCCGGCATCCACGCGGCGTCCTCGTGCATTCGGAAACGACGGGACCGGGACTGGAACGTTTATCGCGGACCGACTTCTCGTCCGAGTAGACGCTACTCGCCGATGCTCGTTCTCCGCCCGTTCCCTTTGTCCCGGATGAAAAACCGTAATTGAAAAGCGAAACGGGTATTGTCTGGCCTACAGAGGGGCAGAGCGAAATAAGATGAACTTTCGACTTTCGAGGGCTGCAGGCTTCTCTCCTGCGAGCGTTATTCGCCCATACGCGTCCCACGAGCATCGGCAAAAGGCGAAAACATTTATTCAATTTCGACGTTGGCCCAGAGTTCGCGTGGTCCTTTGAAGATTAACGAGACCGGCCTAGAAGCCCCTTCCATATTCAATCGGGCTCCTTTCTTTGCCCGTGCGCGCTGTTCGCGCTCCGAGACCACATCCGACCGAATTCGAACCATTTCCCTGGAAAACGTAGTTATCTTCGCTGGGTTTCGCGCGTCGATAAAGAGGGTGGGCACGGAAGAGGGGGCCGGGACGCGCTATTCAGAGAAATAAAAGGGGGAGAAACGGGGAAAACAAAGGTACAGCTCGTGTGAGGCGGAGTAACAAAAGCGGCGATCGTTATCAAGCCCCACACGCCTTTGTGCCTCCGCTTTCTTCTCTCGTTTGCTCTTTCGTTCATCTTCCTCCGCCCCTTTCCCTCCGCCTTTCTCGTTGTATCTCCGTTAATTTTTGCGCGACACGAACTCGCAGGATCCGGCGGCCGCTCTGCGATTTCCCACGTCGCCGAGAGCGCCCGGGATTTCGGTCACCGGCCTGCCGCACTCCGAACAACAAGCCTGCCTATCACCCCGCCAACGTAAACTCGCCTTTCGGTTAATCTTGTTCCCAAGTTGTAATCGTGTTGACGTTTTCCTGCCATTCTTTCGATAACTCCGACCGTTGCAACACCGCGATAGTTACACCGACGCGATAGTTGGTCCGCGAGATCGACCGGCGACTATCGTCTTCGACCATCGCGTATCCGTCTCGAAGATATGCGAAAATGAAAATGCTCTCGCCGATGGCGGTCGTCGGAGGAATCCGGGATTGCCGGATTTATTCCCGCTTTAACGCTCCATCGGCTTTACGAAATCAGAAATTCGCAACGACGGATCGTCGAGGAGTCGGAGAAGTTTTTGAGCGAGCTAGTTCGATTGAGATGGAGATGAGGCGTAATGAACGAAGTAACTGACGTTATTACGTTACGAAACGATTTCACGAGCTCTTGTTTCCCCGCTGAAAGCGGAGGCTGCGGAAAACACGGGGTAGCGTCGCAAACGTTGTAAATTCGGCGAGTTTCTCCTCCTCGAGCAGTGAGATTCCTCGAATTCAGGAGGCAACTGTAAAACGAGGCTGTTGCCGCCGCGAACGTTAGCCGGAGTAGCTTTTTACGATTCGCGCGAACAATATGAATTTCAAAAACGTCGGTCGAGCTGGCGGAATCGCCGGGTACCCTCCTTCGCCACTCGTAACGTCGTCGAGAGGAATCTGGTCGAACGTCGGTTAGAGAAAGAGGAACAGAGAGAGAAAGAGGGAGATAAAAAAGGAAGAGGGAGGGAGAGAGAAAAAATAAGATTCTTTGGTATAACGGGGGCTAGAAACGGGGACATCGATGTCACGAGGACGCATGACACGGAGAATTTTCAAAGCTCGGAAATCGCTTCTGCCTGGCGCAGCGTCGCTTTGGCGAATTTGATTTAACTTGCAGAAAATCTGCTTGAAAAATCACAGGAAACCGTTCCGTTTCGCGAGGCTTTTACGCCGGTCTTAAAGGGGCTCAACTTTTCGAGCGGCCCAAATAATCGCCCGAGTATAGCCGGCGCCAAAGACGCCGACCGTTCAAGGACACTGAACCATCCTCTCCGTTATACTATCCCACGCTTTTTTTCACCGCGCCCCGTAAAAGTTTAGCACGGACAAAAGCCGGGGGGCGATAAAGTTCCGCCCGTCTTTTTCCCAAGGAGCAAACGAAAAGGGGAACCCGAGAGAGAGAGAGAGAGAGAGAGGGAGAGAGAGAGGGAGAGAGAGAGGGAGAGAGAGAGGGAGAGAGAGAGAGAGCAAGAGAGAGAGGGAGTGGAAAGGAAAAAATAACGTTGGGACACATGTAACGAAACTTTAACGACCGAATTAATTCCTCGTACAATTTCCCTAGAATTCTACTAAAATCCGGCTGAACTTCTAAAACTCCGGCCAGATTCACGCGTGTAATTTTAATGGGAGCAAGTCTTCGTCGTCGCCGACGACCCAGTGGCGCCTAATCGTCCCGTCTTTGACTCTCCGTAAGATTCGTAATATTTACACCGTCGAAAGAAAGTTGGTCGGATTGGCGGAAAGGTCCCGGGGTGATAGGAAAGTCAAACAGAGATGCGCGTCGCGAGGAGAAATCAAGGAGGACGTCGGGTTCCGGCGGGTTGTACCAGGCGCCGAGACGAAACCACGCCCGGCATGGACTCGAGAAATATTCATTTTAATGGTTGATATAACGCGGATATTGGTTACCGTTGAAACGCTACGTGTCCGGAATTCCGCGCGCTATCACGCGCCCTCTGGAATATACGATATAAAAGGCGAGTCCTCGGTCTGGGTATTCGAAATCGGGACCGTGCGAAAGCGAAAAATCCTTCCCGAGGTTCCACGCTTATCGGCCAGTTTACCCGACGAATAAGAACCTTCGACGATTAATTCTGTCGACGAACGGCGCTCGCTCCTCCCCTTACAAGCGTCGAAAACGGGTCTTTACCCCGATACCGAGGTCTTTCCGGGAGTGGAAGGTTATAATCCGAGGATACGCGAGAGGATTCGGAATATCTCGGGTACTCGAGTGATTAATTCGAAAAATTTTTCGGTCAAAAGAGAGAGAGAGAGAGAGGCAAACGCGGAGGAACTGTAGGCGACGATGCGGAAAAGCGTCGTTTGTTTTCCGCGCACGAGGGAGAAAAAGACGGAATCTCGGGGAAAATATTGAATTTATTTTTTTCGAAGCAGTTCGTTTCAACCGCGGGAAACTTCTTATTCAAATGGAGTCGCGGATCGTGCATTGAATGCAAATGACCGAGACATAACGCGATAGGGGCTTCGGTTTCTCTTTTTCTCCCTCTCTTCTGTGTCTCTCGGTGCAGAAGCCAGTCTCTCTCGCTCTCTCTCTCTCTCTCTCTTGCTCTTTGGCTTCGGCGCGCGCGCGTGCAAAACTTTCAGCCAAGTTATGCGGGGCGAAGTTTTAACGAGAACTCCCATGATTCCGGCGCCTATGGGACGCCCGGAAAAGTTAGCTTTTGACGCGGTAGGTAGCACGTGACGAATTCAAATCAGCCGTAAATACTTAGAGCAAACACTCCGCGACGGGCAGAGGGAAACTCTGGTTGTAAAATAAAGCATTAGAAGGACAACGAGATAGTTAGGAAGGGAGTCGCTTCCCTTCCCTTTCGCCTTCTCCCGCCCTTTATCCTACCTGCTCGGTTTCCCTTGCTCCCTCGTCGGCATCGCCAAGTTCCTAGCCAAGTTCCGGCAAACTTGGCCAACTTTTGCCGAGCGAATCGGTTCGATAAACACAAATTGCTAGACATCGGCGAACGAAGGAAAGAACAGCCATTAGGCGGTGGATCGGGGGAAAGGGTTCGATTAATTTCCCTCCGCGTATGTTCAGAGCGGAGAAGGAAGGAGCGTTGACCGTCGTTTCGGTGTCCTGTCCACGCGGATGTCTCATCGGGCGACGAGGGATACTCGACTGGAGGATTTTCAGTTTGCAACGGGGCTCAAAGGGACGAACGGTCGGCGCGGAACTCGTCGCGAATTCCCAGTGGTCCCGGGGCTCCTTCTGTGCACAGCTACCGGCTAAAAGCAACGTAGGTGCACCGGAAAAGTTTTCTTCATTTTTAACAACACGAGAAACAGAAGAAACGCATCGGGAAGTTGGAGGAGTCTCGGCGCTCGGCGTAGCCGGTCGATTTAGGTTAGGCGGGCGGAAAAAAGGATTCCATCTCGGCAAACAGCCGTTCCTCTCTCCCAGGCACCGGCGATTTATCGACACGCCCCTGTCGATCGCGGTAACTCGATCGTAACGGCGAAAGATCTAAAAGCTTTCGTACGCCCGGCGTAGAATTTCGATGGTCGTTCGCCGGAGTTTCCCCGATTATCCGAACGACGATGTAAATTGCCTTGACATTACGCCGGAAATTTAGCCCCGCTGGCTCGCAAGTTTATCCAATATCGTCGAAGCAACGAGGAATTGAAGTTGCCAGGAGCTCGGTTACCGCACGGCTGAGCGCCGCGTCTCGGCGAGACTCGAAAATTGCCTTCGTTAGTTACCAGACCACTCTTTCCAGAGGCCCCTTTAAAATAATAAGACTTGCGAGATTCGCCACGGTGCATGACCCGGCCGCGTCCCGTTTGCATAATGCGCCCATTCGTTCATTTCCAGCCACCTTTGGTCTACCGATCGTTCCACGGCCGCTCGCGATCCAGCCGCGATTTTAGCCGGGGCTCGCGCCTTTCCACCTATCGATCACCGTTTCAAGGGGAAGAATCACCGGGCATCAAGGTTAAAACGCAAATACACTGACCCGTTTGCCAGGCTGGCACGAGGCCAAGCGACGGGCGGGGTCCCGAGGTCGGGTTAATTTTTAATTTACTCGCGAAACAGGAACAATCCTGACAGGCTGAATCACGCTGCTCCCCGGGATTTCCCGTGATTACTTTTACGACTCGCATATTTCCCGGATCGCCGGTAATTTCTATCGGTACCGAGTTCATTTTTCCCCGTATCTGCCCCATCGATTCAATTCGCCGTCTCTCTCGCGAAATTTACTCGCTCGCTCGCGAACGAGACTAAATCTCTTTCGCGTCGTGCCGCGATTTCACCGAATGGAAACGCAGACACGGATAACGATGCGTTTAGAAGGTAGAGGTAGACTTACCGTGAACGATGAGACTGATGACAGCTTCCGGCATGCTGCGACTGTTCACGAGACAGGTGTACTCGCCGGTGTCCTGCGCGGTGACCGGATGAAACTGCAGCGCGTAGTTCTTCAACGACAACGACACCCTGTTCTGATGGTTCCATACGATGGTGGTGTTGCTGCTGTACTCGAGCAGCTGCATGCTGTTAACCCGCCATTCCAGCATGAGTATCAGCGAATTCTCCGTCACCCCCGGACAATTCAGCGTCACGTTCTTGCCAGCCTCCACGACCATCTCTCCCACCATGGAATCTGGAAACATAGAGATCGTCCGTCGTTACATCCGTCACGTCGTGGCCGTTATCGCGCGAATAAAAAACCGGCCCTGGCTCTATCCCGCGGACACCGGGGATCTGCACGATCAGGCTGCGTCAGGGCCATTTCGCCCAGGGCCAGATAAAACCAGCCCGTTTCGCGCTTTTCACTCTGTACCACTCTTAACGACCGCCGCCGCCGGTCGTCCGTCCCTCTGTCGTTCGCTAGGTTTCAACCTCTCGCGACTCCGTTTCGCCGTTCTCGTCCGATCGAGATATCGCGACGCGTGCAGCGAGCTAAACGCCTGGATCCGCGGCGGGACCGTCTCGCGGGAATTTTCTCTTCCCAGCGATCCTCCGATTCCCCTTCGTTAGGACACCGAGGGGGCCTGCGTAACCAGCGACATTCGAGCAGATTAAATGCAACGAGTCGGATCAAATGGCAACGACTGCAGTTTCTTGGAGCAGGCCGAGCGCGAGGTGCGCTTCCGCTCGGTGTCTCTCGCGTTACGGAGCAATTTCGAGTCAAACTCCCTGGCAAAGAGTCCAATTAGTTCAACTGCTCCTTGTTTTCGGATAGTCCTTCCGACGCTGATTCCGTGCCGGAACGGAGCCCGCCAGATCTCGGGACAAAGGACTCGCTGCCATTTTAATTTACGAGCCGAGCAACGTGTTCCAACGGAAGCTGCCAAGACAAGGTCAACGGTAACGTCGATTCGACGGCCACGTCGACGCCGCGCCAATTCGCGTCTCCCGATTACTCGCACGGAACCGTGTCTCTCGTTTTCTACACGCGTACACCATTTTATGAGAACCGAGTACAAATTGAGAGACCATCTCGACGTTCTTCGAACAGCTGAACTTTTCATTTTCTAAATAACAATTCGTCGTTCGTCGTTCGAGGAATCGTGATAGGCTGAGGACTCGTAGCGGAGTCCATCTGTCTTGCCTCGCGAAGCAATTTCTTGCCCAGATACTAAATTTTCGATAACCATCCGACTAAACACCGGGTAACTACCTACATACTTCAATTGGTCATGGTAATCGCGACGCGGCCGGGGTCTATTATCTCCGACCGCGGTTATTGCTGGCCGCGCGGATTCCAACAAGAAACCGGCAATTAACGGGATCCGAGCGGCGGTTTACACATTTCTAAAGTCTCTGAACTCGAAATAACCTGTTTATCGCGAGCGAAAGACACCGAGGGATTGGCCGGCTGTTAAAAAATTCCGCGGATTCCTCGTGGGACACCTCCCCGTTTCTTCGACCACTCCTTCGACACCTCGAACATTGGACGAATTCACCGTGGCGATTTTTCCATTTTTCGCGAATGGCTCGCCGCGATTTCGAGCGGGCGGAGCTCCGCCGAATCGGCCAGTGATTCCACGGCGGAAAAGGAAAAAGGAGAAAAAAAATAAAAGGGAAAAGAGAGGGGCAACGCGGCGGGGTGGAATCGAGCGACCAGCGGGATTGGTTCGATCGCGTTCTTGGAAAAACCGAAAGGTCGTTGCGACGTGATTCACGAAGCGATTCCATCTCCGATCTCTGATAAAGTCGGCCGCGAGACCGTGCCGCACCAGCATTCGGCTCGCGCGTACGTTTCCATACCTGCATAAACTGCGAGTTAACCCGTGTCGATTCTGTATACCCCGTTCTCTCTCTCTCCCTCTCTCTCTCTCTGTATCTCTGCCCGTCCCGTTTGCTCCACGTGTCCCGCTTCGTGTTCCTCTATCCCTTTGCCCACCCTCGCGCGTTTGTTACCCTGCGCGCCCCTCGTCTAACGTCCGTCCAATTCTCTTTCCCATCGGCGCGAACCGATTTTCGCCAGCGCAGCGACGATCAGCGGCCGTCCACGGTTCTGCGGCGTTCAACTTTGATCATCCGACATTCTGCATCGATTCCGTAGTTCTGCCCGGAAGTTACCATGGAAATTACCCCGAGACCTTGCCGTAATTTCATCCGCTGCATTATAACTTCGGTACACCCATCAGCTCGCCGTCGCTCCTGCTAATCATGAAACGACGGGAATGGAGCTACCGACTATTCCATTTCACCCGACGATATCGAATTCTCCCAGTCCCGTCGGCGCATATTCGACCGCGAATACCGCGAATTTTTCGCGTCTTATTCTTCCCGGAGGATCGTCGCGATAACAGGTTGCGCGAGAAACGCGAAACGCCGACCGATCGCAACGCGTCGAATTCGCGTCGAGCAAATTCGGCAACCGAGAGAGCTTTCAGCCGCGAAATCGGTCTCTCCGACGTACTTTGCACGAACATCCAGAGCGATTCGTGGCCCGTACGGACAGTTTCGAAGCCCGGGTTAAACGCGTTCCTTCTCCGGCCATTTGCAGCGGGCTTCCGTCTTCCGGAGGTCGGGGCTTTTCGTTCGATTCTGGAGGGGCTACGGGAACGTGCACCGGGAAAATGATCTCCGTCCTCGGAGCGCAGCTGCACCGAGGGCTGTCCGCTCGGCCAAGGGAAACGAGAGGAGATAAACCGACGCACGCGGCGCGTGACAACGGTGACGCGCGGTCATGCGAAGGGAAACGTGAAAACTGCGAGGAATCGCAGCTGGCAAGTGGATTACGTCTGATTCGTCGCTTGGTTCCAGGCAAACGAAAGCGAGAGATCGATCCTCCGTTTGAATCTCGAAAGACGAAAGACTCATTGTTCCTCCGGCGAAGACTCGCTCCCGGGATCTCGTTCATTTCCTCGACCTTCGATCCTCGATACTCGGTTCTCTAATTTCCCAACGAGCGCTTGACCCTCGATACTCCAACGGTGACAACTTTGCCGGCAGAGGTACAATAACATTGTGCAAAGTCTCTGCTTTCGCGCCCCGAAATTTACCGTCTACTACTCGAAAGTTCTCGTGATAGAATGCAAAGGCAGTTTGTCGCTCGGAAAGTTGTAAAAATTCGTAATTTCTTTCCGTGTCGGAATTATCGCGTGTCGTACTACTGAAGCGTCTGAGTTTTATCTAGTCCGTAGTTTTCGATACGATTAAAGGGTTTAACCGAGCGATCTCGTGGTTAGCTTCGCTAAAGCTTCGTTCGGATCGCAGGGTAAAAGAGCGAGACATTTGGTTGCGGATATCCTGGCCGTGTCAGACCGCGCTTACACGCTATTAGTCCCTCTCTCTGGGCACGGTGACTATTCTCGCGTCACGAGTTCCGTCGCTTAGGCTGCGTCGTTCCATCTGCTGGATATTAAGGGGATGAGCTTAGATCGATTTGCGGAACACGTGCCAGACTTTCTCCAACTTTGATCGTTAGGTGTCCGTCTTAAACCCGGGGTCAATAGAGGATCGCGCTCGCGGGTATGCACTTTCGGGTTCTTCGATTACGCCGAGTCGAGGATGACGGGTTGCCTTTACGCGTGAATATTTGCAGGACAAAGGTGTCGAGACGGATCCTCGTATAATGCTCGAGGAGCAATCGCGTCTCTCCGAGCGTCTCGCGACCCTTGTACGTACTTTGCCTCGCGAAGATTCGGAAAGGAAGCGAACCAGACCGAAACTCTTTCCGCGGAACGGCGGGGAGTCGGGTTTGACGCGAGCTTTCTTGTTTACTCCAAACTAAATTACGACGCGTAAAGGGATTTCCTTTAGCCGCTGCGGCACGCGAATCGCGAGACAAAACGTTTGAAATTTAAGCGACCGTGTCATAACCTTCCCTTAACTCGAAGCGGATCAAACGGATAGAAGCGCGTTCGAGCGTGGCACAAAGAAATATATTAAACGATCCGAGTGGATCGAGACTGCGCCTCCATTATCAGGAAGTCGAGTACCTTGCCCCGCGAGATATATATTTTACTGGTGAAAACGAAGAGAGGGGAGAGAAAGGTAGGGAAAGAGAGAGAGAGAGAGAGAGAGAGAGAGAGAGAGAGAGAGAAGGAGAGGGTGGCTCGGACGGAAACAAACAAGGAACAGCTTCTTTCGAAGGATCACGTCGTCCGGCGAGGGCGGGGCGTCGGAAAGTTTGCGTCAGCCTCGCGCTCTGCCTCGCGCTCTCGTCTACTTCACGGCCCCGTGGAAGGCCATTTCGCGCGCAAGTTAACATAATGTAAAAAGTTTTCTCGCCGGCAGTTGATAACACGCGCCAGCAGCGTCATCGCCGCTGATGGCGCACCGACTGCCACCGGAGAAATACAGCCGTCTGTCCGCGTGATCCCC
>NIJG01000021.1:497999-547922 GCA_002201625.1 Euglossa dilemma | reverse complement strand
CAGCCGCATCAAAGAAACGCCAACGCTTTATGAACTTGCCCCGCAACCGGGACGAACGTTAACGCGGCTCGTTACTCTTTGAACTTGGCCAGAAGTGCGCCGTAAAGCGTTCGCGCGGCCATTCCCGTGCCACCGACGACGCCGCGTTATTAGACGGCATCCTCTCGCTTGCTCGCCGTGTGCCAGCGCGGCGGAAAAATCTGCCACGCCACGGTCTTGTCCGGCCTGGCCAAAGTACCGTCTGGTTTGCGGTGTTCGCCGACCTTCGCCGGCCCCTCGTCCTTTGGCTGGAAATTAGCCTCGTCGGAAAAAGCTAGTCCTTAATTTTCCGCGCCGCGACGACGACGACGACGACGACGACGACGACGACGACGCTCGTCAAGACCCCCGAGAACGATAAGTGAGAAAGAGATCGGAAGAGGATCCGATGACCGCGACGAAACTCGACGGAAACGGTCCGCGATTAAGGCGGGTTTCTCGAAACGAGCTTTCCGACCGATGAGATATTGCCGGTGCTCGGCGTCGCGGAAACAGCGCGCAGTCACGAGCGGTCGCCGTTGGAACCCCGTTGCCGGAGAGGAACGCGCCATTATGTAGGCTGTGACTGTGGCACGGGGATGGAAAACCGTGACAGATATCGGCGATGCGAGCGCGACCGGTGTACCGAGAGGAGGAAAAATTCCGGGAACTGCGAATGGAACGCCGGTGAATGCGTCCGACCGGGGAACCCGTACGTTTTTCTCCGGCTTCGGCTTCATTGTCCCGCCGCCGATCTATACCGCATAATTAGTCCGCGATTGCAAAACGGGCCTTGTCACGGCGTCGCCGCCGCCTGACCACGCTTGCCTCGCGTAATCTCGCAGGGACGCGGCGTCGCGGTAACGCACGCGAAAGAAACGTCAGCCCCTCGACAAGGTCGCTGGTTTAATCGAATAGTCGAGACCGGGATTTTTAGGCCACGGGTCCGCGTTCATGTCGGATTGAAATTTCAAAGGAGAGAGACGGAGAGAGAGACTGAGAGAGACGCGAGGACGAGCAGTGGTAGACAGGGTATCCGGACCGTCCAAGTTTCGAGTAGTCGGCGTAATTAAACGCAATTAAAACGGTTATTTTAAAGATAGCAGAGTGCCGCGTCGCGACTTTTCCCAACGAAATTACGCGTTCGATGTAATATTCTCGATAGGGGTCGGGTGGGGGATAAAAAAACGAGGAGGAAAGGAGAGAAGGCGTTCCATTTTCCGAGTTCGTCGGCTAACGAACCAGGCGAAGGGCGTTCCGGACGCGACTCTTTCGTCGTTTTTCGTTCACGGACCACGGCATTCTATCCCCGGACAGGATATAGATCACGGTATTTAACCGACTTGCCCGGGTAAATGCAAATAAATAGAAAAGTACGGAGGCCGGGCGGCCGTGCCGAGAAAGTATCGGCGAGACTCGCCGGGAGAGAACAAGCGAGGAACGGAAAATAAGGAAAAAGAAGAAAGCGGTCGGTGGGTAGAGAGCGAAGCGCGAAGAGGGTTGGAGAAGAGTGGAAGCTGCAGCTCCGTGTTTCCTTTCACGCTGTCGTTACGATTAATCCGGTTTCCTCGTAATTACATCGACGAACGCGGCTGCGGAACGTGTCTCGACATCGAACTTTCTCGTTCGTTCCCTCGGTTTCGCCAGGAATCCCACGCGCACCTACCGAAAGATAGTTTCGACACTCGACGGATCGGCCCAACGAACACGATCGCGGAGATAACCGTCGTTCTTTTCTCCATCTCCGTCTCTCTCGCTCCCTCTCTCACCCTTCTGTCGCTCGTTTCTCCGCTATCGCGGTAAAATTTCTCGCGAATTAACCGGCCCTCGCTAGACCCTCGCGACACTTTCCACGATCTTCGAGTTCCCATCCCTGGCCAGGGTTCTGAAACGGAACCTGCCTCGGCCAAGACGAGTCCATCCTCATCTAGAAATTGAATTTCCTCCCCTATCCCCGCCCAGCCGACCGGCTTGCCAGCGTAAATTAATTTACGCAAATCTTCTGCGGGCATGAATTTTTCCAGCACTAATTTTCCCAGAAGCCAGCACCACTCCACGGGATGCAGTCGCACGGCCTTGGTAAGCCGTTACCACGGTAATTACCTTCCTACCTTCGTTCTGCCCGGCCTTTTTGTCTCATAACCAAGTAACTATCTTAATTGCTTTCGCTTTTCTGACTCTGGATACGTCTCTACGCGTTCCAGCTACCCACCCTTCGAGTCCGGCCGCGTTTTGTCTTTTTCCATCCCTTAATCCGTCCCTGCTCCTTTCGCCATCCACGTTCGCCACCCGTTCGCGGCGTCGCGACGCGTCCCACCGATTTCGCCCGCGCCCGACACTTTCCGCGCGCGGCCTTCTTCCGTTTCCCTCCTCTTTAATTCCGCCCGATATTCCGTGTCCTTTCATCGGCTACTGCTGCCGCTTCCCTTGTCCCTGCCTGCCGACGATAATGCCCGATCGCTCGTGCGACACGGCTGCGTGACAATCCTCCCGAGGGAATATCGAACGGAACCAGTCGTTCCGCCAATTTTCACGCTGTTAGCCGTCACTGCGTTACCCGGCACCTCGTTATTCCGCTTAGAAAAATTCGCTCAATGGAACACTGTCGCGAAATAGGGTTAGCGAGCTCGATAATTGTCGCCGGCTCGCGATCGGTTCCTTATCGAGACGTGCGTCATCGCGGCGACTCGTTTGCCAGCCCGAATCGAGAGAGAACGCGACGTCCGCGTTTCCGCTTGGCAGTCTCGTCACCGGCAAACTCATCCGGCAGTCGGCTCGAGTCGAGGGCAGAAAGTCGAGCGATTTCACGAACGAACGCGGCGAGGAAAGCAGAGGCGAGTCGGGCGCGAGGAGGAAAGGAAGGCGGAAGGAAGGAGGAAGATTTTTCGCGACTGTTTGGGAGTTGGCAGCGGTGCGGTTGGCCTAGGTCGCGGCTAAAGCGATCTCGTGGCTGCAACCGAGCGTGCCTCGTCCGCGGCGCGCGCCAGTTTCCAGAATGTCATTATTTCAGCGAGAGCGTTTGTTACTCGCGACTCGCGAGCGCCTCGCGAGCGCCTCGGCTTCTTCACGCCGAAGTGTTTACTCGAAACTCACGGCCGGGAAACGAGTGCGCCGGGCGGCGGTAGCCTCGCCTTTTCCAAAGGAATGATTTTTTAAAAATCCCCTGCCCGTGGCCGGAATTCGTTAAGGTTGTCGCGAGCCTGGCCCGCGATACTTGCCGAGAGAGCCCGGGCAAGTGTGTTTTTTCGCCCTCTCCGCGCGCTTTTCCTCCCTCCTGCTTTTCCTCTTTACGCCGCCGCGCCGCTGCATCCCTGCGCCTCGGTATCTCGAGCAGCGCCACCGCAAAATTGGACAGGCCATTCCGCCCACCCTCTCCGACCAACGGCCGCTTCCATCCCTCCAATCCGCCCGATTTTTCCTTTTTCATCCCGCTCTCCACTCGCTGTACCAGCGCCGCCACGGAATTTACCGTTTACCACTCTCGGTGAACGGGGTTGCGAGCGACGTGGCTGCCCTCCGCGCCACCGGAAGTCTCCGGGATCACCCGACCATTCCACCATTCTCGAGTATCGGTCAGATTTACGAGATCACCGGACAGAACGAAATCCCGGATCGTCTTAGATCGGCGAACGATTTCCGAATCGTTCCTCCCGGCGATACGTAAACCTCTCCCGGTTTAATTGGCCGCTCGGCCAGACTGCCTCGTTAATTACCTCCCATTTAATTAGCGCTTATCCTCTTAGCGAGTAACAATGGGCAGGCTCGCGCTCCCCGTGTAAATCACCGACTTTGGATGCTCCTGGGATTCGACGCGCTTCCGTTCTCCGTTCCCGAATCACGAATCGGACGACGCTGCGAGCGCGGAGAGTCGATTAGTATGTCGCCTCGCCTGATCTACGCGTCCTTCTCCGTCGGGAACTGTTTTAGCCTGGAAATGTTTACGGGACTTCCTTTGCCCTTTGCCGTTCCTCCGTGTCGGCCTTTTTCTCTTTGAGCCGTTCCTCCGTGTCGGACAAGGGTAAGTCGAGCTAAGGTCGGGCTACGTTTTATCGGCCAACCTTTCCTTCGGGATGCACTTATCCTCGTTGCAGTAAACGTTCCGAAATTTTCAACCTCTTTCCTCCGGGGACGTTTCTCTCGATACAAGATCGCGTTATTATATTTCTCGTTTTTTTTCTTCTTCTTCTTTTTATACGAGTATTTTATATATCTCGGTTCGATCGCGTCTGGAGAACGATTTCGGTTGGAAGAGTGAACGCGGAGGAAGCGAGAGAAGAGAAGGCTGGGATCGACGGCCGCTGGATCGATGGTTAAAGAATGGAATTCCAGCGGCGCTAGCACGGTCAGACGCACCTCGGATCACGAACGGCATTTCCTCCGACGGAGTCTATCCGAGTCCCGTTGAAAAACGAAACTGGAATCGCGCGGGTTCGCGGGATTCCGATAGTCGACGCTTCCGCTAATGGATCATTCGGTAGAGACAAAACAAATGGAACCGGCCCCCTTCGTTTCCCACAAATGGAGGTTGCCTCGTTCGAGGAGATGCCTTCGTGTCTAACCATCTCCCCGAGATACGTCTTGGAAACCCGGCACGCCGCTTTCACCGAGCAATTTTCCGCCATATCGTTCCCCTGACTTAAGAAACAGGCGTATAAATCGCGTTCGTAAGTAGCCGAGTGCTCGTTCCCCGTATCCCCTATTCCACTCTGGTATTACGTTTTTAAAAAAGCACTCCTAGCCCCGACTAATACCCTTCTCCTTTTTACGCCCTCCTTTTTATCGCCATCCACGTCGACGCTTCGTTACCGATTTCGCCGCGCTGTCTAATTACGCGCGAACATCCGCGAGAAGTTTATCTCTCGAAATTATCCTGACCCCTCTTCTTCGGGTCTTCCTCGATCCACCGATCGTCGCGGTGTTTTATCGCGCGACGAAAATCGAGTAGAAGATGAAAATTCCAGGCGGCGTCGCGTGACCCGAACGATACAAATCGGATCCGGTTTTAAACCGCGATAATTATCCGTCGCGTGTTCGGTCGAGTGGACACGCGCAGTTCCCTGCGATCCACGATCCAGGGACAGCGGTAATTACGCAACGACTAGCTGCGTGTACAGGAGACGACAAAAGCGACGCTTCGACCCTCGCCCCGGATAAACCACCCGCTCCGATCGCGTCCCGACGCGTTGTCCGGGCAAGTCGCGTTGTTTATCCAGATTTCCGTCCCCCTCGATTCGCGCTTTCGACCCATTCGCGATTGTTCCGCGTTCAAAAATGATACACACGCCTCCGCGGCGTCGGTTTCCGCCCTTCGCCCCGCACCGACGCCGCGCGCTAATGGATTTACTCGCCATTTCCGTCGGTACATCCCGTTGTTTTTAGAGAACCCCGTGGCGCGTTTTAGCCTAAAAATTGGCCCGGCTTATCGAAGCTCGATCGCGATTTGTGGCCGGCGGATTATTTTGTCCCTTCCATTAGATCGCTGTTATCCCGCGCCATCGGTGCGCGAGGATCGCGAATAAATTCCCGATACGTATTCCACGACGACGAGGGGTCGTTACGCCGCCGCGATCCTCGCTCCCGAACAACCCCCGAGCAACCCCCGGCCAACGGCTATTTAAACAGACAAGTCGAGGAACGAGGATCGAGTCACGCGATTGTTTCCGCTCGCGATCCAGCCCCGATTCCCAGGCAAAATGGGCTAAGCATTCCGGACGAGCGAGGAGGATGTCGCGCATCGCGTGAAACGAAGAATCAATCGGGTAGCCCCGATAGCAGGCAAACGAAATTAGGCACACGAAGTCAACGAGACGAGTGTCGGTCAAGTGTGCCGCAGGCCTTTGTGCGCTCCTCGCGGCGGATGCGTCGCTGCAACGATGCCCACTCCGGAATAATTGCCACTCTCGATCCTTCCCATTGTCGATACGTTTCTTTGTAACGCCAACACCCGAATATTATTAATTATTTAGCTAATTAACGCGCCTTTCGCGCGCGTTCCATTAGACGGCACGGTGCGGTTTCTCGGCGCCGAGTCGGAACCGTGCTCGTCTAACGAGTCGTGTCGTGCAGCCGCAGAGAGAATTACACCGATCCTGTTTAAAACTTCCCACTCTTTCCTCCTCGAGCGTGTTCGCGCTGCAGTTTCCCTGGTACGTCCTGCTGTAACCGCATTCGCGAAAATCGGGTTAAACGCGGCCAAGACAGCGAAACGATAGAGTTCGCGGAGTTGTTACCGGATCGGTTATCCTGGTCGGCGAAAAATCGTCGCCGAAGCTAACCGCGCGTCCGCACGATCGAGGGTTTCTAAATCGAGAATTATCCTTGGGACCGTTCGGAAGATCACGCGAGCACAAGTTGGACGGCGGCGCCGCGTGTCCGGACTTTCGTCGCTCGCTCGGAGAGGAATCTCATTTCTATCCGGCTGAGCGAACCACACGGTGAAGAGAGAACGGGGGGAGGACGGCGCGACAGACTAGATGGAGTTTCCGCGTGACGCGGCGCGTCGTCGCGCATATAAGTTTGTATGTAAATACAGTCGAATGCGGAATTGTTAACTATAAACCGTGATGAGACGGATAGACCGGGCCAGAGACGAGAGTCGATCCCGGTCGCGTGATGGAAACGCGGCAATTCCGGCAGACGCTCGACGCGGCTGTAGGGACGCGTACGCGAGACGAGAAAGGAGAGAGGAGAGCAGACGTACCCCTGTAGGGGTTAGGCGCGGAAACGGAGGGCGAGACGGCGCGTATGGAAAGGAAAGAGGATGAATCGAAGCTTGTCCGGATGAAGGAGCGTCGGTGGCGACGACGGGTAACGCGGTTACATAAGTGATCCGGGTGAAACTTGGCGAGAGATTCGGAAACTTCTTCCGACACGCAGCCCGCGAGAGTCGGATGCTCGCTCGCGCCCTCGCGAACGTAGGATCGGCGTTGTCTGGTGGCTGGTGATGGATCGCGACGCTGGTCGGGGACACCGGTCGATACCGTGTCGATAACACGCCGCCGGATATTACGTGTCGACCGGGAAAATTAACGGTTTTAATGGAGGTCGGGGAGAATTTTCCGCACCGCCGCGGCGTAACTTCGTCAGGGCGGATTATGGATTCGAAGCAAGTTGGACCAGCGCGTTCGCCCGTGCCTTTGTACGGCACTTATCAATTTCGTTTACGCTCCGCGGAGGGTTAATTGCCGCCGCGAACACCGGTCGGACGCGATGCTCGCTGCACGCGGCGCGGCAATTCCACCGCGATCTAGATACCGTAATTGCTCGCTTAGAGCGCGTGTCTTTCCGAAGAGATTTGTTGCCGCGGTAATTACGGAAAACGGGCGTCCTCGAGTAGACGCGGTTCGCGGTCCCGCTTCGCTATGGATAGAACCCCCGTTCGACGTCGGCTAATAGCCGCCAACGTCTTGGCAAAGCGTTTTCCGTGTTTGACGCTCGGTGACCGTCGCGAGTACAGCCCGCGAGCGCGATTCCGGGGATGAAAAGCGTCGCTCGCGAATTCCTGGATGTTTGCACGGTTATCAAGGCCGGTTAAGCCCTCGGAGACTGCAGCGGATACAATTTACGAATTTATCGACACGGTTAATTCGCGGCGTCTCGCGTCTGAAGTCAAATTTCCGCGTCTAGTCGCCCTGCCCCTGCGACGCTCGTCGATGGAAAATTAACCCTGGGATTGTAGCGTCGCCCCGGCTTCCCGCCGCGAATATCGCTTACGGAGCAATTACCGCTGGGGGTCTGTTCGCGAATGGATCGGATCCCGATCGATCTCTTTCCGCGAAAAAATTACGACGCGACGTGCTCCGGCAACTGGACGCGCGGAACGGCCTACTTCGATGCAAATTGATGCGTGCGCATTAGCGAGCGCCGGGAAAATAATTCAAGGAGCGTCGTCGAATCGCGCTAAAACGTTATTTGCAAACCTATTACCGGCCGCGTTTCATTCGGTTAGCGCGATTTATCGAATTATTAAGTTCGCGCGATTTCATTGAATCCATTACGATTTATGAACAGGCGTCGGCCGACCGCGCGCGCCCCGTTCCTGCGACATCTGTGTAAGCGATTAAAAACGCGGATTTGCACGTCCGCCCACCCCTTCCCCCACCCCTCGCGTCTCGCTCCTGTTTCCGCGTTAATTAATAAATTCCACGATCGTTAATTCCGTACGAATTAACGCCAGGCTGAATCGAAGCGGTTGGCCCGCGCGCGTCCGCTGCGCGTTCGTCGCGCGCTACTCGCGCGCTCGCTCGACGGAACGCCTTTGTGCTAGAGGAAAATGGCGCGCAGCGGTGTCCGAGATCGTTGGTGAGGGGTCGGCGATGGTAAGAGGAGAGGGGTGGCCTGTCCCGTGGCACGGGGATGTAATTAAAACGAACAATAACTGCCGAGGGTTTCAATTGCCATGTTTTAAGGGGGCTCTAGCCGTTGGTTTCTTAGAGAGCGCCTCGGACGACGCATTTATCACCTGGAGACACCGAAGGCATCGTGGAAAGGGGCCGACTAGGTCGTCGAAGACAAGAGAGCCGGCATACTGTGTTGCTACGTGGTCGTTTCGCGAGCGAACAAAAGAGATGGGAGCACCGCCGCCATTCTGCCGACACTCCAGCCCTTTGACGTTTACCTCGAGCACACTGGATGGCGGACAAATCCTAATTCAGTTGGGTCGAATTAATCAAATTACCATGACTCCCTGTTGCCCTCCGCGGCCCCCTCGCCTCGTCTCGCCACCGCTTCCTCGCAGTTCCGATCTCCATCGAACACACCTCATCTTGGAATAACCTCGACGACGCTCGTCGAGGGGTGGCGAGTGGCTCAGCCAGTTAAGGGTCCCCAGGTAAACACGAGTAATCCAATTTCTGCGTTGAGCGCCGCGAGGTCAACAGAATTTCGGGCACGTCATTGTGGCTTCCTAATTCCGTTCGCCTTAAAACACACAGAGAGACCCGGCTACGACCGTTCTCTCGGTGCTACACGACCGCCACTTAAACGCGTTCTTCCCTTCCTGTACCGCCGCATCCATCGTCGATCACGTATCCTTAATTATCGCGTTTCGCCCCGCTGTCCCCCTCCGTTAATGATTTATCGCATTAACGAGAGGTAACGATCGCGAGCGACAGGCCGGCGCACGCCGACTGGCAAACGCTAAACTCGTTTGTTAGACCCGATTGTTCGAGTAGCTTTCAACGGAGAGACGACTCGCTTCGCCTCTATTCGCGAACCGGTTTCGCGGAAATTATGCCACCGGTAAACAATGCCAGTCATTACGGTGGAACGATTTCCTCGCCGAAACGTCTTCGCTCGGAACGCCGACGTTCCGCGAGATACGTGGAATTTTTCTCCCGTGCGCGGATATCGCGACGCGAGTTACCGCGGGATAAGCTATTATTAGCTCGCAATTAGCGCGACGAAGTAGGCCTCGGCCCTGGAAAATCTTGATACAGACCGTCCCCGGTTAATGCCGTAGAATTCGTAACGGCGCATAGCTGCATGCACGGCTCGGCCGAATGCTTATTAGCACGCGAAATGCTTTGCTCTCGAAATCCTCGGATGTAGGCCGGCACTCGCCGATACGCGCGCGCACCAGCTTCGACGTTTCGTTATTTCGTTACGTGCCGAGCGTGTTCCCGACTTCTCCTCTCCGTGTCGCCTGGACTACGGCTATTCTCGCGAAAGCAACTATCAAGATTAATTGATCATTAGCCGTTGTTCCAGCTCGGTCCCCCGTTATTCTCCTTGCTCCTCTATTTTTCTCGTTGATTTCGGAAAAAATGGAGAAGCGGAGATAGGTGCGGAAGAACATGATGGATAACCCGTGTTCGCTGCTTTTTTCCCCTCTGCCATCACTGTTTAACGTCCAGCATTAATATGTTGAAAAATGACTTTCCGCGAGTTCACCCGGTGTGTCTCTAATAGCCGATGGCTCGTGAGACACTCTTTCATTCCTCCTCCTCCCGTGATCGGAAGAATATTGCCTGGAATTTCGCTACGTTACCGAACAATCCGAATAATCCATAACGCCGACCCGCGACAGGGTCCATTTATAATATCAGGCGTGCAAATTTTTACCGATGCTCCGGTTTTATTGGCAAATCCGACACGTCCTAAGTTGAACGATGGACATAGCCTAATGCTATGTCGTAGGTCGAAGCCCGAACGCGAAGCGTTATATCGCTTTTAAATCCGTTAATGCGGGCTCGGCAAAGGCAATTTGCATAGGTTTCACGGTAACGTACACGAACGCGGGTCCAGGACTATCATTGCTACAACCTGGATCCGTACCCTGCTAATCCTTTGGACTTTGCCGGCGCTGCTCGCTGCGAGAAGCCGAGCCTCGCTCTCGCCTCGGCAAAGGAACGCGCTTTTTAAATAAACTTCCCGCCCGAAAGTCCTCTCTCTCTCTCTCTCTCCCTCTTATGTTCTCTTTTTCACCTCTCCACGATATCGATCTCTAACGAGATATCGATTTCCTCGATTTTTTCCCGCGTCCTCGGCGGCGATACCTCTCGCGAGAAATTTCTCACACGGGCTCGGGCGCGAACCGCAGTCTCTTACCTCGTTTCATATTTTACTTTCATGGCTGTTCTTGTTCCTTTATTTCTCCATATATCTCCATTCTCTTTATCCTTTTTCCCTCGACTCGGCCGCGTTGTCGCACTCGCGCGCGCGCGTCCTTCTCGTTGCACGTTCCATTGAATTCTCTAGGATTTCCAGCGGGTCTGGCGATCTCTGCGAGTCCAGCAGGACCCGGAGGAGAATCGGCACGGACGAAATCGACGGTCGAACCGGCATTTCGCACGGGTCGTGGAACGTTTCGGAGGTCACTGTGACTTTACTGCGAACCCTCGACTTGGCCCGAGCTTCCTCCACCTTTTCCATCCCCCGTCCCTTTTCTCGCTTTCCTTCCGATTTCTCTTCATCGCCCTTCCCTGCTTTCCGCCGGTTTTTCCGCTTCACGCCGGCCGACGTTAAATCACGCGAGAGGCTATAAATCCGGCGCATTTTCAGGACAGCTGATCCGGCAGGAAACATCGGCAAAGTGGAACAAACAAATCTCACGGCAGCGCCAACGTTTCGAGACAAATACAGCCCCTGCGAACTATATCGTAAATGCATCTCGCGCATCCCTCGGTATCCCTTCGGATTCGCCGTTAAATCGAGCTCGCCCCGGAAAAGCACCGGCCCCGATGCGCCAACGGTGATTCTCTCTGCTTTATTTCGCCTCGCGAACAACTCGCTCTCTCTCTCTCTCTCTGTATCTTTCGAGAGCGAATTTATAAATTCCTTTACGTTTCTTCTTAGGATGTTCGACGGGAGATAGGGAAAGAAATCTGTTACGAGGGAAATCTGTCCTCGATGCGGAGGAAAGGCAGGGGAACGAGCGGCTCGATTATCCGGCACGTGGCGAGCGGTTCGGCCCGGCCAGGGACAAACCTCGTCGGTTTAGGGGAACCCTTGAGAACGCGGCCGGAAACCGCAGGGTGCGGCCAGTGGCGCGAGAGGATTGCACGCGGGGAACCGGCGTTCGCAGGTAATCTGCGAGGTGTCACTGGCGCGACTCGACTGCCTTAAATAACGAGCGCCGATACGTCGAAGGGGCCGCAGCCGAGATATCGAGTGCGAGAAATCGTCCGATGGCGGAGAGAGGGTGGGAGAGGGTAGGAGAGGGAAGAAACACTGGCGGAGATAGCGAGAGCGAAGGCGGGAAGGAGCGACTCGCGGAGAAAAGAAGAAAGGCGGGGGATAAAAATGGCGGTTGGCGGAGGGGAACAGGAAGTGGAATAAAAATGAGGGTAGTTACCGATGGCGGTCGGATCTTTCATTTGATTCCAGGCTGGTGGAAAAATTGCATTTGTCCCCGGCAGCCTTTGGGCTTCGAATAAGATACGGCACTGCGCGAAAGGGCGCCCCCGGGGCCTTTACGCGAGATCAGATATTATGTTAAACGTTTTTAGTTATTCACTCGACGCTACCCGCCCGAGGATCTCTCCGTCTCTCCTCGCGCCTCTCCTCGCCGCCTCTCCTCGGCGCCGCCGTAAATCCGCCTTTGGTAATCGAGAACGATTTCGCGGCGAACCGATACCGCTCCGTTCTCCATCTCCTTAACGAATGATTGACCTCTGAGGGAAAAACCCGAAAGGTTTATCGGCGTTCCCCGGGTCGGAGGGGCCGTGGAAACGGCTGATACAGAGCATCCGCGGAGAACCAACGAAATCGAAGGAGAACCTCCGGAGATAATGAAATATCTGCCACCTCTTCTCCTTTTCTCTCTCGCTTTAGGGTCGCGCGCGCTATCTCCGGCCACGATTTTCGAATTTGCGACCAGACAAATCGCGCCGCGGGGATGATTGGTCGATAGCTTAGGCTAAAGGCAATGTTTTATGGGAAGGTTTAAGGGCGCGAAGGTAGCGCGTTCCTCTTTCTTTCAATTCTTCTTATTCCCGGAATCTCCTCTCGCGGAGTCTCTCCCCTCCTTTCCCGGATCGAGAGAGGCCGAGCCCGCGTTTACTCGATATTCCTATCGACGCGAGAAAAATCAATTTCGTGGCAACGAGCTTGACAGTGGCTTCACCGCGCTTCGCACCCTTTGTGCGTGCCGAAAGCGCGCGAATGAAACGCGTCTAGTCGTTCATAGACCGGTTTAATGAATTTCAGCCGGCGAACAAACGTTGTCGTTGTAAATCGCCGTACGATTCCGCTGCGAAATTATGGTACACGCGGCAGGCCGCTTCATAAAGCCGCGCGAGCGCTCGTGCAACGCGGGTGAATGCGTTCGGTTCGGGAGCGGGGAGCGAGGGAAAAATCGATGATATTTCGATAGAGTATCCCGGTCCGATCCTCTCTCTCCGCGAGCCGCATTTTTCCGCGTTGCCCGATATTTTCGCACGGCACTTTGAAAGACGCGTCAATCGGACCGCGACAGTGGCGTTTGGAGGAGAGCTTTCGCGCGGTGTAACGCGCGGCTGTCGTATTAAAAATCGATTCAGTTGCCGGTTATTAAAAGTCCATTCGCCGTTTGGCCTGGATGCATCGGGGACAAACGATTTTCGCCAAGCGTCCTCCTCTCTCCGATCCGATCTCTCGCGTCTCATCTTCCTTTTCCTTCTCCTCGACTTGAACTTTCGGATATTTCCACGAAACGGTCCTCTTCCGACCTTTTTACGACGGCGCGTTACTACGCCGAGATACGTTTAACATTTACGACATTTACGAAGTCTGTTAAAAATGCACGTTAGCCATACAACTTGCGCCCGTTAAAACCTATCCCCTTCGTCCTCGAAATGCATAATAAATCCACTCCGGTGCACGAAGATTACTTCCCGTTTCCGCCCGGCAGGTATTCCCGGTCCGGCGAAAAATCGCGCGATTTCGTTAAGTATTCCGGTATCAGCCGGGAACGTTTCTAGGGAAATATTTCCCCGGGATTTCCGCGAGTCCGCGTGTCGTCCGACGAGTCCCGCGGATGGAGCGGGAAACGGAGGGGAATAAAACGGAAAGCGACGTGCCGTTGGTAGGCCGGTGGTAGGTGGTTGGAACGCCGGTGGTCGGAGAAGCAAGGGCGGCCACGGGTCGAAGGTCGCAGGCAGAGCGGCTTTGCCGCGTCGGGGCCGCCGTAACGTCCGTTTTAATAACGTGTCAGAGAGGAACGAGCGTTGACGTTCTTTGGCTGGCTGTATGCCTGCCAGAGGACAATGCCCGGCTCTGCCGGGGCCCGTGGTTGGAATATTTTAGAGATAAGGTCGTTCGAACGAGGCTAGACGAAGCGTTCGAGGCTCTCGGCCCGGAAGAGCGCGAGGCTGTGGCTGGCGCGGCGCGCGGCAAGGAGGGGAACGGCAAACCGAGAGAGAATGGAGGGAAAAAATCAGCAGGGAAAGGAGATAGGGGTGTGGTTGACCGAGAGAGAGAGAGACGGAGAGAAAAAAGAAGGAAAGGAAGGGAACGAAGATGGCGGAGAGAAATCAAAAATCGGGGCAAGAAGGGGAAAGCTCGGCGGCCAGTGGGTCTACCAGAGGGGCGGGGGTGTATAGGCGGCAGGTAGAGCAGGAAGATATGCAAAGTTCGGAACTTAATTCATTTCTAAGGCGCCTCACGCGAACCCTGAACGTGCCAGATCGCTCGCTGCGGTGTTATACTTGCCATTGCGGCTTCCGTACATCCGTGCTTCCGCAAATTATTAACCGCAGTACCGGTGTTCGTCGGCAGCTTTGCTAAACAACTTCATCTCGACTCGGAGACCTCTCTCTTGGGCCCACCGGCCCACCCGCCCGTTAACTTCTCGACGTTTGATTTTAAAAGTTTGCCAGCGGTACGCGGTGACCGGTTCGGAGCTGTCGATGCGTGGACCACTCGGAAAAGTTGCCAACGTTCTCGCGCCGTGCCCCTCCCTCGGTCCCCCACGCCCCCCGCGATTCGGCCGATCGCTCCACGGCTCCGCGAAATTGCGTTCCCGGGAAAGTCGTCGAGATCTTTCCGGAGATTACGATCCTGATGAAAACACCCCGGTTTCGTTTGCCGGATTCAAATGTCGCCTCCATTCCCCGCTTTCTTTTTCCCCCCTTTTCACTCTCTCTCTCTCTCTCTCTCTCTCTCTCTTGCCTTCCCTCTGTTGCGACAAATTCTACTCTCTCTTTTAGCTCTCTTAGCGGGGAACCGCGTACCGTAAATCCGATAACGCTTCGAGTCCAATCTCGCAACGCGTTTCACCGCCCTTTGACTTTTGACTATCGACCTTCCCTCCGTTCTCTCTCGCCTTTTTTCCACTGATTCCTCGAAAGGTGACGCGAAGATTGGAATGGCGGATAAGCGGACCAGGTGGTAACGGGCACGCGCGAAAGATTGAAACGTCAATTACACCGGAGGAGCCGGACTATCGAAATACCATCCGTTTGAATTATCGCGGCGCCACTTGGCCAGGGATATCGATTATCCGGCAGCTCATATAGAATGCAAATAAGCCCTTCCTCTCTCCCACGTGTCGTTGTTTATTCCAGCCTAGCGGCCATTCGTTGTCGCCTATCGAGGCGCTGCTGCTCTACGAATTTATCGTCCGCGCGCGAGAATATCGGCATTCGCGATTCCTCGCGCCACGATCGGTTTCGCGAAACAACGCGAAAAACACGTATGCTTAACGTGAAAATACACGGACCCCGCGCCTCGAGAAACCGTACGGCTCGTGGGTCATACGCCCGTACGAGCAGCTTTTATTGTCCGTATCAATATTCCATGGCGCGAGTCCGTTGCTAGCTTCACGGGTCACCCAAGGAACACCGTGCATGCATAAAAGAAAATCCCGACAAGTCAGCTGTCCCTAACACAAAAGCATGAATTCTTAACGGCACTTGCCACTTTCGGTGCGCGCGCTCAGGAACGTTTACGTAAGTAGCGCGAGTCGGTATTCGAGAAGACGCGACTGTCGCGCGAGCGACGGAAAACCCGGACGGTAAACGGAAACGAATCGAGATCCTCTCGGGTTAGGCGAATTTTCCCGCGTTAAACGCGCAACTTGGCGTAAACTTTCGGATTCGCCGGGGCAAACGCTTAATAAGGGAAGAACACCGGTTCACCGCGGAAACGCGATATTCGACTCGTTGTACCTCGGTATTCCGCCAAGCCTGTTAGCTCGAGCGTGGCAAGGTTGGGAATAAAAAGTAGAAGGGTGTAGCGGGGGCGGACAGCGATACCGGTTTAAAGAGAGAGGGTGGCGGTAGGAGATGAAAAAAAATTACACGCTACGCGTAACGTTTGCAAACGACTGCTATCTAAAGTAGAGCACTTTACGTCTGGAGCAGCCACAGGCGGCGCAGAAATGAATTCTATAAACACATCCGGGCATATTCCCGTGCAGAATCCACTTCATTTGCGACCAAGTGCTTGTTTCATCGTGCCACTTTTCGTAACGGGAATAAAGTCGGCGCTCATAGCGAATGCATAACGAAGGAGCTTCTTTTTCATCGTCGCCGGGCTTAGAGTGGCCTTGAACGTGCTCGGCCCCGGTCGTTGCTCCAAGCGATCGCCGCGCCAGCTAACTTTCCGCTCGTCCCCGTTACTACTCTTCCAATCTCCTCCGAATCTCCTCCGAACGAACCGAAGGAGGATTCGAGGAATAAAAATCGCGAGGAAAGTTTCGAGTGATTTCCGAAGGACACGGTTAGCACGGAGCGAAAGGTAAGCGAAAAGTAAGCGAAAGGTAACCGAGCGTCGTAAGATCCCTCGAAACGCATTAAACGTATTAAAATGGCCGCGCCACGAGGCTATAGCCGATCCGATACGATTACTCCTCCACTTCTGTCTGCCACTTGAAACTCTCGGGTATCGAGGCGAATCCCGCGGAGGATACCTCGAGGATATCCGAGGCGAAGACGCGCGATCGAGCGATCCACTCGGAGTTAGCTATCCGCACGCGCGACTCGATCGCCGTGGAAGAACCCTATTCGAGAGCTCGAGGACGGGGAACAGTGGGAAAGCGGTGGGAAAACGGTGGCCGCGAAGAGAGAGGAGGTGGAGGGTAATACTCGTAGCCGATCCGGCCATAATTCCGCGACGCGCAATATGGAAGGGTGGCTGGCTGAGCTACGCGGAAGATATCGCCATACGGATAATGCCTTCGCACGTATCGCGTTGGTGATCTATATTTGATGGCTCTATTTAGATAGCGGGGAGTATCTTCTGGTGGCGACGCCCGCGGCCGTGGTTGTTCCGGCCGAGATTGCCGTATCCACTCCGCGTACCACGCACTACACGCACATTCCACTTGCAGCTGGTTCCCGGTTGGAGGCCAAGACGATCGGCGAGTTCGAGCCGAGTATCGATCCCGTGCCACGTTCCACGGATGCCCTGCGTTATTACCGGCCCCGATCGGCCCTCCCTCCGCCCGATCTTCCTCTATAAATCGCATTTTTCCCGAGCACACCCGTGACAGATCCTCCTGGGGTACGCGCGAGGCCTGTTGCCAGCCCCGCGTCCGCCCGCCATCGATTTAAATTTCGCCTTGGGGATATCGGAATCCTCGACGTCGACGCCGAGATTAAGTCGATACTTGTCCCGTGGTTTTCCACGGGCAGAGCCGCGCCGAGGGCTTTCGGCCTCTCCTCGCGCGAGACGCGCGGTCCGTGCTCTCCCTTCCTCGGAATATAAGAATGCGGCGAGAAGATTCCGATCGTTGTAAATATCCGTGGAATGTTTCCCCGAAAAGACGCGGCTTTTATTTCCGTGCGGGCTGAAATTTCTGCCCCAGATCGATAAGCGGCCCCGTTCTCATCGCGCGCGGTTACCGGCATTCCACCGGTTTCGATCGCTCGAGCAACGGACACGGAGACCGCGAATACCGGCGAATCCGACGCGTTAACGACGGCAAACCGTTCGTCGGCGTAACGATCCACGGCCGGATAATTCCGATCGACTTCTTCGCGTTGTTTCGCCCCGCTTTGGAATCGACGCCGAGCCGGGATAATGTCGCGGAATCCTGCGAAATCACGGCGTAATCGTCGCCGAACGGAATTTTCCACCGGCGGATTCGTACGGACACGGAAAACGATTTAACCGACAATTAAAAGCTCGTTCGACGTTATCCCGCCGACCCCCTTTTCGAAGCTTCGCCTAGACGAGAACCAGGAAACGCTCTTTGCCCTCTGTCTCTCTTGGTCCCTTTGAGTTCTCCGTTCCTTGCGTTCGTTCCCGGCGAAAAACGCGTGTCCCGTATGAACGGGGAACATCGGTCGGCGACTTGATTATCAAAACGGTGCATCGGGCGGAACAAATCGGCCGCTAGTTCGTGGCCAGCGAATAAATACGTCGAGACAAAAGCGGCCCGGAAGCGGAGAGTGGACGAGCGAACGTGCGGCCGAGGGACCAGAGCGTTTATGAAAAGCGCGTTAATGAAAACGAACGTTGCCCTGTATTCGCGGCGTAACGAGCCACGGTTCACCCTGTTAGCGGTTCTCCCTTTGTTCCGCCTTTGCTCGCCGGACAGAGAACGCGAGGTGGAGAATCGAGCCGTTAACGATGATCGTGGAAACTGCGAAACAAACGCGAGTCATGGTCGACGGAATAACCGAGCGAGGTTGAAACGGGAAGCAGTCGGGAGGACGCGAGGTGCAAGCTCGCGGGGGAGTTCTTCCCCGTCTGTTTCGTCTGGGCCGAAATAAACCCGGAGGGGGGTGGTGTTTCGAGGTGAGTGGAGGTGGTTCGTCCCAGTGGCCTATATCCCAGCGACACGGAAGCGCTGGTAACTGAGTTAAAGCAAAACAGTGGCGCTTAAACGATCCAATTAAAAGCGGCCAGGACGAGGCGATAAGGGCGGCGTTGATCGTAATTGGAAGAGAGAAGGTTGGGTCGGTTGTAGAGAGCTGCGTCGCGAGGAGAAGCGAATTCGCCAGCCGCGCTGGGGTGTTCCCTGGCGACGCGTTCCCGCGGCTTTGTTCCGCGCCCGGCCGCGCCGCGGAATGATCATTCGAGGAGAAAAAAGGCGGAGGGAAGTGTTGGCTCGTGAAAGGCGCGAACGAGTCGGAAAGTAATTACAGAGAAGATAGAGCTGTGCTTACCGGGTTGAATCTTTCGAGGGGGTGGAGGTGGGATCTCCGGCGAGAAAGAGATTGCCGGGGTCTGTGTATGTTCTGCGAATGACAAGCGGCTCATCCTCGTCGCTCGGACCGCGATAAGCTACAACGGGTCCAACGTGTACCCGCGAGAAGGTCGGCCAGGGTGGAATTAAACGCGACGGCGAAAGCTCGCGATCCGCGTTCCTCTCGTTTCTTTTTCTCGCTGTACAGCCACTCGGGAAATAATGGTTCCTAATGGAACGCGACGACGAGGCACCGAGTCGGAGGGAACTTTCGTTTAAAATTTATTCGGACAAAAGTTATCGCGCGTTCGGTTACGTTTGTTACTTCGTTACCGAGTTCCGTACGCGTCGTTTAACGACGCACGATGAACGAGCGAAAGGGGCGAAAGGGGCGAGGAGTGAAATTCGCCAGGCCATCGGACGCACCCTGTGCACCCTCGCGATTCATCGCGAAACGGACGAGAGGCGCGAGGAGAGGAGAGACGAGGGTCTGGTTCTGTCTAAAATTTCCATCGAGAGGCGCCGGTTGAAACATCATGGCCTCTTAAAAGCGCAAACAATTTCCCTTTCTCGGGGATTCTTAGGTCGAAAGGGAGGCCATCCCTCGGAGAACCCTCCCGATAGGCGAGCCTTGTCTGCCGGCAGTCTGCGGAACGCTAGTCGCCGCGGGGGAAATCTTTTTCCAGTACGGGGTGCAATTTATTTTTAGCCGACGGTGTATTAAGTCGCGCGGCAAACCCGCGCAATCGCCGTGCCTCCTTCGCCCGACCTCTTCGACGTCCTCTCTAAATTCTCCCTCTATCTCCCGAAGCGTCGTTTATTTTAAAACTCCGCCGGATTTGTAAACGATTTTATTTCCGGAGGCCAGGCATCCTTATTTTCGGAGATTTAACGCTGATTGTTCCGTACGAATTGCTGTCGAGGCGGCCGGGCTCGTACGCGGAATGCTAAGAGCCTCGGTATTCGTACGATTTATCGCGCTACGTGACGAATAAAAGCAGATAGGAAATATATAGAAGGAGGAAGACTTAATCGCGGGGACCTTTATTCCCGAGGTTCTCGGGAAGAGAAAGATCGACGCCGGGAAATCGAGCTCTTGAGCCGGTCGACTTAAGGGCGGCGGGAAGTTCGATGTCAACGTTTTGAGAAACAGGAGCGCTAGTGACGGCGAGAGAAATAGAGCGAGAGAGAGAGAGGGAGAGGGAGAAAGAGAGAGTGGAGTAAGGTGGGCCAGAAATGGCGGCCACTTCGCGGATAAAGCGAACGTTTTCGTACAGAAAGCTCGTTGGATCGGCACTCGATGCAACGTCTGCGAGAGAATAGCGAGAGAAAAGAGGGCGAAAAGAAACCGCGGCTAAGCGAATGGAATGGGGCTGGAAGATGGACGAGAGGGCTGCGCGGCGCTGTAAAGAAAATGGCTACAAAAAGGCGAACTTAACGCGTGCCCGCCCCGGCAGAGAAAACGAGGTACGTCGACGTCCTACCCGTTCCTTCCGCCATGTCCGCGTATCTGACTTCGCGAGAAATCGCTTCGCTGATTCTCCCCTCTCTCCACCGCCCACTTTCACATTTCGCACCGATTTTCACCGCGATTCCGCCCGGTTTCGCAACGGTCTGCCGAGCAGACTCGACGAGATCGCGAGATTCGAGCAGCGGATGATTCGGGGCACGGAGATCTCTCTCAGGATGGATCAACTTCCGAACTTTGCGAGTTCATCCTCTGTGTCCCGAATACGGGAGCGTGCTCGGGGATGACCGGGAACGGGATCGAAATTGCAGGTGTAACCCCATTGTTGCACGGCTACCTTCGCGTGGCTTCGCCGCCGGCCTCCGGGGAGCGGAGGCGCGCCAGCAACCGGAATCTTCCGGCATCTGCGTCGTAAATCTTCGCGTTCCCCAGCGAGCCCGGCTGTTCTCCTGAAAATCTCCTGCCACGAAATAAGTTTAAATCAGCTACCCCGGGAACCCGATTACGCCAACGATCGCGTCTCGCCGTGGTCGATCCGCGGGATCTAATTGCGATCGCGACTGGCGATCGCGAGGCGAGGAAAAAGTTTGAAGATCGTCCGGTAACGGCGAGGGCGTCCCTCTGATCGTTAACGATCCCCGGAGACGCGGCAATACGCAAAGCCGGGTCGCTTTGATGGCGGATAAAGACGCGAAATATTAAAAGTTAACGGCTGCAGGTTATATAATAAGCCGTCTCATCTGCGTTATTAAAGCACGCTCGCAGGATATATCCTCGCGAGGTCAGGCAGATCGCTCCGGCGAATAAAAACTCGGCCAACCCGTTTGCGCGTAGATAGCCCTGATCGCGTTTCGCGAGGATCGAAGATTCCCTTGTTTACGGATTCGAAAAGCGGAGTTGCCACTTGGAAAGTTCCCGACGTGGACGAACAAAGCGCGGAAACGGCGGAAGAGAGATTTATTTCTGGATTGTTCAGCGGCGTTGCGGCGAACCGCCGCTCGTCGGCCGCGCGGCTGGCAGCGCGGGTATTAAGCTGAATCCGCTGCTCGTAATCGATGGCGCCTGCCTCCGGAGATCCTTTTTCTTTGTCAGAACCTAGCCCCGAATTTTCGCCGCGTGAATTACGACCCCGAGATATCGACGGGCGTTATTGCGCGTGCTGTTACACCGGGATCGAAGGTATCGATACGCTTTCGTCTCCGCGGACTGATCGAACGTCGAGCTCGCCAAGTTTCGCGCGCGCCGAAGCGCGACGAATCGCGAGCCGTTGCAAACACTCAGCGCGTGGAAGAATAGAATTTCTCTGGTTGGTCGGGAAAAAGGCTGGCGACGCTTGTTCGCGAACATCCTACGAGATCAAAGCCGCGGTGGAAGACGTTCTATCGCTCGAACGGGTTCGTTAACGAAAAAGAATAGAGAAGCCTGCTCCGACGCCACAGAGACGCCCGTTTTTCCGTAATGCACGTATCGCCAGTATTTCTTTTCCCCGTTTTTTCTCGCCCTCTGTTCCACCGCGTACCTGTTCGTCGCCCCTCTGCCACCGCCGCGGCCCCTTTTTCCGTTTCGACGCTCGCGAGCCGCGCCGATCCTGCCCTCGTTATGCCATAATTTAAACGTGGCGAACGGAACAGAGCAAAATCTTGTTTGACGGCAATCTGGTTGCAGGGACGATTTCCCGTCCCCGGGTACCGCAGCCGGTTCTTTGAGGAACGCGAAATCAATTACTTCGTCGCCGGCTCGCGAGAGGGCGAAACGACCGCGAACAATGCGCCGAGTAGCAATTAGGGCGCGAAAAATTCAACTCCGTTCTCCGACTCTAACCGGTGTGCCAAATTACGCTTTTTCTCAATCGTCCACCGCTTTCCTTTCTACGTGTTTTCACTCTATTTACTTTTTACTCTTTTATCGAACGCGATTTCGCCTCCTCGTTCGCCGCGTCCGCGAATGTTCATTTTCGAAGATTACTCTCGTTTAGTTATCTCTGTTTCGCGAACCACCGTGTTTCCTCTCGAGTTGGAACGCGAGAAGCCGGTAATAGGTGAGAGATCAAGAATTTCTTCGTGGGAATAGGAGTGGCGCGAGAATCGGGAAGCGATCTCGGCGGAAACGAACGCGACGAAGGACGCGTCCCGACGCGTATAAGCGAGCATCGATTTTCGCGCGGCGGGGAGACGATTCGCGAAGGTATGTGCGCGTCTATCACCGCGGGCTTGCTCCTAAATAAATTACCCGCGGGTCTCGAAGGCCGTTTAAAACCGGTCATCCGGTTCACCAAGCGTTTCGCCGCCGCGCCGCGCCGCACCCATTGTTCGAGGACCTCGCGTCGCGGTGCTTTCAAGCTTGTCGGAATTAATTAGCGGAGACGCGTTTCTAATAATGCAGCTCACGGGTGATAAACGCGCCACGAAATTGCGCGCTTCCCGTCTTTCCGTTCACGGGATGCACCGCGGCGTTTCGCGCTTCACGTTCCACCGCTATATACGGACGCGATTAATGTATTTCGCTAAAGAACCTGGCAAAATGCAGGCGGATACACGGGGCGAGCGAGCGAGCGACCGCGAGAATCGCGCCGCGTCTGCTGCTCTCGATGCAGCCACGTTTTTGAATTAATGCACTTTCATCCGCGCGTTTCGAGTGCCCCGGGTAAATGCCACGGTTTCACGGCCGGACGGGATTACGAGTGCTATCGGAGAAACGTTTCTTTCGTCTCTTCCGAGCTTTTCCACGCGAGCTTGCCAATGTTTCGGCCACAGCGGCCTCGACTTTGATTCCTCTCGCGATACCCGCACCTGCGCTCCGACGCGTTCACCGCGAAATGCAAATTTATTAGACCTCCGTGTTTACGCTCGTGCCACGAAGAATGGGGAAAATTGTACTCAACCCGTGCTGCGCGATGCGAGGAAAAAGTAATAAATAATTTAGGAATAATGCGACCTCCATCGGAGCCTATACAGAAGGTTCCTCTGTAAAATAACTCGAAAATTAAAGCGCGTGTACGCGTCGCGACACACGTCCAGTCATCGTTTCTCGTTTATTTCGACTGCTGATGTATCGACGCGTGTTTCCGAAACGCCTTTTATATTCGAATATTACATAACGAAATTTTGACCAGCGGTCATAATCGGTTCGCCGTGCGACGGTTTGTCGATATTTTCCGTCAAAATTTCACCGCACGAATGAACCGTTTTCAAACCTGCAAGGCTCTACGATTACCCCTGTCTTCGTCAATTCCCCGTGATTTTTCCCCAATTTTTCCTCGCCCACCTTCTTCCCGCGGTTTCCCGGCACGCCGCCTTTTCATCGTTAATGGCGCGTTAACGAGAAACGCTCGCGCCCGACCACCTTTTGTTTCGGCAATAATTCCTGCCCGCTGATTTACCGTCGCGACGCATCGCGGCGTGTCCGTTCCCTTCGCGTCGCGACTTTGTCCATGGATCATCCGACCGCTTTCCACACAGAACGTTCGTTATTCCGCGTTTTTGAAAACCGACGGAGCTTCCGCGCACCGACTACTCCAAGCGACGTTAGAATAACGCTCGTCGCGGCGCTCGAGAAAAATCGAAGTTCCGCGTTTAATCCGGATCGAAGCTTTTTTCGCTTAGTCGTTTTCGCGTAATCGCTTTGAAAATTTCATTCGCCGCGTTACAACCGATCCGATTATGTTACGGATACGTTGCGACGTCGGTAATTCCTTTTCTCGCGGAACCTCGAGATCCCTTCGTTATCGAATCGTTCCCGATCGTTGGAACAGTTAGGTAGCGTTGCGCGACATTTGAGCATGTAAATAGGTCGTTTCTTACGTAATATTCCATCATCGAGTTATATCCCCGATGAAATTACCGCGTCTCGATCAATCCAATTATCCGGCCCGTCGATGAATTCATTTCCTTCGAAATTAATATCCAAGCTACCCTCCTCGGCCCACCGGCCGTCGCACAATTTCGGCCACATAAATTTTCATGCCGCTCGGTCCGTAGAATAAAACAGCAAAGGAATTTATTCCCTTTGAAGGATGCCCTCGTTACGATCGAATATCGGCCGGCGTGGCCCGATACGAGTCCCAAGCCGGTCATTCGGAACTAACTTAAGATCGTAACTACACCGCCGCCCCCGACGCCTCGACGCCCCGACGCCCCATCGAACGCGGTACGGTTTCCGAGCTTTCGCGCGAAAAACCGGATACACCGGGAACCGCTTTTTCCACCACCCCCGGAGGTTCCTCGCGGCGTCGTTCCGCGCCTTTTGCTCCCGTTCTTTCTCCCCCAGCCGATATCGTCCGATCTTTCGCTCGCGAGCAAAAGCTCGCCGATCGACCAGGGACGCCTCACCCGCGAGACGCGCGCTATATCGTTCCGATCTTTCTCTCTACTCTCCGGAGATTCGAATCAGCATCGATTTACATAACGTTCGGGTAGTTTCGAGGCTAAGAAAAAACCTCCGGGACGCCTCGCCTCTCCTCCACGCTCCTCGTACCCCCGGCGTTTCGATAGCGCGCGTGCAACGGCGTCGCTTACGATCTTCTCCTCTCTGGCAAAAATCGGCCACCGCCGCGATTTGCCAAAAATCTCCGGCGATTTTCATGACGGCGCGTGAAATCTCGTAATTGAAACGTCGACTTGTCCGTTGTCGCGGGTTAATCGAGCCGCGATTAAAACTTTCACCCGGGCGTTTTCACCTTTCAACGCGTCCAGCGAGGCGGGCATTTTTCAAAAGACGTCACGCCGTCCCGGCGATGTATCGGCGTGTCGACGCGCGACATTTTCCAAACTCTCGGCCGTAATAATGCCACCTGCCCTACAAAGGGGCGCGTCTCATATCGCGACACGATTTTTCCCCGCGCCACCTTTGACCGGCCACACCCCTTTGACGCTTTTTCCAGGCCCTCCACCGTATTAATATTTTATGATATTGTAAATGAAGCGAGGTGGTGCCGATCGAGCCTTCTCGGTAACCGGGGTAAAAATGAACCGCGCCTCTTTCTCCCGACACCCTCTCAGCCCCCTTCGAGCCCCCTGGTTCCTTTTCTGCCGCTTCAGTGGCGCCTCTCCATCACTAATTGACCTGTCCTTTTCCCCCGGCCCTGTGGTTCCATTTAATACCGACGTCATCCGCCGGTTGCAAAGTCACGTCGAGCACAAAGCTGCCTCTGCCTCGGCGACTTTCAGACCGAGCGGCGGACGACGACGATGGGAAATCCGTTGGAATGTTATTTCAATAAATCCGCCGTGGCCATTTCGGGGCGCACCGAGCGGCAACGTACGCGCGACAGTTCCATTCTTTCCCGATAAAAATTGTCAATGGTAACAAAGGGTGTCATTACGCCGCCCTTTCGACGAAAGACGGTTCGCTGCATCCGATAACGGCTCGATGTTTCGAATCTGCGCCATTGATCGTCCAACCTCGACGGAGGTTTTCGTCGGGAACCACCAGAGAGAGAGAGAGAGAGAGAGACGGAGAGCGTCGTCCCACCTTTTCTCCCACGATTTCGCGGAAACTGCGACAGGGTGTCTTTGATGTCCGCGGAAGGAAGGCAAATGTCGTGGAGCAACGTAGCTGCCTCGTGTGCTCCGTGGTTTTGCTCCATTTGACCAAACGGACCGAGCGGACCTTCGTTAATCGCGCGGCCTCGCGGAGTCGCGGTAATTAATTACAATTTGTACCGTCTGCTTGTTCCGGGGGCGCTCTGTTAATTGGCCCTGGTGTCGCGCGCGAGTCGGCAGGGTTGAACGCGGAAAGAGCGAGAGAAGAGAGGGCGAAAGAAAGGAAGAATAGAGACGATACGAGGGAGGGATCCTCGAGTAGATCCACTCGAGAGGTTGGAGCGCGTGGCAGGTTAAACGAGACCCTGGAACATCCCTGTGCTCTTTATTTCCCACCCCTGTAATCTGCGCCGTACGTGGCCGACCTTCTGTCATATTTATATGCAGTGAATTACCGGGAAGGATCCGAAAGGACGCGCGGGATCCCGTGTTTCCTTCGCTCCTCGGCATTTGGTCGAAAATCTTTCGGCCAACGCTCGGCGTCCCCGAGATCGGGCTTTTCCACGCGGTTAATCGACCGCCGCGCGGTTAATTGGCTCGTCGGAATCTAAACGCTTCGAAGGGAGAGAAACGAGAGGAGAAGAGAATCCGAGAGCGGGAAAGAGAACGCGTCGCTAATGAGACTCTACTCGAGATAAAGTATTTCTCGGGTGTCCGAGTTTCTCCGCCGTCTCGACGATTCGCGAAATTATTCGCCAAGACGCAATGCGTCGCCTTTCGGAGCCAGTTTGTCACGCGAAACGGTCTTAAGTCCGATTCACGTTACGACCTTAAGCCCGGGAAGAATGGCCGTTCTCCGCGATCGTTACCGTCGCTCGTATTAATACGCAACGCCGACTAGAGCCCTTCGAATCTCCTGCCTCTTACACCGACTTCTTCGCAACTTCTCGATTCTCCGAGCGTTAATAGGTTCGGGGTGGGGGGAAGAGAGAGAGCCCCGTTCTCGGGGCGAAAATTTAAATTTCCTTTTACACAGACGTCCGCCGAGTTTTCGCACGCGGGACAGGGCGAGGATGTCTTTTTAATTACGCGTATCGGGCGTCTCATCGGCTCGGAAGCCCCGAGTAAACGCTTTACCGTCTATCCCCTTATTTTTCCTCGCGCAGATGCGATCAGTCAAATTGAATGTATTTACGGACGCCTGATACCCAGGCCGCCGACACCGGGGGCCGGAGTGAGACGAATATAAAGAGGCCATTTCCACCCTAATTTCTCGCGTGTGTCGATAAAAGGCGCTAAGTGCCGTCCTCGATTACGGGCCGCATCGACGCAGATAGCTTCGAGAATGTTTAATTTCGCCACGGGCAAGCCGGAAGAAAGAAAAAGCTTCTCTGGCCCGATAAAGACTGGCCTGATTGCCGGCTGAAATTCGCGGCTGCGGATTCGCGTTGGAACCGCGTCGATTTTTCCGCGGTATCGACTCCGCGATGCATCGCAGCGGAAACGCGATGCCAGAGGTATATCCACCGATATCTCGGGAGCAGAGCTTCGTTTCTCGTAATTGCGATTTATTTCCGTAGTAAGTATACCCTAAATCTCCGTGTAAGGATCCTCGAGAGGCCGCGCGATTGGTACCTGGTCGGTTAACGGTGAAATAGCGGCAACGTTCGGCCATGCTTCGTTTGAATATCCCTCGAATCCGGCCGAAAGGAGCTGGCCCAGGCTCCGCCCTGGTGATTTACCCGGCTGGCCGAAACACGCGTATCTCGTGATATTTATGTGAGCATATGTGCATAGAAACGCGGCTCGTTAGAATAAATTCGTGCCGGGATATACTTGGCGGCTACGGTATCCCTTGGTCCTCGCTGGCCTAACGATACCCCGAAGGAACGGGGTCCAAGGAAACGTGGGTCCTCGACGTGGCCCCGTCTCTCCTCGAATATTATCGGCCCCGGGTGATAAACGCGCGAGTCGATTCGGGGTACCACGGGACCACGCGCGCCTCGCTTTCTTCCATTTTAAACCGGACGGCCGCGGTGCTCCTCCTGACCGACACGTTTCTCAGACCAGCACGAGCAGCCGGCGGCACGTCGAGTTCCAGTTTTCCAGAGATTATTCCCAGTTGCACTTTAGCCGGTGTTCGTGTCGCGATGGTCCGCCGTGCTCGTGCCGGTTCACTTGGCCAACGTATCGTTGTCGATTCGATCCTCCTCGCCGAGCCACAGCGGAACGGTCCTTTTCCCGGCTCGTCTCGCCCGAAAACGTTCCCGCGACGAGACGAGAGAGAGCAGTTTCGCGAATTTTCGAGCAGAATTGCAACGTCGAACGCGAAGGAGACGGTCGATACACGCAGGAATAAGTGTAGGACACCTGAAAGATTGAAGAGAGCCGGCCGATCGATCGGATCGGCTGCAATGAGGCTCGCCGAAAATACACCGCTGCAAGATTGAACACAAAGGAGCTATTTAAGGCGTTAAATTTATAGCGACTCGTCCGATACTTTGCAAAACGTTCGAAGCGACGTCGTACCAGGCCGGCTTAAGTGGAACGCCAACTTTGGATCACTGTTGCGCCAAGTTTCGCCCCCTCCGCGAGTTTCTCAAAATCTTCCTCCCCGCGAAAAAGCACGGGAACAAAAGAGGAACTCCGGTGAACGGGATCGTGTCTATTAACGCGGAGTTTCTTTCGCTTTTGCCGGCCGGCGATTTTCCGCGCGACCGCCGCTCGTCGCTCCGCGGCTTTCGCCGGTTCCCGGATGATTTATGTCGAGATAAATTTGCGGCCGCGGGCCCGGTTGAAGCGTCGCGTCGCCGAGGAGAGGGCGCATTCGCGGCGAAATTTACGTAGGTTCCTCGACGTCGATTCACCCCGGTGTATAGCCGCGATATTACCCATAAAGGAGCAAAGGTATCGCCTAGCAGTTTGCTAAATCGCTGGGATGATTTCTGCCGCTCGGCTGCGAGGAACCGACAGAGAGGGGTGGTCACCGCCGGTGAGCGGCCATGATGGATTATCATGACCCGTATAAATCATTCGCCTCGCTATCTCGCATTCGTCTCACTTTTCGTCCACCCCATCCTCCCCCGCCATCCTTCCTCCTTCTCATCCCCGGGTGAGCGTACCAACGTCGAACGAAAATAGAGAGACTCTCGAAACGGTAACGACTTTCGTCGATGCTCGTTACTCGTACCCGGCGAATCGACGACCGTTTCCACTGCGAAACGTTCGGCCGTAGTAAAATCTCACCCTCGGAGTGTTCCTCGCGCGGGTATCCCCCGTCCCCGTGCTTATCCTCGGGAAAGAATCGGAACGAGGTTGCAGCTCGGGTCCGGCGCATTAGCTCGAACGTGAACTTAATTTCCCGGGCACGGAAGAAGTAACGGATCGCGATACAAAAGGGTTAATTACGCGGTTAATTACACTGTCACGGACTTGGCGCGTAAAGCAATTTCGCCGGGAGTTTCGCGGCGGATAAACAAACAAAAGGGGCAGGCGGTCGGTTTGATTCATAAAAATACGTTTTTACGGGAGCGGCGTCGAGAAGGGGCGGCGCGGAACGGAGCGGAATGGAAGGGAGTGGAGTCGAACTCGAGGCGAGTTCGCCCCTCGCTGCAAATATTTCCCGGCACAGGGTGAAAAGGCCGTTTAGAGGCCGGGGGTGTCGCTGGACGAGTCCGGGCGCCGTGCACAGTCCGATGCATCGCGTCCGGTTAAAATTCTTTTTTCACCCGCGGGACCACTCGACGCGATGTTTGCTCGTGTGTGCGAGCGCGCGGAGCCGAGCAGGCCGCTTGTTCGGAAAGGAATGAATTAAAGGGGGGGCGTGGAGTCCCTTATTCCCTTATCGCCTGTTCGACCGTTCCCGCAGCACGCTTCGTTGCCTTCGTGGCTCGTTGTTCCCGCGCTCGAAATCGAAACTGATCGGGGTCGAGGCTAACTCGTGAATTTATTCCCCGGCGCCATGAAAAATGTAGCGCGTCAGCGTGGAATAAATTTCAGTGAATTTACGTTGTCGCGTACCCTTCCTCCGCCCCGCGGCCCCAGCTCCGGCCCGGGCCCGCCCCCCGATAACTCCCGGCACCCGGGCCAGGCCGTTTCCTTTCGCGCCCACTCGTCGAGACGTAAATACTTTACCGTACAAAAGTCACCGACGCGAGGGAGAATCGGCCAGCCCGGAGAAATGAAAAATGATCAACTTGCCAATGCGCTCTCCCGCCGGTGACAAATCGCGCTCGCTCTCTGGAAACATTGCGCCCGACCGGTCCCGTGGAATTTCTCTCGTTTTCCCGGGATCGCCGCGCTTTGCCCCGTCGCTTCGCATCAACCCTTTAACCGTCCCTTTATCCGACGGGAGAGAAGGAACCTCGCGCCGTTCCACCCTCGAATCCACGAGCCGCGAGATTCTCGCGAACGCGCCAGGCGATAGGACCACGCGTATTTCCCGGGATCGGGGGCGGATTTAATTCGCCGGATATTTTTAACGCGCCTAAGCCGACCGACAGAGAGAGAGATAGATATAGATAGATAGAGAGGGGGAGAAAGGGAACCGGTCCGTGGCGGGAAACAGCGGGGCATTCAATTTCCCAGTGGCAGCTTAAAAGCGTGTCCAGCATCCGGTAAATTGAAAATCATAAACCTGGCGTCGTTTTAATACCGCGGCCAAAGAAAGATCGGCCCTCGTAAATCTCGCGTGCGATGCGTGCGTCCGCGGACGGTGTTTCATTCTACCGGGGAACAGGTCGCGTATGTGTACGCTGGCTGGAGCAACAGCGAAGCGGGTGCGAGCGAGCAGGAGGCCGAGAGCCGGGCGGGAGCGAGAGGGCGGCCGGAGGAAGGGCAGAAAGCGCGAGCGTCGAGTGGATTGCAGGCCAAGCGTATTCGTTATACGTAATCTCATAATATTTCAGTTGACGTCTGCAGCTACGTGTACCGGTTCCCGTGACGTACGAAGTTCGGTGCTCTATCCGACGACTTGAAATGCACGATGATTTGTGGCCCACCCTGCACCGTGTATCCCGAGTGTCACCTGCGCTCGCCTAACCCAAACCGATCGCCAGCGGAATCCCGTACACCGTCGCCACGCGTCCTCGCAAAGTCTCTCCTCGAATCCACCGATCTGTCCGATTTTTCCGATCCTTTTCCGTACGATCCCACGCCGCGTCGCGGTCGCAAACATCGATCGACCGCGGAGGTTTGTGCCGATTCAAGCGCCTCGCGGTCTCGCAACTGCGTAAACGTAATATCGCGTCGGTTATCCCTTTCCCCATTCCCTCCGCCGGATGTGTATCCTTGCACGGCGAACGGAAACGCGGCGAGGAAATAACAGTCGTCGGTGGAACGAGCTGCCCGGAAGAAGGCGGTTCGACGAAAATTCGAATCGATAAAAACGCTCGATCCGCCTGGCCCTTTGCTACCGGCCACAAAGTGTACCCGGCTCGCCTCGTTCCGCTTTTACGACGAAACGCGATATTCGCTATATATTACGCTCTCCTCCCTTTTCTTTTACTTCCTCTCCTCGTTTTTTAATATTCCCGCCGCACACGATACGCACTTGGGAGAAGAGAGAAGGAAACGCGGCGGTTCGGTTGCGCGAGGATCGTCAGCCTATACCGCGCGTATCTCGATCCGCGAGATCGGCCGATCTGGCTCGAAAGAATCGCGGCGGAAATTCGAAATCGCGGGAGAAGGTTGGAGACGGTGGGAAAATATTTAAACGCGCGATGCCTCTGGACCACGCCGAGCGATCGTTAAAATGGCCGCGGCTCGCGCGGCCGAAATTTCGCAACTGCGAAACTAATGACACCGGAAGTCGACCGCGGAACAAAGGGCGGCCTCAGCGCGCGGCAAAATTGCAGAGAAAAGTTATCGCCGACATTTTCGCCCTTCGCGCCTGATATTCCCGGTGAACTTTCAATTTATTCCGTGTCCCTGCGCCCCCCGCACCCTCGGCAACCCCCGGACCCAGCCGGCCGAATCTCTGGCAAATGTCGCCACTTCCAGGCGACCGGTCGCCGGGATTCGCTCCTCGTTCGTTAATCCTTTCCTACCTTTCCTCATATTTTTCCTCTCTTCCTTCGGATAATGTCCCTTTACCGTTGTAAATAAGCCGAATTTACGATTTCGGTCTAAAGGGCACGGAGCGTTTCCTCCTTCGAACGGCGATCGCGCTTAAACGGTCGCGAAAGCTGCAGAGAAAAGGCAGGAAGACGCGTTTTGCCACGGATCGACACCGATAATCCCGCGAGTGTTTTTCCCCGTGAAATTCAACGCGACTTTTCCCCTCCGACGAACATCCGTCGCACGCGCGTTCGTCCGCGGACGCCGACGTCCGGCGTTCCCGCCCGGAAACCGGCTAAGGTGCTTTTAACGCCGAGCGTCTTCCGAACATAAATCCCGGTAATGTAAAAATAACGTTCCCGAACGAAACGTTCTCGTCGGCGGAACAACGATGCGTTAAAGAACGCGAGCGACCCGTGGGAAAAGCCCAACGCCTGCTCGTTCCTGCGGTTATGCACCGATACCAGCTGTCCCTTATATTTAGCCACCGGTCTGATATCCGCTCCGATACGTCGCGAGGAATCGCGAGCGGAATTACGAGGAGAATTACGAGAGACATTTCAGCGAAACCCGCCGCGAGAATCCCGACGACCGGAATATTTTTTAATCGACCGTCTTACGCGATGTTCCCCGGTCGCTGACGGGAAACCGGAGGCGTTATCTCGACGCGACGCCGAAAGAATTCGAACGCGAATTTGCTCCGGGGACTATTTGTTTAGGTCACTTCGAAATCCAGGCCGGCGGAGAAAAAACTTTGGAAAAATACCGGCTCTGTTGGCGTACAGAGCCCGTTCCCTCCAACGTTTGCGAATGGACGCCGGGGAAAATTATATTTTTGATTAAATTTCATACACGCGCGCCAGTCCGTCCAAGTTTCTGTTTTTACAACGATTCCGAATGGAGAAACAAGCGATGGAACCGAGCATTTTTCCCCGGTCGATTTCGAAGCGACTCGGAATCGTCTTGCGCGTCTTGCCGGTTTAATGGCGCCGACCGCCGAACGGATTAAGCAATTTCCCCTCGCGACGTGCCTGCTCGTCGAACAACGAGTTTCTCGTTATCGCGACGTCGCCGGTTTCGTGCTGGCGGGAAAAGCCGGCGTCGGATTACCTATCCGCCGGCAGCCTGATTTCCCATTTTCGCGAATTCGCGATCCTGCTTCCCTTCCGATCCGGCGAGCCGGGAATAACGCCGGGAATATCGGCAGAGGATGAATGGCCGTCGAGTCGCGCGTCCCGAAGATCAAGAAATAAAGCATCGCGGGAGATTTATTCCTCCGGATGTTGGACGATTTCCACGGTTATCCGATCGCCGCGCGGACCGACGTGGCATCCGGTCGGTTTCCGTAATATCTCGACGGATTGGCGCGATCCAATAAGAATTCGAAGCTACACCCGCGTCAGCCGAGTTTCCACGTATGCAACCGACGGTTCTTTTATTCATTCGACCGGCCAGCCCGAAAGCGGCGGCGGCCGCGTTTGCACGGCCGTCCGGCGGATTTATAGGCTCGTGTGCCACGGTGTATCGGCTACGGTAAATATCCTCGCGGAGGCCTCGTGGCCAGTTAGCCCGGCATGAATCAGCACCGCGGGTTTAATNTTGCCACACCTCGCAGGATCCGGCTCGTATTTCCCCGTTTCGCTTGTCAAAGCCGCTTCCGCTCGCTATAACTCGCTTCGCATACTTCTCTGTCCACTCTGGCGTCGATATCGAATTTTCCCGCGCGAACGACAACATCGTGGCGATTTAAAAAATCGTCGTTTTCCCGGAGGAATTCCGGAGGAGATCGTTGGAAACGCTGGGAATTCCTGTCTCGCGAAGGATTCGGCTCGCGTCGCGAGATCGAAGGACGTTGCGAAACTTCTCATCCGTTGGTGCGGTTCTAGGGAACGATCGGGAGAATTTGGCGGGATGCAGGCGGAAGCTGGGAAAGTGCAAAGCGACGGCAACACGGTTCGCCGTGGAACGTTTCAAGGACGAAGTTCGTCGCGTTAATTATGTACTTGGAGAGTCGAACGCTGTATAGCCAGGCGTCTGAGGCGGAACGAAAACTCGGGCAGGATGGTTGCCGGCGACAATGTCGCGCGTGCACGGCCGTGTATTCACCGTTCGTTTACATATTCAACGCCGCTTTGTCCGCCTTTCCTCGCCGTGAACGCCGCCGAGCGGAAAAATCGCTCCGCGTTACACGGTTCGCGGCGTTGACGCGCGTTGCGTAACGGATAACGATCGCGTGCTCGGGCGATTAACGCGCGAAAGCGATCGATCGGTTGGTCAAGGCCTCTCGACCGGCAAGAAACCGTTTCTTCGGCGTCTCGAGTCCGTTAGAAAGGTGGAAACACAGAACGGCGTCCGAAGCGATTAAACCATACGGTTGGTTTATTTATCGAGGATCGGACCCCGGTCGATTTCGAGGGCTTTTAACCGGTCTCGGCGAGGCGCCGCGCGAGCGAAAGAACGCGAACGCGTTACTCGGTCAATTTATATCGGAGTGGAATCGGTACTTGGACGCTGGAGGGTGCTGGCCGCGAAGCAAATAAGAACACATAAGGGAAAAAGGGGTGAAGCCAGCAACGAATTACCGTTAGACTTCGACCCAACTCGGACCACCCTTTTCCGCTGCTAGCATTCAATTCTGCCTCGTTCCAGACCCGGAGAATGGTAAGTCTCTCGGTGATATAACGTTAACTCCCATCGAGGTTCCGTGACCCGAATCGCGTCTGGACCGCTTCGAAATCGTCTCCTTTCCAATAAGCGCTCCTTTCCACCCAAACTTTCCTCCCGCGAATATGCCTAAAACTGTCCTCTCCCTCCTTTCCCTCGATCCGCTCGCAAAATCCTTCCATCCAATCTCTCGCTCGATCGAAAAATCTCCTTCACGCGCGATCTCGCCGCGCGCGGCCGTCGAATCCGCGCGGATTTACGTGTCGCGGACCGCAAAAACGGAAATGGAAAGGGATTCGCGCGTTCTCGGGCGAAACTAGGAATCAACGAAACAGGGAAAATAACGATATTCCCCCTGGAAAGGTGAAACGAAAAGGAACGGTGTTTTTCCCCCGCGGGATCGAATCGGATCGCGGCGATTCGCTTCGATTTACGCGGCTCGCGGAGCTTGTAACGACATTCCACTCGCGATCTAGTTACGCGTTCCCGCTTTAATTGGACGCACCTGTACTTAATCGCGTTGAAACACACGGACGCGATCGATCCGACCTCTCCTTTTTGCTCGGCATTCGTCCCGCGATCCTGTCCGATCCTCTTCGTCCCCTCCCCGTCGCCATCCATCCGCTCCCGACGAACCAACGTGCTTCGTTCAGTTGCGACTCGTGTATCTCGCGCGTTTCTTGCCCTCGATCCACCCAATTCCCGCATAATTACATCGTATCGCAGAAGCGTCGCAGACTCTACCGACGACAGCGTCGGGAAACGATCGACTCTCGTTGTTGATACTCTCGGAGACCCGACAAGAAACCGCGCGACGTCGCGGAACACGGTCGACAGGTAGCCTCTAGCCGGCGAATCCGACACCGCCTATCGATACGCTTTGTCGCGCCAATAACCTCTTATTTATCAGCCTTCGATATCGCGCTAAACCAACGAGTATTCCTCGACAGCCACCGCCTATAATTCCATTAGACCCGATCGACGCTTTAACCGGCCCGCTAATCCTCCCTTGCTAGCGTCGGGGAAAGAATTCGGACCACCGTCGAGTCTGAGCGAATAACTCATAATCGTTGGCTCGGGTCGTCTCTCTGGTATCTTCGTTAATACCGATGGGCGTCGTAAAATAGGACGATCGGTCGCGATCTTTCTAAGCCGGAGTTTGAAACCGCTGCAGCGCTCCGTGGCGTCTCGTCGAAAGGTCCAAGGCCGGTTTTACGAGCTCGTTTCGCCACGGCGATATCGTTTTCCCGGGGATTTCGAGGGAAAAAAAGTTTTTCATCCACTTGCCAGCGAGGCGACGGAGAGGGTGGAAAAGGAGAAGGAGACGAGGGATGGGAAAGTCGGTGGACGCTGGTGCGTGGCCCCCAGAGGACGGATTACGTAAATTGCAGAAGGCTGGACACCGAAGAAGCTAGGTCGGTCCGAAGGAGCGCCGCGACGCGTCGTATACCGGTGAAACGGAGCACGTGGAAGATCGGGACGCCGGCAAAAAGCGAGAGTGGTGCGCGTGTCGCACCGGAATCGATTCGGCTCGTTTTACTTTTTGCCACACCTCGCCGATCGTCCTCGCGATCCGATCGCCGACGAGTTTCGAGGTTCCGCTCGCCGATGTCCTCGGAGTTGGTCGTATCGCTTGGACGCGATCCTGGAAACCCTTACCGGGGCGCTCGGTGGATCCATTAAAACTCGCGCCGAGTGGACGACAGGGCATTCAATATTTTCTCGATGCCTCGCCGGGAACTCGATTTAACAGGAACGAAGTAAGAACTACCCCCGCGCGCCCCCGTCGCCCCGGTCTCCGGAGTTTCGCATTATTTCGGCAAGCCGGCTGCCTTTCTCGCCGTTAACGAGCTGTTTTTAGTTCGGATTATCCGTTAGACAGAGTTCCACGTCCAACTTAATTTCCTCCTCCGATTCTTGCAGCATTGCAGTTCTTCCATGGATTCCCCGTGTCCGTCGCGGGGTATCGCGTCCGATTTCCTTCCTTCACGTCCACGATTCCACGCCGATTCTTCGCCGATTTTTCACCTCTCGCCTCGAGAACGCGGCTTCGTAATGGCCGAGAGATAACGCGACTTACGTGCTCGTCTCGATCCTTCGTTCGACGGGCAAAAGAGAAGAAAAGGGGAGAAGAAAGGAGAGAAGAAAGGGAAGAGGAAAGAATGGAAAAGCAGGGAAAGGAGCGCATAGAGGCAGTTCCAACGCGGAAGAACGTGGAACTGTAGGTCGTGCCACGGTATTCCCGATGCGTCCCAATAACGCGAATTCCCCTCCGAAGTTATCGCTGACAGAGCGGCACGTAGGGAACTCGGGGGGTGAAAGCGGGATGGAAAAAAGGGTGGAAAGGTAATAGAGAGTCACGCGAGTAAATAGACGCGGCTTGTAAAACGCGTGTTCGCTGATAAGCCGAGAACGGTGGCGCGATGGCCGATCCCGGCTGATATGCATTTTTAATTTAGCCTGTGGCCAGGATGAAAACGAGCCTGGTTAAACCGTGAACGAGCCGTTGAAAAACACCACCACCGGGGAAACGTTTCGTCGGCCGTTGGGGATGGGCAGGGATGGTTTCGAGCTGGCTCGTTCGTTTCCCGTTATCCGACTTCTTTCGCGTAATTGTTTCGAAAAGTTGCGTGTTAATCGTTGGGCCGGGGCTAATATCGCGCGCGTACACATAAGATTCCTTCGGCGGTACACGCGGTATCCGGGCCCTCACCGCGCATTTGCATGCTCGTAACTCGAGCCGCGAGCCGGCGATAACGTGCTTAGACCTCGATGTCGAGAACACGCGTCCTGGGCGATGATAATAGCTGGAAACGTTGGCCGTGTAGAGGGAAGCGAAGGAGAACGACGCGATCGAATGGCGTTTGCCAACGTCGTCTGGCGGATCGTTCGACCGTAACGCGAATTTGCGGCAAAATATTTTTCTAACGCGGTGTCGACTCTCTCCGAGGATTTTTCGTATCGTCGATGACGTAAAAGTTCGTTTGCGCGCGAATAGAAGGCGAAGTCGTTGCGACCGACGAAGATATTTGGACGGGCCACCGCGTAAACCCGTGAAACCCGATTGCCGGAGGGTGTGGTACCGGGACGAAGGGTTTCCGCGGTATCATTCGTGCCTCGGATGTTTGGATAGCAAAGGCGTTTAACGCGGAAAACTTGAAAGAGAAAGCAAACGAGGAGACGAGAAAGCAATCGTGGTCGAAGGAAGAGACCCATCGGGAATTCGAGATAGTTATGCCGGTCTGCTTACGGCGAACCGTAAACGTACAGTGCCAGGTAGTCGGAGTCAATTTCATGCTCAGACGCACATACCGATTTCATCGAATTATTCGCCGCGTAAATCACACGGATAATTCCGGACAATCTCTCCTTCGCAGCTCTCCTCGCCTTCTGCGACGCGCGTCCGTCCGGACGGCAGCGCCACGTCTCTGCCTCGACATCCGGTTAGCTGTACCGGAATCGAATTAGACCGGGAATCGCGAGCGATTCGTGAAAGAGAGAGATTTCTAAACGGCAACCGTAACGATGGTAATTATTCACGCGGTGGATTTCCAGCATAAATGGTTCGAAGTGGAACGTAAAATATGGAGGTCCCGGACCTGCTCCGTCGGAAAATGCGAATTTTCCTTGCCATCTCGCGAGATTACTTGGGAATTATTTAAAAATCGCATTACTCGGAAATCCGGACGATTCGAGGCGGCGTAATTTATTCATACGAACACGGTCGCTGACGCGTAAAGATGTACATTCATAGACGGTCCTCCAAATTTGCTTTACCATGCACCGTCTTATCCATTTTTCCTCCGTTCCCATTCTTCCCCGCGCCGCCCTCGCCGTGTCTCGCGCTATTTTTCACCCCCGGTGTCCGCTCTCTCCGAATCCTCGCCGGTTTCCTTCTACCTCGCCGGTTCCTCTTTTATACGATCTCGCGGAAACTTCTGTACCATCGCGTCTCGTATCTTGCCTTCTCTCCAGAGAGCTTTCCTTCGTCATCTGTCTTCCGGCAGTCGCGTCTAACAGTGTCGCGCGTTTGCGGCTCGAACGAGTCCGTGTACTCGCAACTTCGATACTCTCGGCGACAATAAAACCGGCCCCCGACCCCCTGCCCCCGACCAGCGGCTCGCAACTTCTCGCGAGAACACGCCGAGGTCAATTATCGACCGTTTAATTCCCCGTATTCTTCTACACGGACCTCGGCGTTTCTTTGCCCCCTTTGCCGCTCGCGGTGGTCCCGATTCGCCTCGAGTCGAGTTTCTTTCCCGAGTTTGCCACCGGAGAGAACGGTTTTCGGGTGAAAAATGGCAGAAGAGGAGCCGCGAGGCGGGAAAAAGGCAAAGGATATCGGAACGAGAGGGGAACGATTCGGTTTACCGTGCCAGCCGGACCGAGTCCTCGGTCTCGTCCCATTTTGCCCAGGGATTTCTTCGCGATTTCTTGGCAAGCTTGTCATCCGCTCGTTACCCGTCCACGTCGCGTTATCAATAGCTGCGAGCGTTCTTGGCTTTCGTTGGTCGACCCTTTTTCCACTTTTGTTATTTCTTCCGCAGGTGTCGCGCGCCGTTGCCTGACTAAACATTGCGGCCGTCGTCGGTAACGATGTAGCGAGTCGCTGGACGGAAAATCGTTACCGGTCCGATGCCTCCGCTTCCGGCGGCGTTGCGCCGCTCTACGCCGCTCTGCGCGGCGCGGTCGACGAGCGAGAAAGTGGCCCGAAACGGTGGCCTGGGCACAGAGCTCGGCACAGGCTCGGCTCAACTGACGCGTATCGAAAATCAATTTGCCCGAAACGCGCGCTAATTGCGATTCTACAATTGCGTTTTACGCTCGAATCAACAAGCCGTGTCGAGGAAAACGGACGGTTGGAACACGGCGGCGGCAGCGACGGCGACGTTACGCCAGACCTAAATCAACCCTCGAGGCAACGTCGCGGGAGGATCGAACGCGTTCCACCACCCAGCCGCGAGGATCGCAGAGGAACGCACTGGAACGGGGACAAAGACACGTATGACGAGGGCAGGAGACACGCGGGCACCCGCTCCGATCGACCTGCCAGTCCACACGCCCCCGCGCCCACCCAATTTCCGCAAATTTAATTGATTGTTATTCCGCGGGTCGCGTCGTGGAAACTTGCCAAGTAAGTTTCGTTTGAGCCGTCTGAGGAAACTCAACCAGTGGTCGTCCCCCAAGTACACTATTCTCCACCCCTTCTACCCTCTCTCCCGCCCACTGTCGTCCCTACGCCGTCCCTGCGTCGTCCCTACGACGTCCTTGGCTGCCAAACGAATCCCCTGTGCCCCTCGCAGCCCCACCCGCGTCTCTTTCCCCATTCTTCCCCCCGACCGGAGAACTTCGAATGCAATCCTCGCCGCCAGAGCCAACTTCATCGAGATGCGGAATCAGTCGCGATTGTTCGCCGAGTTATTGGCCGACGCCTACGTAGCCTCCGTCAACCTGGATTAACAATTTCCAATTTTAGGTCAGACCAAACGCGTCACCCTCGCAGCCTCGAGGTTTTTGTTTACGTCCGTCAAGGGTAGATTCGATCGTCCGCGAGATCTCTGGTCGGATGTCTCCGGGGAGACAGTCCCTTATTTCTTCCTTTCCTTCCTTTCTTTCTTTCTCTCTGCAAACTTTTATCGGGTTTCCTCGCGTAGGTGGTTAATCCCGAGAAATACGGAAACTTCCCACGGAGCGAGTTTTTCCGCAAGTTTCTTTAATTTTTTCCCTTCTTTTCTTCTTAATTTCGTCGAGTTTCATCGGCGAAAGAAGAATATTATTCGATACGAGGAAATTATTTCTCCCTCTCCGCGAGCTGCAACGGGGTTTACCGGTGATTTTTCTATTCCCGCTTGGAAATTACCCGGAGCACCGAGGGGCGGCAGCGATTCCGCAACCGAGTTAAGCGAAATATTAGCGCGGCAATTTCTTCAAGCTACATAATCGTACGCTTTTAAGACTTACGCATCGGCGAACGCCGGGCCAGGAAATTGAATCATCGCCTTAAGGTGAGTCTCGTTTACGGGGCACTTACCTGCAACAAAAACACGGTACATTCTTTACGACGCACCTTTACGAGATACATAAAACGAGAGGCATACGGTGTAGCCGAGTATTTAAAAGGTTCCTAAGTAATCCTAGATAACTATAAACCGTCGTTACAGGCCGCGCTGTAGCGTTTAACGTTTATCAACGTTCTTCTCCTAAATTAATAACGGGCCGTGCGAATGGCCGTCGTAAAAACTAACGGAAAACTTTCCGTTAATTCCGTCTGTTATTAAACGCGTTTTCGTTCGAGGGGGTCGAAGGCGAGCGTTAATTAATAAGCACGTTGCAACTTGGCGCGTCCGACCATCGCTCGACTTTTTCCACTGAGCGATACAACTTCGCGGCAACCAACGCGATCCTATCCTTCTACCGTGCATCCGCCATGTTCCGCGCGACTTTCCGATTAACGTCGAACCTCCATCCTGGAGAAACGCTTGGATTCTCGGGTTCGACGACGAACCGCAAGGGTTGTCGTTCGCGAATCCCTTGCGCGAAACTGTATCGGCGAAGAAACCCTATTGAGAGTATCGTTTCCGGCACTCGCGAGAATGCTCCATCTCCGCTTCGACGGGCCTTCTATCGGGATCTCATCAACCGGTGGAAATCGGAATTTCGGCAGGGTCTGCGAACCGACGCAGTTTGTCTTCGGTTTGTATTAGAGGGAACAGGCGTGTAATCTACGATGCTCTAACGGCGGTCGTATAAACGGCTCGGGAGCATTAAAGTTGCATGGCGGTGTGTACAGGCGAACTTGCCACTTTTCACAGCCGAGGCGCCCTCTGTCCGTCGATACATCGATTCCCGGAAACGCGGCTGTACTGCGCGAGAAACGGCACGGAAGAACGAGCAAGTCCGCCAGGTCTTATCGACTGTTCGCGACGACATGTGGGACGCGGCTTGGTTCCGATACGAGAAATTATTCCCGGAAACGATGGCCACGCGATCAGCCGTTTTCGGGGAACGGCGTGCTCGATTTCCATCGGCCGCGTCGTTTCGCGTCGTTTCGCTTCGTTTCGCGTCGCGGCGCGCCGCGGTCGTTCCATCCCCGCGAATGGTCCTTAATCCGCTGTCGGTTATTGTCCCGCAGCCACCCTCTCCGCGAGAGAGGACTGATCGAACGCGGGACAAGGGAGAGATATCGTTCGCGTTTACGAGAGTTTCGTTCCGAATAACCCTGCCATTCGCCCCGCTCGCAGCCATCGCGCGAGTAACTCTTACCGCGTACCCCGGCGATTTAACACCCGCGAGCGTCATCACCGCCGGCAGGGAACCCGTTAATCACCGCGGCGTCGTTAAGCGTCGCGACCGGTGTCGCAACGACTGCACTCGCGAAACGACGCTGAACCTGCGCGAGGCCCGTCCATTTGTTTATTTATTCAATATCCGAAGCGTCGGTGTCTCTCAATTACGCGCAGCGCGGCCGAACGTGTAATCAAAAGCACGCGAGCGACCGCCATTAGTCGGTGCCCCGGTATAAATCGTCGGCTGGTCGGTCCGCGACGCCGCCTTCTACCCTACGCGAGAATGCAATTGCGCCGCCCCGCTCTCGCACGCATGCATTTCAATAAATAACGAGGCTGTGCCGGCCCGTCCGCTTCGTTATCAGGCCGAGTAGCTTAACTGTCGGCCGCCGACTGCTGCTTGTTGTCAACTTGAGCAAACGTGTGAGTGTCGCGACCGCAAACGCCGAGCTTCGCCCGGGACGTGGATGGAACCGCTGCCGGGTCTGCCCGAGAGGGAACGTTCCAGCAACCCGTCTACCGGGTGGCCGCATTCCAAATAGCCCACCTCGTTCCAGATTCCGCGATAAAGTTAATACCCGATCGAAGGAAGATACCCAGTCGCTCGATCATCTCTCCGAACAAACTCGCAAGCGTCTTCCTGCGTTACTCGTCCACCTTAGTCCAGACTTCTCACCCCCCGTCCGCGTTTGCCGACGTAAATTTATTTAAGGCACGCGCTTCCTAGCGCCGCCGGTCGTTGCGATTCGACGTTGCCCGATAAAGAATCGCGATACATAATTCAGGATCCACTTTCGGCACAGCTGTACGGAAACCTCGACTGCCGGGGGCGAAAAAATGGCGGAATTAACCCCGGTGCGTCTGGAGAGGAACCGCTTCCGGCCTGGGAAATTTTCATGCAAACGAAACGCGCCGCCCGCTACGAATTTCGCGGATATTCGCGCGTCGGTCGGTGGACGGGCATCGCGTCTGGTGTGTGCGCGTCGCTAGGCCGAAAAGTGGAGACAGCGGTGGTGAAACGCCTGCAGAAAGGGAAGAGAAACTCGGCTACGCCGGACCAGCCGCCGTTTCGTTCTATAACCGGATACGAGAGCGCGTCCCTTTATCCAGCCGGCGCATAATTGCCGCGCCGGTGTCGGCGTCGGTGCGCCTCGGGTCGAAATGGCCGGAACGGCCGAATCGTTGAACGGAAGTGGCCGCGCACGTAAGGACCAATCGGAAATTCGGGGATCCGAGGGACCGAGGGCTCGAGGATCTGACGAGTCTCGGCCGCCGCGGCCCGAATTAACTCGCGTAGGCGTGGTGCACGCGCGGCGCTATGATTTACCGACGCCACGATAAAGTTCGAACGCGAGGGGGATACGTAATCTCCGTTAATCCTTGGCGAACGATGTATCGCGTTCCACTGTATACTATCGGTCGGGGAATACTCCAGACGATGGATGGAGATCCGGCCTGCGAAATTAAAGAGAAATTATACCATCGGTTATCCCGAGTAACGCGTGTTCGCCAATCGATGCGCCACCAGTCGTATCTCCTGCCGGATGTGCCCGGGCAGACGAAGCTAGCCGTTAATTATCGTGAAACTTTCACGCGACGTTCCATCGATAAGTCGCTGAATTTTTCATCGGCCACGGTTCTGACAAATTGCCCGAATAAGGTCGTGGACCCCGTTTCAACCCCCGGTTACTCCTTTCTAACGGCGCATTATCTCAGGCCGCTCCTGGATACCCGGAAGGATCCCACGTTTATTATTCATCGTAGCAGTTACTCACTCGGCCCGATCCCGATCTGCGGAGTTTCGTTGCGCGGATGATTTCCCGAACTCGGCGGCGTCGCGACGCGGCCATTTTATATCCGTCCAAACATCCGAGCGCGGCTCGCCGGTGCGCGATTCGCCGGCAAGCGGCAGGTATGAATACAAATTCCGAATCAGACGTTATTATGCATATTAGGTAGCTGCGGCCGTAATTCTCCTCTCGTAAGTTCTTCGGTTACCCCTTGGCCCGTCCCCCGAACCATTCGTATCCCGTCCTCATCCTCGCGATCGAACTCCTTCTTCTCGCGCCGCTCGTAAAGCAGCCCTCTTAAGGGAGGAAACGACACGGCGCTGCGACGGAAAACTTCGCCTCGTTCCGAATTTGTAATCCGACTTTCAGTTTGATAAGGAATTTACATTCGTAAAAAGTCGTTCGAGATCGGTCGGAGGGGTCCCCCCCTCGCGACTACGCGCGCAGCGGCCGTGGCAAGTTTCGAGGATGAAAAGAGATTCTCGACGACGGCTCCACCCCGATGGGTCAACTCCTCGGCCCGTCTTTTCCCAATCAAGCCGCGAATTACGCGAAACTGACACCTCCCGCCGGAGATTCCGCCGCTGATCAATAATTTATAGCCCAAGCCAGAGCTCGGAAATCCGCGGCCGATATTGAAATTTAATGGTGACCGCGCTCCTCCTGTCGCGCGGTCCCTAAGACCTTGCGGATTATGAATAATAATCGCGGTCGTTGCTTGCGTTCGGTCTTCGTGCCGGCTCGAAATAAATATCCACCCCTCGCCTACCCCCGCCGGTTCGATCCGTTCGGATCGCGCCGCGAAGATTAATGCCGACCGAGGCGAGGATTAATCACGACGCGGTACTTGTCGCGGTAAATCCATTGGGTGGCCGTCATTCTTCGCGGTGTAAATCAATCCACCGCGATTCCATGTTTCTCGCGGTCGCTTCATTTATCGAATTTTCTGCCGCCGTTCGATCCAGCCTTGGCCGCCCTCCAAGCGCGATACTTGTTGAGAGTGCCGGAGACCCGTATAACCCTCCGCGCTAATCCCATTCGATCCGACCGTTCTCTCCGTTCTCTCCGTTTGATTAACATCGGCCAATCTTTATTCTCGCCTCGTCTCATCGACGGTCGATCCTCTCCGGCCGCGGCGCACGTGACGCACGCGAATCGATAGTCGTACACCTTGGAGGTACCTGCGGAACCGAGGATCGGTCGAAGACAAAGAATCATGGCCCGAGCGGAGAGCCGGCCGATCGTGATTCGGAAAAGGTACACGTATAGCTCGTCACGTCGTCGTCCCGGTGAACGCCGGCGCTCGAAGAAATCGTCAGAGCCTATTTCCAGTTGCCGTTCGTGCGAGAACCGTGAGGCCGGGAGATTCGGTCAGTTCCGCGAGAGAATCGGGCCGATTCGGATCGACGGGACGGCGGCTACCTGCGAAAACGTATGCCGAATTTCAATCAGCGCCGAGGAAGACCGAGTCTACTCTCTCCTCGATACGTGGCCGAATAGACACAGGGCGAACAAAGGCCCACTCTCTTGCCTCGCGGGACCAGCTGCCAAGCCGGACCGCGACCCTCTCTGCCGGAGACGCGCGAGCGAACGGTAATAGACGGAGAAATCGGGGCGAGAGAGGGAGGAAAAAGAGAACGGCGGTGATTTACTCGATGAAGCGAGCTTAGTGGCCAGCGGAAGCTTGCCGAGAAGAGCGGTGACAAATGGCCGACTTATTCCGCGAGAATGCCTCGAGGAGCAGCGAGGTATGACGGTGGTCTGGCACCCCCGTTCGATAACCCTCGATCGCCACGCGCGTTACCTTCCGCTTCGTTCCGTCCAGGCCAAATTACGCGACGAATTCGCGCGACCGGCCGACACCAAGGGCCCCGACTAATTCCAACTTCCTGCCCAGGAAATGAAGCAATTTCGAAGGAAAGGCGGATCGAAGGCCACCGCCTATTCAACTCCTCGTTCCCGGGCCTCCTTTTTCGCGGGGGCCATTAAAAGCTACAGGTGTGCGCGCACGTTCCATCGGAGTTCCGGCTTGCTCGCGTTCCGCGAGACTCGCGCCAGCCGATTACCGGACGCGACGCCATTTCGGCGCTCGCTCGAAATTTTCAAATCGCTAACCCCCGATCGCGACTTCACGCTCGCGTTCCGTGCCTTTGTATTTACGCCTCGCGACGAATCGAAGAACCTTTCACGGGGCTCCGGCAAATGGACGATCCGCGCTAATTGCCGCTAAAACCTTCCGTTCGATTTTCCACGCCTGTCCCTCTCTCTCTGACCGCCGCGGAGAACGAGAGAGGAAAAATTAGCGACTACTACCCTCGATCGTCCCCCGATCTACCGGAAAATAATCGCGTCCACTCGAGTACGTCGGCTGCCGTTTGCTTAAACGCAGGAAGAGACGAAATTCTCGTTAGCTTCGATTTTCCCTTCGCCTAAATACTCGGCCGCCAAGTGCGGATTCGTGCCCGGAATACGACTGGTTCCCCTTCGAATTAGACCCGCGCGGTGTTTCGCGAGGATCGACGGATCGACTCGGATTTCAATTTGCCGGAAGGGTCCGTGAAGTATGAGTAACGAGCAACTCGATTAGTTTTATCGCCGATGGGGTGCCTGGATCGCGCGTCCGCGTCTACCGAATCTCGCGCTCGCGTCGACGAAGACGCATCGATGTCTGCCAGTCTTCCGTTATTTCTCCCCGGACGTCGATCTCGTCGCGAGGAAGGGCGAGAGGCGACGAAAGAGAAGCTAGCCCGGAACGTGCGAACGACCGGGCTTTTCCGTTCGCTCCGCTGCGCTCTCTCGGCACCCTTCGATATCCCGAGCGGAGCTTTATCCTCGACGGAGTGAGTGTCCACTCGTCCAGCTGGATGGTCTATTTGAACCTAACTGTTTCGCAAGGCCCACTTACGGTCGCACTAGCGCGCCAAAATGCTCTTATTTCCTCGGTGGTCGTTCCGCGCCGTAGTCGGCCAACGGACGACCGCCGCGGGTGATGGCGGTAACGACCAGGGTGAAACGAGCGCGAAGGGAACCGAGTCGGTCTAGCTTGCCTCTCCCGACACCGCCTTGCGAGACGGTAATTCGTCCGATAGCTCTTACCTCGGTTGAATAAACGCCGGGTTTTATCGTAAAAATGACGAGAAGCTATACGGTCTCGCGCTCGTTCCGCGACGACACCACGCGAGCGTCGATGCGCGACCACGTCAGCCTGTCACCGTATAAAGCCCCGAGATGGTCAGCTAGCGTCGAAAGCTTCGTCCTCTCGCTCGTCTAGTCGTCGAGAGACGCGATCCCACGCGCGGCGACGCGTTATCCGCGCTGCCAATCTCCAATCTCCTCGCGGCGACAGACGCCAAAGTTTCGGCTGGTTTCGGATGGAGCTGCGAGATCGGCTCGCGCTTAGAGAGGATCGCGCGGAACAAGGGGAAAGTAAGAAAGCGGCTGGCGGAATCGTCGGTCGGCGGTAATTACTTCCGGCTGGGTCGCTCTCGAAGGGATGACGGAGCGATCGCTCCGCTCGGATACAAAGGATCGATGATGGATCGTCTGGCTACGTCCGGGCGTCACGTACGCGTCGACGCGTTCCTCGTCGGAAGCCACTCCGCTCCCGGTGATAGCCAAGTTTCGATGATCACGGAAATAGGCCGTAACTATCCCGCGAGGTTCGAGAGGAAGAGTCGCAAAGCCGATTAATAGACCTCGGAGATCCCTCCGCCGTCGAGGAAGTTCGCGTGGCTCCGTACGACAAGGAGCTTTTCGCTTCGCTTGGCAACTTGCTCGCGCCGCGCTGTCCGAGCCCTCGCGATACGGCCGAGAATTCCCTTAACGAGACGATTCCTCTCGTGACGCGTCGCCGGACGGAAACTAATTCCTCGCGGGAGGCGAAAGGAACATACGTCGAAAGGCGCACCGACGGCGCGAGGGAAAAACCCTCTTAGGGGGAGAGAAAAAGCGAGGAAAAAGCGAAGAAAAAGAGGGTGAAACTCGAGGACCATCGACCGGAAGCTCGCGCCGCTCGGAGTCTTCAATTTCCCGCAGTCCACGCAACGTACACCCGCATCGGTCGCGTGACAAATAACCGGAACGAAGTCGGCGGCGACAGGCGTGCTTTTTCGCGCGATTCCAGGAGGGAAACGCGCGCGGAAATCGTTGCGACGTTGGCCAGAACGCCGGTTACGGCTCGGGCCTGGGGAAAAACCGGCGAAAAGAGGGCGAACCGAGTGGAAATACGCCGTTCGTCGGCACGTTCGCGTCGGTAAATTCTTTTCATCGAGCGTGCGTGCGCGGAAAACGCTTCGTTCCGTTTCCACGCGACGCCGTTCGCGCGTCCATTCTTCGGCTCCTCTTTGCTCCCGAGGGAACCGAGCCGGCCGAAAAGCTGAACGGGAACTCGTGCCGCGATTTTTCGTTTCCGAGCCTCGCGACGGCGAGTCGAGGCGCCGAGGGCGTCGCGGTGTAATTATTAGATAGCGAAGTTGGTAGTTACCAGCCGCGAAATTTCTTTCCGCGTTATCGGATCATTCTGCCGGGGGAACCGTTAACGAAATTGTGCCGAAATCGTGGCAACAGAGAGGAAACGCGAGGCGGTAGGCGCGCGGCGCGGAACGCGTGCAACTACTTAAGGCGGCTAATGCTCCGGTGGCTGCTAAAGTTGATAAGTTTCAACCCTGTATGAAAATCAATTATCGCGCGGGTCCCGAAGCTCCGGTATCGTCGGGAATTAGAAACTTGCCGCGGGAATAACCGGAATAACTGCAAGGGCTCCGGCAAGCATAACGTATTAACGCGTATACGTAACGAGAGCGAAATACACCCCGACGAGCGAGCGTCGCGGCGACTTTGCCGCGGGAGGCATTCGGCATCGCTGCTCCGTGCCGCGTCTTTTATACCCCGTCAGGGGCCTGCCACTCGAAACCGCAAAGTACAAACACCGAGAGGAGAGTGGTCTCGAATCGAGTGAAAAGAATAATTCAGACGTTTCTTTTCGCCATTGAGCGAAGGCGCGCGCGCGCGCGCGAGCTCCCGTGAACTCGCAAAGTAATTACTCATCCAGTGGCGCAACAAAGGAAGGAAACGGCTTTCGAATCAACTGGAAACAGCGGCGTTGTCGTTGTTCGGGGAACGAGTCGGTGCACATTAATTCGACGTTACCCCATCGATGAACCCCAAAGGCCTCCGCGATCCCGATCAAAGAAGCCACTTCTCGCGTCGCTAAAGGAGCAGGAGGCGTTTGAACATAGGTCGATGGGTCTGATTACAATTACAATCGCGACTCGGTGATTCGCGAGTAAGGGAATGGGAACGCGGGAATGGAGAGCAGCGGAGGAGAGAGAGAAAGTGGTACAGCGACAAGACGCGTTGACGGGGCGGGGGTTAAAAAATATGAAAGGTGAACCGGGGGAGAGAACTTAGAGAGCTCGAAAAAGCAGGCTACGAGAGAGCTTCTAACTAAACTCCTTTTCCCTGCCGAATTAATTAAAATCGTTGCACGGTCCTGGGGGAGGATGGCTCGGCGAAGGCGGGGGCAGTCGAAAAAGTAAGGAAACAAGGACGTCCTTTGAAAGGCCGCGTTCTTGCGCGCGAGAAGCTGCCCGGACGACGCCGGCGACGGCGACGGCGACGCCGACAACGACGGGGAAAGACGAAGAGGAAATCGGTGTCACACAGACGTAGCTTACCGTGACGACCCGGCTTAAGGTTCTGCTCGGTGCATCCGGTTGAGTAATTTGCTTATACGCTCTCGGAAATTCTTCTGACGCGGACATCCTTCTCCATCCTTCGGTTCGCCGACGCTCACCCTCCCTTGGCACTCGCCCCGCGGTTCCCCTTTCCACCCCTTCCCTTCCCTTTCCCGCCCTTTCCTTCCCTGCCGCGATCTCTCGCTCCTTTTAATTGAAATCGTCCTCGCTCTTTGCCGCGGCAACGCCGTTCTCTCTCTCCCTCTCTCTCTCTATCTTCCCTCGACTCTCGCGATGGAACGATTGTTCGAACGAAAAGCGTAAACGTCGAGACGCAAACTTTTCTCCCCTTTTCAAACTCTTCCATCTCGTCGTCGTTTCTGTCGATAAGCAACGCGACCTTCCCACGACCTTGACTCCCCAGAGAAACGAAGAGAAGGAGAGGGGAAGGATTACTCGGATCGGATAATCGCGATGACGATGACTCGGTGGTTGTAGAACGGTCCCGGGGACACAACGGTGGACAAAGTTTTATTTCTCCGCCTCGAGGAGAGAGGAGGACAGAGGAGGAGAGTGGAACTCGTCGTAGGCACGCTGGCCGCGTTCCTTTCCCGCTAGTTTCTCCCCCTTTTTCCCCGTCGTTACATCCGTGGAAGCCAGTTGTCTCCATTGTGCTCCATCTTCGATGTCGATATACCATCGGAATACCAGACTCGGCACCGTTCCCGGTGCGCCGTGTATAAAATTCCTCGCGGAAAAAGCGCGGCGAACTACCGAGGAGGAAACACGCAGACGCATAAATCCATTTCGCGTGCCTTCGGATTCCTCCGGCCCGTTCGAAGCGAAGAAGAAAAACGTCCGGTCCGTCGTCGCGTCTTCCGGCCGAGGTATCGACCCGGGGACACCCGGGGAGACACCCTAGGTACCGGCGG
>NIJG01000021.1:465809-497695 GCA_002201625.1 Euglossa dilemma | reverse complement strand
TTACATTTTAAAGAGTTTTCATTAAATTAAAAGGGAAACACCCGGTCGATATAATCGATACCGGTCGACCTTTCCACGGACCACCGCGGAAAGCTCGTCGCTAAGGCACGGTTAACCCCGTGGCGGTGGAATTAAAGAGATTTCCGATGGAAAATGGATATCCTCGAACGCGTTGCTCGGAAAAAGAATATATATATAAAAAAAAGAAGGAAGAAGGGAAAAGGAAATAAGAGAAACGAGTCGGAGAAATATGTACGCTTCGTCTATTTTAATTTTCGACGGATTAATTAATTCCGACTGGATGTTCTCGCTCAGCCGCGAAGAACGCCGGAGAAGGTAGGACGAGTTCGGAATAAACGTTGCGGGTAAAACAAACCGAGGGAATTCCTGGTCGCTGACGAACGAGCGACACGATTTCGAAATCGAGGGAAAACGTGCTTCCCCGTTCATGACTCGGACGAGAGGAGGACCGGCGAGGGGTCGCCGGCTCGCGCTGCTTTTGCTTGGAAAATCGAGGAACGCATCGGCGTTGATCGAATCCGTTTGTCCGGCAGGCCATGTCCAAGGGAACCTCGCTTGTTCCAGCCTTCCGGCAGCTTCTTTCGACCGGTGCCCCGTGCTCCATCACGAATTCGCGTCACGAGCCGCATGTCGAAGGAATCAGTGCGCCGGAGAATCAAAGGCAAACCCGAATACGATACGGACAAAGCTCGGGACACGCATCGGGTCGGCGTTCTTTTTGCAGGTCAACCCGCCAATTTCGACTCCATCCACCCTCTATCTTCCTCCTCCTCCGACTCTCTTCTTTTTTCTCCTCCCCTTCTTTTTCCCGTGTCCCGTGCCGGTCCCATTGCGCCGTTCGCTCGTTCGTTCGTTCGTTCGTTCGTTACTTCCGTCGAAACGGAGGAGGCAAGAATACGATGCGGTTTCGCGCACGGTGGTCGTCCCTCCGGCGGGTCTAATTCCTGCTTGCTTAATATTAAATTAACATCCAGCCGGATAGAGGATCCGCGGTCCGAGTTCTCCTTTTGCCGTGGGCTTAAAGCCGCCTCGGCGAGCAGAATTTTCACGGACCGGCCGACACAGGGTATTTTATGGACGTCGTTATTTAAAGTAATAGACGCGCGTATATATAACGGAAAATTGTACGCCCCCGGCCGCTGGACGTTTTTCAATGAGATACCTTGCGCCCGCCATTGTTCCCGGACTCTTCCGCGGCCCATTCGCTCTATAGAATGGCACGTCTCCGAGGATCGCATCCTCGCGTAGAATGGAGCTTCGTAAGGCAAAGTATTTATGATATATTATTACGCGGGACCTTTAATAAGAGTCGGCTACTCGTTAAGCCCGGGAACCAGCTGGCGCCGGCTCTATTCCGCGCCAAGATATTTGTCAGGGAAAATAATAGAAGGTGAAGTGGCGTGTAGCCGGGACATTAGGGGCGACGCGGCGTCGTTACGCCACCGAGGGAATCGATGTCCTGCGAGAAGGATTCTTCTTCCTTCCGTTCCGCCCTCCCGACTTTCCCGGAGTTCGCGCATTCTCATCGGGAAAACACGGGAAAGCGATACGTTTGCAGTCGGCGGTGGCGTCTCGCCAACGTTGTTTCGGCGTCGCGGCCCGACCAAACCTCGACCTCGATGGATACCGATAAAGGCTGCCGAGCTCCAAGGACCAGGAGATCATCCGGACAGGTCGTGCTTTGGAAACCGAATATTCGCGCGTCACGGTTTAAGTAGTTCCGTGGGTGAAATTACAAACGATAAGCGGGTCTCGGTGACGCAGAGGATTCCGTTTAATCGGGTCGGCCAAGGCACGCGGAAAGGATATTCCCGTGGAACGGCCAACAACGGGAATCGGTGGCGTTGTCGTTATTAATCGCGAGGACAAGTTCGATCGGCTTTCGACGAGACTCGGGTTATTAGACTCGGGAACAAAGTATACGCGAGGAATGGAGGTGGAGGCGTAACGCGTGCGAGCGAGAGAGTTTTATCGCCCGAATGCGGGATCGTCGATGGAATATTATAGGAAAATATTCAGCCGGATAATAAGAGTCGCGGTGCGCCGCACTCGTTTCGCGCCAAATAGTTTTATCTCGTATTATAGCCAAGCATTGGACGGTTTCCTCGTCGCATAGCGCGCCGGTGCGCCCCGCCGCGGCGGCACATTTCCCTATACCTCGTAAACTTCCGTTATAACCTTTTGTTCTCCCGTTAACCCCCTCCCGGAAAAATCACCGGCTCGATCTCATTACAACTTTTATCCCCGTGTTTAGCGACCAGATTACTTCCGTCCAAGATGCTATTTCCATCGGAATCCCGGCTCTCGCGGCTCGTCCAATGGACGTATTATTTTCCATAATACAGTGTACGCGACGCGAGACGCCGTTCTTCTTCTCCCGCTGCCCCGCAGCTTCTCTCATTTATAGCGACCGCGGCGTTAAAGCGAAACTTCTCCGGCCCGACGACGCTTTTACGACGCCGTCTAACGACCAGCACCGCCAGACAACGTCGAACGCGCGAACGATACGTTCCAATCGACGGTGACGACGACTGCGACGATGACGACGAGTCGCGGACGACCAACCAGGATCTATTATTCATCGCCTGACCAGTGACAGAAGGGCGGACCGTCGTTATTGTTCCACGATGTCCTTTTCCACTCGCGAACGCGTCGTTTCCTCCTCGATTACGTCTCTCGAGCGGAATAAACGCGGTCCGGTCGCGAGTGCAGTTCGTCAGTCAAAGTTCGCGCGGCTGGAGAGACATCGGCAAAGGATCGGTCGCGTACACGTGCATCGACGTCGTCCATATCGATCGACGAGAATTAACGGGGTGCGTACGATTAAATCCACGGGCTACGCCCGGCACGAAAAATGGAACCGGATTTCAAAGCCGCGAGGGATTTCCGTAATACCGGCAGGGACAAAGAGCCGACCTAACCACGGCCTAGATAGACGTTGGTTCGTTCGTTTCTGGCCATCTCTCTGACTGTGGCCCGTTCGAACCACCCCCAGCTGCTTCGACCCTCCCTTCTACACCGACGTAAACGCTCGTACTCGCCTCGCTGCACGCCATTACTGTGTCCCGGGGGCCAAAACTTCGCGAAAAATGCTCGAATTTATGTCCACCCGCCAGCCGCCTCTCCTCCTCCTCCTCCTACCCCTCCGCGGATCCCACCCCCGCGGCCCCTATTTTCTCTCGCCTCTTCCCTTTCATCCGACGCACGACAAGGAGAACTTAACCGAACCTGCCGGCTGCTCTTCTCGAGTTTGGAAATTATTTGCGGTCGCCCATTGTCCTCGCTCGCTCGCCACCCCCGCGCGCCAACCCTCTACCCGCTATTTATTATTATCCGCGATCGAGCTCCTCGTCCGGAAACTATTAAGCGAGCCAGAACTTTGCGTTCTTTTGATTCCTCCGTGGCCAAGTTGCCACCGCTTTTTCCCCGCTGCTCGCTGTTTGTCGTCGCTTATCGAACACCTTGTCCTCCTAGCTTCTGCGCCCTGCGATCGCTTTCGCTCCTCGACCATCCCAGTCCCGCCGATATCTCCTCTCCCTATTTTCTTCGTCCACGCGAGGACCCTCCGCGACGATCGTCAGCGAGAGGAACGAGATTCGTCGTCGAATATCGCGCGAAAACACGACCGTTCGAGCCGTCGATAAATTTCGGCCGGTTAGCGGCCACCGGTCGGCGGCGGAGACTTTTTAGAGCGGACGCGCGGAAATTCCGCTAGATGCCAACTATTAATCTCCGCGGTGGCCATCCGATCCCTGCGGATATTCCAGATTTTATAAACAGTTCGTTCGCGGGCTTACATTCCGCGTATTAACGGCTGCGTGGTGCGCGGCCCGCGTAACGGCCGTAAACTCCGGCCGTAAATTCCGGCGGGCATGGAAATTTCGGGCTTAAACGAAATCCGCGCGAGCCGCGGCGCAACGCGGCGTAACGCGGCGTAAAGCGGCGACAGGCCGCGCGAGGGAACGGAAACGAAGCAACTTCTATCCCCGTTAAGATCCACGCGCGCTCGGAGGATCGTTGGCGGACAGATAGGAGAGCGTCGGTGTCGTCGGCGTCGGGACTCGAGGCTGCGGCCATGGCCGGACCGAGATAGATCAGAGGTTGGTCGTTTACGCGCAAGTCCGCCGGCCCGTTTAAAGGATACCTCATAATCCGCATATTAATTGCCAGGACATGGCGCCGGGGGTTTCTGCAACGACGATATCTGCGCTCACGGAGTTGGTAGTAAAGTTTCCACCGGTGGTCTACTGGTCCTCTCCGTCCACCCCCGCTTCTACCCTCGCTTCCACCGCCGCTCCTTTACCGGTACACGCGAATACCAACGGAGCAACCATTCCGGTTATTACTCATTCGTTAATCCAGGCACGTCCCAAACGATATACTCGCCTAGCCGCGAGTCTAGAGCTTTCCACCTTTCTCTATCGTTCGCTTCCCTCCTGCTCTCTGCCCACTAGTCGCAGCGAGGAGAGAGAGAGGGAGAGAGTGAGTTTGTTAGGTACACAACCGGCCCCCGATCGACCTGTACAACGTCACGCGATCTCGCACGAGTATCGCGAACCACCGAGGACGAGTGTGTACGGACGCCGAGTATCTACGTTAGCGCGCCAACGTCATCGTGCCGTGTCATCGATGCACTCCACGCTGCATCTCAATGAGGTGTATCCGAACTCGTTGCTTCGAGTTCCCCGGCTTGAAAAGCTTCGCATCCAATCGTCTCCCCCTCTCGTCCTCTCTCTGTCGTTTCACCCTCGTCTCTCTGTCTCCCGACTTTTCTCCGCTTTCCCGTGCAGACTTGGCGGCGTAGGTCGGAGAGGCAGGAAGAACTCGGTCACCCCTAGACCACTCGAGGAACGACGACAACGCGATCAAGATTCCACGCAAGATCCCCGTGCAGAGACGATCCTTCCAACGAGTTTCGAACGTTCGCCGGATTTAAGAGTGGAACGTTATAATCGCGAGAACGATTCGACGGGGGAGGATCGGCTGGAAAGCTGTTCGAGGACGTATCGGGCCGGAAAATGTTGGCATCCGGAACAGGATTGTTTCGGAGGAACGTCCTTTATTCGGATTCTTTGCACCGTGCGCCTTTGCATTCGATTATCTCGGCGACGTCAGTCTCGATGCTCGGTGAACCGGGTAATCAATCGTATCGGATATCGATGCGCTTATTATCGAACCCCGTCGCGGACCGGTTTCCACCGAACCGCGTCCGTAAGCTCCTTACCGAAAAATTACGTTTCCGCGACGGCTACGAGAGGTCGATACGAGCACGACCGTTGCTCGGAATATCGATAAATCGGGACAGGCGGTCGAGTGCGTTTAAGCAGCGGAAATTTAACGAACGACTTCGCCTCGTTTCGAGCGTACAACGCGCGCGCCGAGTCAAGGGTCAACGATTTCGCGCTCGCGTCCCCCTTTTCCTCCGGAAATCTCCGATCGAGCAGAAAGAGCAGAAAGAGCAGAGGGAGAGAGAGAGGCAAAACGGGGACGCGGTTCGCCGCGAACCGGGGCTCTCGATTGCGATAACCGTAGTCGGCTTAAGGCCCTCCGGGCTGTTGCGTGCCGCTCGTCGAATCACCGTAAAACAGTTACACCCTGGACTCCCTTTGATTCCCGCAGCTCCGCGGGGCATTGTAAAATTAACCCTTAAGGGCCGACGCGACCAGTAAACCCCTCGATGGAATTTTTATCGCCAAAGTTCCCGATGAAACTCGTCACCCAGCGGTGGCTGCCATCCGCTTCTCTTTCGGTGGCACCCCCGGTTCAAACCAGGGCGATCGTTTCGCTCGAAAATTCACGCTTACCCCCTGCTTTCGTCAGGGTAAACGCTGCAAAGAGGAGCGCTGAATTCTCGCTGGCCACTCGGGTTCCACGACTATCAACTCGATGGCACGGCATCGTGGATTACCGCGACGCGTAAACGATCGGCCATATTTTTTAACGAGACCAAGAACCGAACAACGATCGATACACGCACGTCGAAATCCCGCGAGTAGAAATTGCGACGCATAAATTATTATGGCGCTCTCGGCCGCGGATGTTTCGCGGATGGTCCGATCTACCCATCGATCCGAACCCTTTCGTTCGCCGGTTACCGTATAAAGGATTATACACCGCGATTCTATTAAACGGTACACGCATCGTCGACAAAAGCGACGTCGCTTAACGTCATCGTTAATTCCGCATTCGCTAAATGACGCTGCAACTCGAGCAGAACGAATTTAATTACCCGGCGAATGAAATATGCAGCCGTAATAACGGGGACCGGAAGGAAAGGATAGCGCGGTCTCTCGAGTGCTTTCGAAGAAGGAACGCCGTCACCCTCGTGGTCCTTGGCCGACCCTCCGGCTTCTTTTTTCCCCCACGGCCGCCACGTCGCTTCTCTTTTCCGCGTTAATAAGGGTAAAAAGTCCGGGGTCGCATTGTTCGCGGCATTTGGAGCGTATTCGACGCTGAAAGAGCACGATTGGCCGCTGAGAGGGGCATTCCAGAGCGACTACGGCACCGACCGCGAGTGGAAGCTGAAACATTCGGAAGAAAAATAAGAAAAAGCCGGCGAGCGATTCCCCGGCGCAGAGGGAAATCTCGTTTTCGTTCTTCCACCAGACCCATATCTCGTATGCCCGCGGCTCGTGTGTATTTTGTCTCCTTTTATATCACCGGATACCCGAGAGACCTCCATTCTATATGTTTTCTCTTAGCCCTCCGGCCCGACCACGCTCCTTCGACACGATTGGTCGCATTTTTAGCGGGCCAGCCGATCGTTAAGCTTTGTCCCGCGTTCTTCCGCTCTCGGAGCAGGCCTCCCCTCACCGTAGCCGCCGTTTCTTCGCCGATCCCTCCATCCAGCTTCGACACGCGCGTCCTTTCGCGCCGCATCGTTTACTTACGCTTCTACTTACGCGTACGCCGATGGAAACGCGTACGACCTCGGAGTGAAACGTAGGCGTGTTTTCTTCGACTCCGAGGAGTACTTTGATGCGTTTCTCTCCGACCTCTCCGCCCAGGCTTTCCGTCGAAATTGAAGCGCGTCCCGGACCAAGACTTCCTTCGAATAAACGCGTTCGTTCGTTACTCCTGCCCTCCGCCCGGATCCCATCTCGTTCGAGCAACGAGTTAAAAGAACCGGAGATAAACCTGGCGCACTGAGAGCCACGGGGAAAGCCCCGAGAAGGGGGGAACAATCCCTGGTTCGTGCTGTATCCTTTGCACAAGCATCGAGCGAATCGCGGATCAGGGGAACGTTGATTAGTCGAGAACGTCGCGATCGGCCCTACCGATCCGTCCTACGCGTGTTCCAACAACAGACGTCTTGTCCTCCAGTCCATTCCGGACGAATATCCTCTCGTGTTTCCCTGAAAGCTTTCCAAAGTAACAGCTTCTTTCCATCCTTTCAGCGAATCCCTCAATTCCCGATTTCGCCGATCCGATGAAGCGAGGGATCCGAGGGCGAGTACACCGGCTGTTTTCACGCATAAAAGGAGCAGACGACGCCGCCGCCGCCGCCGACGACGACGACGACNGACGACGACGACGACGACGTCGACGAGGTCGAGTAAAATGGTGGAGAAGCGACGAGTGCACGCGAAGTAAACGTAGGAGCAGAGGGTGCATCGCGCGCTAGCAACCGACTTTCCCCGCAATATCCTTTATACCGAGGACCTCCTCTCGTGCCCTATACAGACGCGACGAGCGCGTCACACTTCGCGCGGGAGGAACCCTTCTCGGTTTAAAGCGATCAGTCCCACCCACTTTGCGACACGTACAAAGCGTCGAAAGTATACAAAGCCCCAAGGCTCGAGGCGAAGCCGAGCCAACCGTTCGGGCTCTTTCTTCCGTCCACCACCCTCTATACCACCCTATGCAACCACCCCATAGCCACCTATCCCGCCCTCCTCTGCATTCTTCCTCTTCTGTAGGCACCTTTCGCCCGGCGAGCCCCGTCCCGACGACGAGTCGACGACGCCGACGCCGCCGCCGCCGTTCCGGCTTTGTAATCCAACAAATTCAGCTTATTTATATTCAATGTGGCGGCGCACCCACTACTCCCACGTGCAATGCACGTACGTATTCCACTAACGCGTGAGACACCTCCACCTCCGCCTCCTTTCTTGACTACCCCCCTTCTATACTCCCAAGCACCCCGCTCTGCTTTTCTCTTGCATCGCTTCCACCTCCGCCCCGTCCCACGCTCCTTTTACCGGTGCGTACATGTTTTGCACGAGTTTATTGGTCGCGTGCTTGTCGTACAGGTATGTGACCCTGTTCGTGTTGGGAATGGCGAGCGAAATAGCGGGCTCGAGGGGCGGCAGGATATTGTTGCGAGCCGGTCTCCACGGGTTCGCGAGTGCATTGAAATGCAACGATGTCGCGGAAGAACCCGATCCCGAAAGGAGCCAACTCGAGCTTTCTAACGAGGTGAATGTCGCGCCATTCGATATCGCACGGACAACTTTCGACACGCTTTGCTTTCTCTCCCTCTTCGTCTCTCTTTCTTCCTCTCTGTCTTTCCCCTCTTTCGCGTAGGAACAGAATTTCGAATGCTTATATGTATATTATATATTTACTTTGCCGTTCATTCGTGTCGCTATTTATACGACGATTCGAAGAAAGCTGCGAGATGTTCGGCGAGAAGAACTCGAGGCTCGACGCAAACATCGCGACGCCTTTTTCTCGCTTGGAGCGTCGGCGGTACGCGCGAGGGGAGGTGCTCACAATGGAGCAGGCGAGCGTGCGACTCTATTCGGGTTAAGAACACTGAAGGACGCAGTGGAACAGAGACAGATGGATGAAAGACGACGACCTAGTGGAAACCACTTCGCTTTACCGGTGCGCATACGTTGAGCGCGAGAAGCAAAGGGGTGTCGCGGATCCGAGCCGGTGAGAACCGCTCCTTTAATACGGCAAATGTCATGAAATTCACCAGCGGTGACATTCGAGAGAGGATCGCGCCGATGCCAGTGCTTGGCGTACACGCGACACTCCTTATCGCTGATATCGTGTTTCAAATCCTCGCGCTTTCAGCTCTCGCTCGCGCCAAAATCTCGGACTCGAGATAACTCCGCGACTCGGAGCGTCTACCGGTCACTGCCGCGAGTCTTCGAGATTAAAAACTCTACCGACGTGCGCGAATATTAACATGGTATTGGACAGAGCGATTGACTTGTGTCTGAAACGGCGCCATAGCGGATCTTGCGGATGGACTATCGGTAGTGCGAGGAAAGTGAATGAATTCCTAAAACACGCGTGGAATTTTTGACCGCTTGACAGTGTGTAATACATCTGATGTGCGAGTGTTACGATTTACTCGTAATCGCGACAAAATACCGATGGATTTCATATACCTTAACCGAACTTTCGTCACGAGGATCTAACAAATACGACGATTATTATAACTAATTGTCCTTTCGGTTTAATTACAGTCTCTTTCCTTGAAAGCGAACGAATGGCGCTTAAACGGACGCAGATTGCCGGAGGGCAAGCAGTTTCCGAAAGGCGATCTGTTCGCCGCATCTCCGTTTCATTTTTCACGGGAAAAGAGGCGAGAAACGGTTCTCCGGTGGAAATCGGTGAATTTTCGTGGGTGGCTCGCGAAAGCTGCACGCAGCCGAGTTCAAGATGGCGTGTACGTGTGCGAAACCGTTTCGTTGGACCAGCACGTGAGCTTCTTCGGTTACCCCGTGTCCAGAATACCACGGTGGATTACGAGCGTGACGAGCTCGTCCGTGTTTCGGCGATCGCGCGTCAATTGGAATGCGCTATTAATCGTGTTTATTCGAATCTGCAGTTTGCAGTTATATTCCCGCTGATTCGCGTAAACAACGCGCCCGAAATCCCGGACGTTCTAATTCGTAATCGTTCAAATAATATCGTTTGCCGTGACGGATTAGTTTGCTCTGCCTCTTCACCGGGGTCCAAAGCAGTCGCTGACCCCCGTGCGTATCGCTTTTTAACCCGCAATCGCGAGAAACATAATCCACCGACTAACCCCGGGATTAGAAATCCCAGTTTATCTCGAGAAGGTACGACTCGCGTTCGAGAACGGAATATATCAAGTTACAGCTAGATAAATTCATTCGAGAGAAGTTCGCAAGCTGACCATCTAACCCAGGATGCACCTCCGTCCGTGAAAGAATCGTCGTCGCGGTAATTTCTCGTTTCGGAAAGACTCGGCGAGCTTTACCGGGAGGATTTTTCGAAACTCGCTCGCGAGCGTACTTATAGGGGATAATTACCAGAGGCAACTTGGAATACGTCGGCGCGTATATACGCGCGCTATTAATTACCCGGTCGATGATATTAAGGAGCGTCTGTGTGGAGAATTCGCGACACGTTTCGCGTATCTTGCTCATGGAAAATTCATCCCCCGGAATGACATACCATCCGCGTCTTTGGAACGCGTCGCGGAAATAAAGTTTTCGTTTATGCCTCGTCGCTTCGAGTTAAGCTATTTTACCGCGCTATTTCCACGTCGCTCTATCCTCTCTCTCTACCTCTCACTTCTGCGCTGCGAAATTGCGCGCACAGCGCGTACCGATTTCTCGATGATCCGATTAATTTTTGAGAGCCGAACCGCGAGGAACAATCGGGCGAGACCTTTTTCACCGCGCGCCTAAGTAACCCGGTTGAACACGGCGAACGTTAATTACGCGCAGTTGATAAACTCCTCGAGATACGAGGCAGACTCGTTCGGTCCTCCTGACGTACGATAGAACCGGAAAAGAGAGAGAACTTGAAATATCGATCGGCAAAGGGGGACGAGCGCGTGTACCGAGCATCGTTTCAAATTGTAATTACTTCGCGGCGAGCATCGGGTTCGCTTCTCTCTTCTCTCTTTTCCTCTCTTTTTTCTTCCCTTCCAAGTGTCATCCGCGTCATCGAGCCGCCAGAGACTCGCGATATACTTGCTAAATTAAGACAAGCCTCGTAAACACGTTCGCCGCCGGTGAAATCTCGTTAAACGCGCGTAACTAACGCGATCGCGCTAGCGACCCGCGTTTAATCCCCGACACTTGCGACGGTTGTTCGTTCGAAACGCAGTTTCTAACGAAATTCGCGGAACGAATAATGGTGGCGCGGATAGCGCGGCACAAAGGGCTACTACGCGCCGCGACCTATCGAGACGCGAAAATTCCCGCGCTTCCGGCGAATTGCCGAATCTCCGGAAGGTATGGGATCGCTCGGGCGAGAACTCGCGCTGCTAATCGATACCTCGTAAGCGTTTAATCGGCTGCAGCGAACTTTCCCGCGGAAAGTTTCGCGGCAAATAACGCGATGCCGCAGCTCGCGTTCCACGGCCAATCGAGCGTATCGCGACTTTCCAGCGTCGAAACTGGAAACGTTGAACGCGAATGCGCGGCGTATATTAACCGAGAGAGGGTAGGGCTTCGTTCGGCTCGGTTGAGTGCTCACGCGCTCGCGAGCGTGTGTGTAGACGGTCGGATGCAATTTAAATTAGACAGACTGGCCGGCATTAGCCCTGTGGACCAGTCGTATGTCTTAACCGAATGTCAGCGGCAGAGGGTTTGTGGCCTCTTCTTCTTTGCCACGCGCACAGACAGAGACGGAGAGACGGAGAGGGAGCGAGAGGGAAAGGGAGAGAAGAGCGAGCGGGTGCACGGCAGCACCGGTCAAAAATCACTACGAATTACCAACGCGTCCCGCTGAATCGCCCGGCGCATTGTTTTCGACCATGTCGTTTCAACCAAGAGCCCCGTCTGTTCTTTTGTTCGAGTCCACCGCGGCGGCCCTTTGTCCGCCGCGAGAATGGTATTCCAGTTTGACCATGTGCAATTGCGGCGTCCTCGCGGAAAAGTTATTAGCCGGCCACTGCGACGCGCGGACAGATGAACTCGCGATGCGGTGGAGAAACGTTATCGCGGCTCCGCGTTATTGCCCCAGCCCCGACCTCCGCTTTCCCACCCCTATTTCGAAGCGGCTAGTTAATACGGGTTGATGTAACTCGCCAAGTGAATAGTCCGTTATATTCTGCGTGGGTTAACTACGGTTCGCAACGACAGAGATTGCGATTCGCGCCGCCGCTCGATTGCTATACGCCGCGCTGCGCCGCGCCGCGCCGCACCCCTCGATCGACCAATCGCCTCGCCATCCAAAACCTATCTTTCGCCAACGATCCTTCAAAATCTTTATACTCGGTAAAAATCGCGGGAACGGGACTCGAGGATACTCGACGAATCGCGAATCGTCGTGGAAAAGAACGAGAAGGATCATCGCGAACCTGGCTCGACCGACAAACGTTTCCTCTCCGAGTGTCGTTGATTGCTTCGCGACACTGCGTATATTGGAAACGCGCGTGAGACGTAGATTTAATCCGGACTTAACGTCGCGTACGTGGAAAGAAACGGCGCGGTAGAAGGGTTAGGGTAGTTCCTCGAAGCGACGTCGCTTCGTTCGATCCTGCTGCATGATACATCAAAGCATTGTCCGCTAGGCATCGGATAGATGCTACTCGCGCTGCCGCCGTCGCGACGCAGCGACCTCGGCCCCGCAGCTCCGAAACACCGGAAGGGGCAACTCGGAAAGAACCGCGGAGTCATCGATGACTGGGTACACGTGGCCGTTTACACGTCCTCCGGACTCGCTGAAATATTCACGACGGCCGGATTAAACGTTTCGTTCTACCATCGAAATCGTGTTTATAAATGCGCGCGCGCGGAACCCGCGGACGCGTGGGAATTCGTTGAATACGAAAGTTCGCCGACGAGACGATTCTGTATTTTAATCAAAGCGCGACGTTAACGCGTCGGTGCCGCGTTTCCCGCCACGTTTCCCGCTGCGTTTCCCGCCGCGTTACCCGTCGCGTTGCATCGCTCGCCCATACCGGCGCGTCTGCTCGAATAATTTGAGAAAGTCAAAGGACAGAGCGGAGTGCGCGAGATAGAGGACGAGAGAGAGATAAAGGGAGAGAGAGAGAGAGAGAGAGAGAGAGAGAGATCGAACGGCGGTTGAGCTTACCACCAACGGCATGCCCATCGCTGCACACGTAAACACGTTGGAAGCGCGCATTACGGCGCGCGAGGCGCACAAAAGTCGGTAAATTTGCGGTCGCGTGTACTTGCCCTGTTAATATTTCAATCAAACGTACGGTTTTGTTCCGGGGAAATTACCGTCGCGGCGGGATAAGCAGAAATTACCATGATTTCTCCGCACTTTAATGGCCTTTGTTCGGAGTTCCCGTAGTCGGCCAACTGCGAAAACGGCGCACCATCGGCCGCGCGCCACCCCTTACTCCAGGCAACCCCCTGCGAGATCGTAAACCTCGATTCCGCCTCGATTCCGCCTCGATGCGTTCATTTCCTTCGCGACGGCGTCCTCGTTATCTTTTTAATTGTCACTCTTGACGGATTGCCGTAAGACGAAGCGCGCGCGTCTCGGTAAACAGCGCGCGTTCCCGGCCCGGACCTATCGATTTTTATCCCCCGACTGATGGATCGTCCGGGAAGGGAACGGGGTCCCAATCGGGGACGAAAGTAATCACTTTTCCCGCGAATCAAGGGGCGCGCGCGATCCAAGCGATCCAGCGCTGCTTTCCGGGTAAACGAGCACAGAAATCCGCCCTTTTCCCCTATTGCGTTATTGGATTTTCCGATGGCCCGTCCTCCACCCGAGTGCATTTGCGCCGTTAGGCTAGCATCCTCGAGGATAGAATTTGCGTCGAGAGAAACGAAGAAGCTTAATAACACGGATCCTCGGATGTCTCGTATCCCCCGGCCTGTCCTCGCGAGCGAGCGATCGATCTAGCCCTTCGCGCTCGAGGATCGACTCGAGGTCGCCACTCGAAAAAGTTTCGAAACATCGGTAACCGATATCGAGTTTCGAATACCTCGTCGAGTCGTCCGGATACCGGGAGGAAAATTTATACCCTGCGTTTCTCCGTATCGTTGCCAAAGATATCCTCGACCTCGCCGCTTTCCCTCGCTTTGCGTCTTCTTTACCTAATTCCACGATCCGCCGCGCGCTACGAAATCGCTCAGTCTTTTCCTCCGCCTCTTTCTTCTCGGGGAAAAATTTATTCCACAGCTGTGTGTCCCTCGGAAGATCGCGGACGAGGCTCTTAATTGATCCGTAGAGGTCGGATATTACACCGATAGACGCGAGTTCGAGCAAGCGGAGGTCCGTGCTCGGCGAATCCGGAAGATCGACTTTGCAATTTACCGCGGGCCCAAACAACGACCGACGGATTTAGCGAGAAGGCTGTGTTGGCCTCGCTTACTCTGCCTCCAGCAACGATATGCAAGTGTGTCCGCTGATATTAAAGTGGCTCTGATGCGGCCGATCCGCGCCTGCCTGATCTATTGAATAATGCACGCCTAGGAGTAATAAGTTTCGACGAAGCAACGTTTCCCCGAAAGCGGACATGCACCGAGGAAAAGAATCGACCACGTGGCTTACCGGGCCGAATATGGAACTAGGTTGCCACGGTTCGTCGTGTCATCCGAACCGACAACCACCACCATCGCCGCGGCTCAATCCGTTCCTCGAACCGGTCTTACAACTCCGTCCGACGAATTTAAACTTTTACTACTGATCCGTGATATACCCACCGGCCGATTCTTGCGGGGTTTGTGTTTAATAATGAAACGAAGCACATATTACGTGAAATGTGGGAACGTTGAAGGGTTCGAGTTAGACGAGAGTATTTCGAGCTTGTCAGTGTCCGCAATTGTAATTATTCGTGCTTCTGGATAACTGTAATTGGCCATCAAAGTTTACGAATAAATACGAGCGTATTTTCTACGTATTTTAGCAGATTTGCAAATTCTGGCGAATAGTGGCGAATTCTGCTGAAGAAACCACGCGGAAACGATGTTAGGATCGTGTTCGATGTTGACAGGACGATAAGTATATGTAATACTTAAAATATAGAATAAATATTTTGGCATCATTGAAATTTATGCTACGAAAGTGCCAATGCAGTTATAAATTTCTTAATAGCAAATTAAAATTTTCGAAACTATCTGTTCGCGATATATATTTGTGATAAAAATGAAGAAATTAATAAATTACTGGTTATTACTTGAATTTGTAACGTGCTCGTGTCAAAATGTATTTATAATTTGCAAAAAGTTTATAAATTATTACACTGTCAATGATAAATTAATATCGTTAATAACAAATCGTTCGCGATGTAAATTTGTAATTATAATTATAAAAATCAATAAATTATTAATCTTTAGAGCGAAAAGGCAATAATTAATGAATCGGTAAAATCCGGAAATTTCCGTCGATACTCGGGCAATCATATTTCGCATAATATTCGAGTGTTTCCTCGTCGGATCGCTTGTGTCTCATCTTTGGTTCATCTTTGTGGCTTATGTCGTCCCGCTTTTATACCACTTCCACTTACTAATCCGTTTCGTTTCAGTTTTATATATTTTCTTTTCGGGTTTACAGGTTTTTCGATATTTTATTCAGAAGGCGTCGTTGGTCGCCGCGGGATGCGTCTATATTTAAGCAGTCATAAGATCAATTCCCCTAGGTTAAATTTCATGTTCGCGCTTTCCGTACCGAGGTAAACCACCTAACTTGAAACGAAATATATAAATTCTCCATTTTTCCAGGGCCTGTGAGCCACGGTCCCACGTATCTGTTCGCCTAAACGATCGAGGTATGGGTCCTACAGTCTGACTTTAACGACGAGCCTATGGTAAAGCCTCGTGGGACGATACACGAGAGTACTTCGAGTACTCTAGTCGAACTTTCCAATAATCGCGAGTTCGTAGGATTCCTAACGATTTCTCGCTCTCCGATAAAGCACCGAGCAATGGTTGCACGACTGTAAAACCCCGCACACGATTCAACGATTCGATAATTCCGATCACGGATTCGTTTTCGGAGAAGTAGACTGTCAGAAAGTGGAGAAGAAATACCCGACGGATATTTCGAATCAAAATTCCGGTTGAATTCGAGGCAGCGAGAGAGTCAGGGCCCGCGAAGATATGGATACGTATGGATATCGCGGAACGCGGGTTATCGAGTCGCCTAATTACAAGTATCGAACTGGCGGTCCTCTGTCAGTGGCATAATAGAAAAATTTCTGGCTCGAGACGCCGGAAAGGCGTGGTTTTATTGGAATAATCGAGAAGGGGTATACTATTATACCGGGTATACCGTTACATCGGTACCCTATTATCGATTTATCGGACCAAGTCGTCCCCCATTTATCTGGATAATCAGTGTTCCGGCGTACAAAGGTTGGCTTGCAGGCTGACTTCTCTATTTATGCGCTCCCACGAGTACGTCCTAAATACGGGAAAGTGCTCCCCGGAGCTGGCGTCTTCGCCGGAATAACGCAGACTTGTCGAGGTTGCGTCACGAGCCAACTATAGCGACGCCCTCCTCCTTCTCTTCCGGGTATCTCGCGAAATTTCGCGTCCCCGGAATTAATATGTTTCCTTTGAAAGTATCCAAGGGCCTCCCGCTAATAATTTCCAGCAGAATTGAATTTACAAATTAGATCCGGCCCGATTAGACGCGACCGAGCCGTGGAAATTGACGGACGGTAATAGCCATCTGTCAATTTCGCCGATCGATCGGCCGTAATGAATCGGATAAAAACGGGCACGCTCGCGAAATAATCTTTCCATTAATGAAACATCGTGTTTTTCGAGGTCCGCTTTTATCACGCGTTCATTATCGGCAACAATAAGTAACGCGATTTCGCAGGCGGTAATAAAATCATTTCACCGCAGATTTGTATTAAACGATGAAATTATTCCAGTGCTCATAATAGATTTACGCGCGCGATGAATAATCGCCCAACGTCGATACGCGGTTTGGTATCGAATTTTTAAGAACCTACAAATTGATACGAAACGCATTAATTCGTAAACAAAAATGGCAGCACAATAGGACCTGGGCGCGTTTAAATTACCGTCCCTCCGAATGATTTATAAACTCTTTTCGTTCCGCCGTGGCGTCGAGGCGCGTACCTCGCCATTAGAAACCCGTACCCGCAGCTTACGAATTCCATTTTAATTCCATTCTAATTTCGATCTTCTCCCCCTCGCGGTTTCCCCGCATCCGCGTATATCCTTCGAACGACGCTTTCCTCGAAAACGTCAAATCGTCGGAGAATACTACGGAAACGGAATACGTCAATGTTGCGGAAACGAGGTATCAAAATTCGACAAATCGACCCACAGCGAGATGAGAGCCGGTGATTGACATGGTTGTCCAAAAATAATTCCTCAAAGTTGGAAAACATGCACAGAATCGGGCCGTAAATTTTGCATAACCTTTCGCGAGAAAAGCGTTTCAGTGATATTAGTCTAGGCTGGATGCGACGTAATTACTCTACCGTTCGATCCCGTTCTTTAAATTAACCGATCTCCGCTCTATCGAGTCGTAATTCAAGCCGCTAACTATATGCTAATCCTACCCTACACGGAATCAGTAACACTGTATATATCGTGTCAATAGGATACGGGCTTTAGCGTCAATAGATCGTGTAACACAACGGTGCATTCGATGCTAAGTCTATCGTATATCTCCGGTCTATGGCCCTGTCTCATTCACGTCAACCAACCCCGTTATATCCCTCTCGTTTCGTTGGCATGGCAAGACGGAAAACTGCACGCGGATGGAATTCGCAACGGGCCTGGCACGCAAAGTCTGGCGACTAATCGCGAGGCAACAATGCCAGCGCGCGGTCGAGAGTGGAACGAAAGAGGGAAGATCGCGAGCATTCGCATCAGCGGAAGCCTCGTAGGAGAATAAGGTCACGACACACGTACGCGTAATCGGGTTATTCAAATATCCGTCAGAATTTTTCTGCTCCGGATGCCAATACGTTTATGCGTCCTCTCAAAGAGAATTTACCCGTCGCGAGTTAAACTCGACGTACCGTGTAACATCTTCAACACACTAATCGATACTTCGTACAGCGCGGCCGCTGGCTTTTACTCGGTCGCTCATATCCCTGTTTATTTCCTTTTCTTCCTAAAGCACGCTTTCCCGCTACTTCCTCCTTCTATATATTTCAACGATCAATGTCGAGCAACGATCCGTCTCCGCGTGGATGGCTCGGTCATCGGTCGACTCTATCGTGGAAATTATCATCGCCGCGCGGAAAGGGGTGGCAAACTTCAGCCCCGAGGAACAGAGAGTGATTCGCAACGGGGAACCACGTGGAACCACGTGGAATCGGAGGAGAAAGCGGATCGGGTGGGAAAAATCGGACGCGAAATAGAGGTTCCGCGCGAGCAGAGGCGCGTTCCTAACGCGATCATCACCGGAGGGAGGATCCGAGGCGCAAACGCGCGCTTCTCGATGGATTGTACGGGTGATTCGTAATCGATCAGTCGACGGCAATATCCCGTGGCCAATATGTGTACGCGTGGCGCGATCGAGCGTCGACTATTTACCGTGGAGCAATCACCATCGGCAGACACGCTCTCAGACGAATCCTAAATCAAAGATCGAAAATCGATCGGAGGCCGGAAATACCCGCGATATTTGCTCGTAATTATATTCGAGCGTATGCGTTGCCCGTGAACACGGAGCGCGCGTGCCTCGCGCCGCGTTTCACATACGCCGCGGCGGCCGGCGTCTGTTTGTAAATTTCCGTCGCGGCGAGTTTCACGCGGCCGGCGACGCTTTTTTCGCGCGCCGTCCGGCCAGTGATTTAATTAAAAATCACGGTTACGACGGCCAAGCCGGTAGGGATACAGCGGTTGTCTCGTTATCGCCGTTAAACGCCGCGGTAACGAGGTTCGCGCGCCACAGAAAAGTAATGTTTGACTGACGAGAGGGACGTTTTTAATTTCGCGTTAAACAGCGCTTCGTTATCGGGCCTGGCTGTGACACGTAACGCGTACAACGGGATGACAATGTTTATTCCTTCCAGCATTATTTTCCTTTTTTTTTTCACCCCACACCTACCCCCTCTTTGTCGTTTTTTCGTTTTTAATTTTATCGTTTATCCTCGTTTTCTCCCTTTCGGGTCGGTTTAATAACGCTGGCAAATAGATAGTTAATTCGATTCGAACGAACGCGTTGAAAGGTCGCTTTTTTCCGAACAATAGACCGGTGAAAAGGCAGCGGGGGAAATTCATCGAGATTCCAAGGTTTTTCCCGGAGCTCGGTCCCACGGAGCGGGGCCGTTCCAACGAAAGAGAGTTCTATCGGCGCGAAAGGGTTATTTAATTTTCAAATTACACGTCGCGGAACGTAAACGACCCCCATTCGAGAAGTTCGCAAAAGTTGGACAGCCCCGGAGCTAGCGGAAAGTTTCGGGGAAGCCATTATTACGTGGCTCTACGTTTGCCTGGGATTTCATTAGCCAAGATAATGAACAATTTTATAAATACACGGACCACTCGACCTGGACACGATGTCGCCTCTAAACAGAAACGAACAGTCGCGGGCTTCGTTAATTTAAATTATCAAGCGTCCCGGCAAACGCGCGAAATACGAGCAACAACACGCCGGGCAAACATAGACGGTATTTTCATTCGTTCCCATAATACTCCACGTAACACCGTGACGTTTTTAATCATCGGCCGACATTCCGCCACGTTTCATCGGCCAAACTTTCCACCAGCCAACTTACGTTTCTCCGCCGCGTCATGACTTATCCCATCGATCCCCGCCATCGCGATGTTCGAATGCAGACCGGCTGACCGGGACGCGTTTACCATAAGGTCGAATTCCATTACTCGGCCGTCGAAACCAACGAGCGAATCCATCCACGGGAAAAACGCCGATGCCGTTGTCTCGAGAACCGGCCAAGATACCGAGCAAACGAAAACGCCGCGTCCATAAATCTTAACCGATTCAACCAAGCGGAGAAAGCTCAGAGGTTCGCGAGGTTCCGTACCGAGTTCCAAAGAGATTCCGACACGAACGCCTACGCTTCGCGGCGAAATCGGCGCCGCAGTTCCACTTGTCTCGCGTTTTATTACACCGTGGACCGGTGGAGGCGGTACACCGAGGTGGCCGAGAACCGGCCACCGGCGCCATCTTGTCGCACAGCCGCGCCATTTTATGAAATATGTAAGCGCGCGCGAAACGTTCATTAGGGAGAACCGCGACTGGTTCTTTATGTCGACGCAAATAACAACTCGGATGTTTGTTCGCAGGTTGGCCGGTGTGCGGGAACAACGCGGGAAAAGGTTGCTCGAGTTTTCCCGAAAAGTGGGAAAACCTGGGCGAACAATTTCAGGCGGCGGGAACCAGGGCGGCGAGGAAGGGACGCGAGGAGGCAAGGGAGAGGGAGAGAGAAACTTCGTGTTAATTAATACGTACTTTGAAAAATAAGAGCGAGCTTGTAATTGGACTCGTTAGACTAGCGAGTATCGCTGGCCGGCGCTTTTGAAGACGGCGCTGGTCGAACAAGTTTTTCCCGGCATGCTCTGTTACGCGTCACGGCTCGACGCTCTGTTTACCGCTCTTCTCCGGGTGTCGGAGCGACGATTTTTGGCCACGTTCTCGGATTTATCGCGAACTGCCCTTCGATCGGGATCGATTCTAGTCCTCGAACGTCCCCGTAAAAAACTTGGGTCCGATAGGCGCGAAAAAAAAGGAGACAGCGGAATACAGAGCTTTTCTCGCTAGTGCACCCTTCCTTCAAACGTCAGCCGACGCGACGCTATAACTCGCCCGGGCAAACGAACGAGCCTGTCGAGCTGAGTCGCGTATTACGTCGACGCGAAAACTATTAGCGGGGGTAATTTTCATAGGTCTGTGCGGTGTTTGCCGTTCGCCGCGAATCGGTGGCGGAGGCAGAGAGCGGGGACCGGGCGGAGAAAGCGAAAAAGTCGTTTCAATAAGCAACGCTCTCGTCGTTGGTCGTGTAACAGACGCGGTTTCGCGACATAATTACGCTCGGCAGGAAACAGAAACGCGAAACTATCAACTCCGACTTTCTCGAGTGTTTTACGCGCGGCGGGTGCGTAACTTTGCCCGCGACCGACGTACGCGAGCAGCGTGTGCAGCCAACGTGTGCAGCCGCACAGAGGGCACGCCGGAGTTTCCGTGAAAGCAGCATGGCCGCGTTTTCAACGACACGGCAAGGGCGAGGCACTCCACGATATACCGATACATATTTCTTTCGAATCAGCCCCAGGCTGCGCTCTCTTTCCGTTGCGATTGAGCCGCTGAAGTTATTAGGCTCCTCCTTTCCGGCATCCACTCTTCCTGCCTACGAGCATTCTTCTCTACCATCCACCCCGTTCCCGACCACTCCCCTTCTTCTAGTCGTCCTCGTCCTCGTCCTCGTCCTCGTCGTCTCGGTTCTTCGTATTTTCCTACCCCTGCTCTCGATTCGCCGAATACTTTCGTTTCACCGGCAAGCTGTGCTCCGAGCGTTTTCCTTCCCCTCCGGGTTTAAGTTGCTGCTCCCCGGGTGATTTAGGAAAAGGATAACGCGCAGACGTTATTCCAGGTTCGCAGAGTTTCGGATAATTTGGCTGGATCGCGCGGAATCTCGGTAACGACGAAAGGTAAACGGAAGGCGAGGCGATGTTCCGACGACGCGATGATTCGTTAAACGCTTTGGCCGCTGGATCGGCTCTGGATAGACCGAGAGCGGCGACCGGTTGAAGCGAAACGAACGAGTTCGAGGAATGCCGGCCGAGTGTTTGCGCGACCTATGACCTATTGCGTGCGCGCCGGGAAAACCGAGCCGGAGTGTAAGTGTTTCGTGGCATCGAGGGAACCGTCGAGGCTGAATTTATTGCGCCGTTAAGCGCGGAAAGAACGGTGGAAAGATAGAGAATATGCAAATCGCGCGGTTCGAGGCCGATGCCAGAGGCACGAAACTGAAATCAGGAGGTTATCTTGCCGCGGGAACGCTAATTCCGGAAAGGTTCGCCTGGCCGAACGCTGACCCACTGATCCAAAGATCCAAGACGCGTAACGGAATTGCAATTCGCTGGCCTGTCGGTATCCGTCGCTTTGACGAACGATAAATTACGAGCCCGTCGGGAAAAAAACTCGCGCGTTGGCTTAGATCCCGAGTACGCGCGTGGCTCGTATTTTTCGTCTTGTAATAACGAGTGTCAGAGGCGAACAACTCGACGAGAAAAGGAATTCCGCGCGATAAACGGAAGGTACAGCCGGGAAAATCCGATCCCGTAAACCAATTCTTTCATCTCGGACCCTGTCGCGATACACCTGTGTAGGAGCGCGCGCGGATAGGCGCATGCAGGTACACGCGCACAGAGATAGACGGCTCCTGTGTCAAAATACGATTAAACTGCATGTACCGTTAATCCTCGTGCAGCGTCCATTAGCATCGGTGCAGTCGCGAATTTGTTCATTCCCGATCGCGGAGGAACCGATAAAGCAGAATTTACTCGCGGCGCGGATGGACCGACGGAGATTAGCGAGCCCCGGTGTTTACGCGTAGACTCGAACGTGAAATATAATTCGCGACATTTACGCAGCCGGCTCGCGAAGAATACGCAAACACGCGATACGCGCACGGGACATAACGTATCGCATAAAGCAGCAGCGGCAGACAGCGGCGGAGATAATGAAACGTAATGTATAGCCGGGCGCATGTCCGTGTGCCCTATCCATCCGCGTATAGACGCCGACTCACCCCGGCGTCTCTATACCTGCACGCGCATATCCCCCGGTGTCTCTGCATCAATTTACCAACAGAGACATCCAGCCTTCCGCGGAGCCGAGCTTTTTCCCAGCCGGAAACTCGCCGCTCCGCCACGCGCGCGATCCGCTATCGATTCGCCGTTACGGCTCGGTTCCGCTCCGCTCGGCTCCGAATTCGCGTTATCGCTCGGCTTTTTCCATTCGATCGGCCACTTACCACCACCGACCACCGGACGCCAAGCCGATTGTTTAACTGGCCGGTGGCCGTATAGGACGAGCGATCGAGGCGCGCGATAACGAAGGAATCGTTAGGAACGAAGTAAATTTAATTGAAACGAATCGCGTAGGGGAGAAGAGAGGAGGGTTGAAACGGTGGCCGAGATAAAAATTTCCTCCTAAGGGTGTGCGACTCCGTGCCCATTGGCAAATGTGCCGGCTACGAGCGAAATGCAAATCCGCATTATCATTATTCAAAGTTATTTATAGTAAAAACTTAATCACGGCCCTGCCGCGAATTTCCGAATGCGGCTGCCGGTGCATTATTCATGCGGCCTGCCTAGGCTCGAATTATTTTTGCAATTTTTATTATCCTTCGCGGAATGCACGTTACCTATCGCGGGAGCGGTGTAATTAGGGTGTACGAGCACGCTCCGGGCCAGTGAAACGTCCGTACGTCTGGCCAGCCGGAGGAGCGAGCCACCAGGCCGACCTAACCCGCTCGTGGTAGCTGGCTCGAGCGGCTTCGAGTACTGACCCCGTATGTAAATAGAAATCAGACGTTTATACATTGCCGCGTAATCTTGTCACCGGCTAATTGGCTAACTTATGACGCGAACAACTAGGAAACGCGGCGGCGGCGGTTCGTTAACGTGGCTTATGAGTTCAGTCCACGATAACTACGGTGGAAAGTTGGTCCCGTCCAGGTGTCACCGGCGAGATAAGATCGATTAGGTGGCGAAGTAACGGAAGAAGGATCGTCCGCGCCGCGCGCGCCACTCGGCCGAATTAAATTACACGCCCCAAAGTTCTTCGCGGCCGCGGAGACCGAGAAACGTCTCGCCTTTCCCTCGCGTTTCGGCTAAACAAACGCGATAAGGGAAAATTCGCCCGCGAATCACGGATTCCAAAGGTTAAGGGACGACGATAGTCGGCGAAAGCGATAAACGAAAGGCGAATCACGCAAGGGGGAGGAGGTTGAGCGGAGCGAGTCGATAAAGGGGATCGAAGCGGTATCAGGGTCGACGATAACCGCGGCCTTAGCGCGGCGTTAAGGGTACGAATCGGTGCGGAAGGTGGAAATTTCAGCGCACCGTTCCACCGAGTAATTGGCCCGTGCATCCCGAGGGTTACAACTTTGACGGAAATATCGCAGCAGAGCCCGATGGTACGCGCGCGCGGTGCGTGTGTCGGCTCGATTAATACGCACGGCCGTTTCACGCGTTCGCGGCAACTGCGGTTCCCGCGGTTACCCGTCCATCTAGAAAATTGTTTGCCGATCGATCCCGCTAATTCTATCGGTTAAGGAATTACGACTCGCCGGTGCGTCGAGATTTTCCTTTTCCACGCTCTGTCCACAGGCGCCGACGCCGGGGCGGAGGGGCCGAGCGTTACTCCTCGCCTAATTCCACGGTGAGTCGTTGATTATCCACGTCCGTGGAATCGAACCTGCATCGTCGGCCGATTATTCCGATAACCCTCGAATAATTGACCTTCGTAACGGATAGCGTTAATAGGCTGTTCCCTTCGGAAATTTCGGCACGCGGCTGTCCAGCTCGATCCAACCGAGGTGTATCGATTCTCGCGCGGCTCCAGTTCCTCCTCCGCTTCGTCGAGCCTCTGCCTCGAGACTATCAAACGTTCTCAGCCGCGAGAGAAAGGAAGACGAGACAATCGCGCCTGATCGACGAGCGAACCGAGCCAATTTTTTCCCGCGGCGCAAACTCGCCACTTCCAAAACAGCTCTCTCTTTTATCCTATATTTCGCGTCGCTCCAACTCGATATTACCATTAAGCATTCTCTACGGTATTTCGGTTTTGTCGGAATTCGAGCGCGCGCCAACGCGCACGGTTTATCGAGTCCTCCGAGCAGCGATTCGTTTTCGCGGTTATCGTTAATGACGCGTCACACCACTGGCACGGATCGTTTCCACCGACGACAATTCATTTCGAAGGTAACACCGTCGACAAACCTTTGACGTATCGCGAGGCCCGTTGTTTGTCTCCGGCACACACGGCCGGAGCGTAACTTTACGCGGAGAAAGGCCGGCCCCCCATTATGCGCAACGGAATCGAATAAAACGCACCGACGCCACTCCGCGTTGTCGTTAAGTGTTTATGTAAACATCCGCGGAATTGGCCACTCTGGAAATGCGCTTTTGGTAACGTCACGTTTAATTAAACCTGCCTTTCGCTGGAATTAGCGGGTCAACGAGATGCTCGGCCATCGCGGAGCGGAGGAGAGGGAAAAATGTCGCAATCCTCCGACGCGGTTTCTCTTCAGTTCGCGTGTACGCGTATAAGAGAAACCGGCCCGGAAAGAAGGAGATGCTGACGAAATTGGAATTCATCGGGAGGACAATCGAGCAAGATGAGATCCATTGATAATTGTGCTCGTTAGAGAGTTAGTTACTCGAACGGGTAACTATCTCACGATGTATTATTAGCAGGATTTATCAAGAGGCACGAACAATAATAGCAACAGGAAGAATTGCTCGCTTCGCGGACGGGGATATTGCGAATATGGGTCACCGTACAATTCCGCTTCTGAACCAAGCAGATAAGATCCTATCTGAATATTTTTACGGAACGACGAGTCACGTCGTATCTAGATTACCGTGTGATCGTTAGATACTACCCTGGCCGGGATTCCAAATGGTTCCTCCGGCTGAAACACGACAAAAATATGCTCGACGTAGCAGAGAGGTCTCGAGACGTCGGAACACCGGAAGAAAGAAAGGAAGAAAAAAATAATCGAAGATCCTTTCTCGCCGGTTCCAAAGATAAATCCGGTGAAATCGCCCGTGGAAAATTCACCGGTGTTTGCCCCCCGATCCGATTCGAATTTCCGGGAAATCGCGCGTCCCTCCGAGAGTATCGCGGTATCGATAATTCCCGGCCGTGAGAAGACGAACGACGAAGAGCGGTTTTCGTTGCGAGGGCGTCGAGAGAACGTCGTTCCGGCCGGAACGCAAGAAAATAATTACGCCGTTTGAACGATAAGGATACGGATGAATGCACAGAATGCCGAACCCCGGCAACTTTTCACCTTTGCTATTTACCCGACGGTGAAACGCGAAACCGGCGTTCCACTCGGGATTCCGTATGCATGAACCATTTATACAGATATTACGTTTAGCTTCAGCTTCCCCTGTCGGATAGCTAAGCTGGCGAATTCTTAGTTCCGCATAGCTGAGCCAGCTCGTAGATTACCTTCGCCAACCTGCTGTACCTCGAACTACTCGGAAGAACCGTCCTTCGATCCGCGTTCCGTTTCACGGTCACTCGGCGACGCCCGACTCTCCATCCCGATCCCGGCGTCTCTCTTAATTCGATGCCTCGCGGATACCCGGTCAATTCCAACGAGAGACTAGGGGAACGTTATCGTGGTAAAAGGGAAAAATCGGCGGGAAACGGGCCGGGACGAGTAAATATTTTACGACCGTGTCGATTTTTCATTCGAGAATCCACTAACGCTACCCCGACGTCTTACTCGCGACGCCCGCAGTTATTGCGGTTAAATATCCCGGCGCCTGCGATACACCGGGGTTATTAATCTTCCTTGGACGGGGAAACTTTCGATACCGACTCCTTCATTTGTTTTCGTTCCGGCGACGCGAGGACGATCGATTCTCACGGGGAACTCCTGCTCGCACGCTACTCGCGCGAGCAGCGTGCGACCGACACACGGCACGGCCACCGCGCGGAGATTACGCGTTGGAAATAAACGGTGCGAGGTCGTCTTTCCCTGCTGTTTACGGGGAAAAACGTTTACCAAGAGAGACAGGGAGAGGGAGAGAGGCTCCGCCGTCGGCATCCCTGTGGAACGTTTATTCGACGCGAGATAGCCGTAGACAAGGGTGCAGCCACTCCGAGCGGAAATTTTCAATGAACTTCTATAACGCGAAACCGGATAATCGCCGGCGAAACGATAGTCGCTCCGAGGCCCATTTACCGTAAAATCATTTTCGATGCAGCCGTGCCACGCCTGCTGAGGAGTACCAGAAGATTTTCTCCCCGTCGATACTGCCATCCACCGGATCCCACCCCCTAAGTCTCCGCTGCTTTAATCCCCTTCTATCCGCCTCTCCCTCTTCGCTTCCCTCTGTCCGATGTTTACATTCGCGCCGCGAACAATGCGAACGGCCGTGTTTCCTGCGATGCTCGTAACGATAAAAAATCTGGCAGGATTCCCCGCGAAGAGTAAAACACCGTCTAATCGAGTTTCTTATCCGTAAATTCTCGATGTTTACCGTGTAAACGAGTAGCAATGGATTATTCTAAGTTCCAAAGAACCAGGCTCCGTTGGAACGCCAACGAAATCTGACACCCGATGAAATTCAAACCCGCGGTGATAATTGGTCATGCAAGTTTGAATCAACGACACGCTCTCCGCTCGAATTTCCCAATATCTTTGCGAGAATTCTCGGTTACTTAAACGTATTTTTCCCCGCCTTTCATTCGACTCGGATTATTCGTAGGCCCTTGTTTAACGACCTGCCACGGTATAAATAGACCAGTTTGCACTCGCGCTATAACCTTTTGCCTTTCTCCGCAACTGTATACACTCCCGCCGTAAAACTCGCCGAGTGTTCTTCGTATTCTCGACTCGGAAATTCCGTTTCGCGTGCACTCGACGCTGCTCTCGTCCAAACTTTGGCCCAGCGACAAGCCGATCGCCTTTAACGACGTTCGACTGCGTCTCGGCGTCGACCCGGGCATCGATGCCCGAAACCCGACGTTTCCACCGACCGCTGCGACGCGGAAATAAAAACGCTCGGAACGCGGAACGTGGAACGATTGAAACGGTCCGTGAGAATCGATCAACCACGGAAACTTTGAATCGCGCGCGAGGGAAAACGCCGAGCCGAGAAACTTTCCCGGGAACAACGAACAAAAGTGGCCCTATTTGCATTCGAAATTGAAATTACCAACTCGCGGTATCGCGTTCGCCGATTTCCGCGAAGAGACCGAGTTGCTGGCGACGCGAGCGAGGAAAAATCGTTCGCGATTCGATCTGGCTAATTATCCAATTCGATCCGTGATTTCTCTCCGCGACTCGCGATTCTTCTTCGCGAAGCATTACGAGGCTGGGTTAATTTCCGACCGACTATTATCGAATTAACGCGGTCGATATCGCTCGGAGGGACCTCCGAGTCGGTCGGAATCGTGTCTACCCGGTATCTTGTTTTACACCGGTGACACTTTAATCATAACGGTCCATCGGTTCCGATGCATCGCTGTTAAACTCGATCAAGGTGCCCGTGCTGTTTACCTGCCATTGAGAAAATATTCCGCCAAGATTATTCTCCCTAGACTGCCGATCGATCCGCTGCAGTCTACGCTGGTACTCGCGAGAACAATAAAGTTTCGCGTGTTCCTCGCGGAAACGACCGGCGGTACGCTGAGGTTCCTTGTGCTCAAAGGAACAAGGGCCGGAGAACAAGTCGCGTCGATTGCGCCGCATATTTCTTTCCGTTTGAGAGAACGGACGCCAATTCCGTTCTCCAGCCCGGAGAAACAAGGTCGAATGCGAGCTGGTAAAGTGACCGTGGAGGTTTCTCTCGAAACTTCCTCGGATTTTACATTTTTTCCCATCTTTTCGGGGAAGAGAAGACGGAGAAACGGGATAAAGTACGTACTTTGCGCGAAGCATCTGAGAATGGTAGATTTAATTCGAATTCCTTGTAGGAATTTTACACGTTCGACCGTCGGGACGATGGCGCGGAGCACCGATCCGGTTTCATAGCGAAGGAAAATATATCGCGACTTGGATCTCGGGAAATATCGATGATTCGCGATTGGAATTTCGCGATATTTGCTCTCGCACACTCGACGCCGCTTACAGCTCGACGCGTAACGCGACGCCGCGCGGTCGTATAACAGCCGAACTCGTTTCGGCAACGAGCCAGAGCGTCCCTCTCGTCGATCGCGTTCGATCACAGCCCAGCTGTCGAACTTTGCCCCGCGATCGGTCAAAGTTTAAATGTCTTTAATGCGTTTCTCTAATTACGAGCCGGCCGAAATGCTCGTTGAATCTGGTTCTACGCAAACACGGGGAAGATAAATAAACAGGCAGCGAGTTCGAGTGAAATTGTTCCCGACTTAAGAGGACAAACAAGAACGAAGTTGCCCGGTGTATACGCAATTAAATCGCAAAACGATGAAGTTGAACATACTCCACCGGCTTCTCTAATTACTCCCTGCCGGGCTGACGATAATACCCCGGCGGGTGAGCGACTAATTCTGCCACGGTTACCGAAAACGCAGACAAAAACCGACTGCCGCCGAGACCGTTGATACCAGAGCCCGGCAAATTTCGTTACAGCCCGGTGGTAAATCGGATCGGGCACCGATTACCAGAAATATTCCGGCGTGACGAGTCGCTGGTCGACCACGAGACTCCTTCACCGTCTATATCCGACACTTGTCGACTCGAGCGTATCCGAATGGGCGAAAACCAGTCGCTGGATCGAGCGATCGTTCATAGCCACCGCGCGCCAGGTATAACCTTCTAATTTTCCACCGGTCCGATTATTCTCCGAGACCCAGAGCGCGGAATGTCGCTGGATTCGGCGACGGTCCGTGGACCAACGTGGCCGATTAACCGGGTGAAAGGGAAGACAGGGATAGTAATCCATGGTTGCCGGTGGCAGCCGCGAACTCCAGGCTCTAACTCGATTCGTCTAATTCGACTCGCAGCTCCTTCCTGGTCCGCTTCTCCCTAGGAGAACAGCGCAAGCTTGCCAGCTCGGACGCGGTCCAATTTAAGGCAATTATCTGGGGGACGACAACTGGACTGTGCCAATCAGGAATTTGTATTTCCTTCGGGAGCGCGCGGCGCGGACGGTAATCTTGGGAAGGAAGAAAGTTGCGCGTACCCGGGGACTCGGGAAAAGTTGCCGAGGATCCTTCCATCCCGCGAGATCCCGAGATCCACGCACGCGTTCGCTCGTTAACGGCTAATTAACCGTTCGACTGGAATTATGAATCAGTGCCGGGGAACGTGAGTACTCACGCGCGTTTCCACGTAACAGACTTTCACTTTCGCCAGGAGAAGCAATGACTCAAGCGGTGCACCGGTTGCGCGGTTTCTTGTCGGAGACTTCGATCCAGGGGAAAAGTTAGTTTCGCATGGTTAAGCCCGCGCTCCTCTTTTTACCCAGGCGCCGGGACCGAGCGTTTGATTGATGCGTAATTAACCGCTGTTGCGAAGTAACCGCGTACGATACGACCAGTCGCAAACTTTCCTCCGCTGCCTTATTTCTCGGCCTATTTCGAAGCGTCGCGATCCACCCTCGCAGCCAACCCTCTAGCTCGCAGATCGTCGCGAGCGTCGAAGCGCCTTCGAACTCCTTCCTTCGTATCGAGAATTAAACAGCGGTGTCCGTGCGAACTCTCAATTACGCACGGGAGAACTCGAAAATCGCGGGGGTCGGATAATCGTTAGCGCGCTCGGTGAACCCTCCGCTTCCTGCATATATAAATTCCCGACATGCCAATGATCTCCCAAGTCCGAGGCACGGGTCTGCGTCAGGTCCAGGACGAAAGGAGAAAAGGAGTCGACGAATTCAAGGATCGACTTCGTAAACCTTCCTCTATTTCAAAACTATTCGTCGCCCGAAATAGTCGAGAAATATTCGCGAATGTTCGATACTCGGATGTAAAAAGGTTCCGTCACCTCTGCCTGGAATTAGCCATTCGGCGTGCTATTTCCAAGGAAGAGATTGCGGATCTCGGCGCCTCGCGCGAAAAGCGAGTGGGAAAGCGGGTTTCTGGGTGGGAAAATCAGGAAAGGCGCGGGTGGATTGGCGTTGGAACCGCGACGCGGTTATCGTTGGCAGTCACGTCGCTGGATGATCGATAACTTCGTCACTTATCGGATCGCGCAACGGGCTGCTCGTCTCTATCTCCCTCCGGCGCGAGCCTAATCACTCGGCGCTCTTTATTCCCGCCGACGATTACCTTCTCCCGTGGCTGATCGATCGATCACGCGATCCGGTAATTACGTATCGCCCGCTAATGGCGGAAAAGAAAGTTCGGCTGGTGTGCCGGGGATCCGACGCGGCGTCTCTTCGTCGTGCCGATCTCCCGTGCCGGAAGATCGACGACGGCGTCGCGCCGGGGGAAGACAACGGGCACGCGTGCCGATTTTTCGCCTCTGACACGCAACACGCTCGTTTACGAGGCTCGGACCGCTTTGCTCCCTCGCGTATTTGCATCCCAGTCTCTCTTTTCCCGCGAATCCCGATTTTTCATAGCGGCCAACCGAGGATACCGGGGATATCGATCTCGACCGTAGGAAAGGTAGCCCAGCTTTTCTCGAGAAAAAGCGCGAAGAAAGGAAGAGGAGGAGAGAGAGACGTTGGATTCGCTTCGGGTAATTACGTCGATATATTGTAATTATATCGGGCACAGTGACAGCGATTTCACTCGCGGTTTTATAGTTCGGTTAACGAAACGGGAAGAAGAAGACCGGTTTCCAGGCCACGGCTATTTTTCACGTCACCCGGCTAATAGAATAGACTTTAACGCTATAGCAAAGACGTCGCGATTATTATCGTTTCGCGAGTTACCGGGGAAAATAGAGAGCGTCGGAGGTTTAACGGCATTTAAGGCGGATCGAAGGTACACGCGAGTGTCGACGTTTTTCAGCCTTTAACGTTACGTCGAAGACCGATGAGCAAAGTTAAACCGACCACGAGTTCCCTTGATTAAAGTGCCCTTCCCTTTATGTTTTATCGCCGTTAATCGAATACGCGTGTTCCGCGGAATCGTTGCCGTTTATTCCCCGCGAATAAAATATATCGGATAACGAAGATCGATGAGAAGGAAAAGAGAGAGAGAGAGAGAGAGAGAGAGGGAGGGAGCGGGCGGAATCGGTCCGCCGGCGATTATCGAGATATCGTAAATAATTTGCGCCTGGAGAGAGGTAGCTCGAAAGGCGGAGAAAAAACACGCAGCGGCTGGACCAGGCGATTCGCCGAAACGCCACGGTCCTTCTGGTCCGTTCGATCAAATTTATGCGCATAAAATTTCCATCGGCGAACGGCGACTTTTCCAGGAAAAAAAAA